>BLKM01000606.1:940761-1306758 GCA_013340265.1 Coptotermes formosanus
AGATTGTGACAGCTCTAAGGCTGTCAGAAAACGAAAAATCAAAGTTTTTACATTGTTTTCACCGTGCATTTTTATTGCATAATTTCAGATACCAACAAATGCACTTATATATATATGTATATATAACACTTTTTTCACAACACTGCTATACCCCACATGTTTCGGCTCCTATCACGACGCCATCATCAGGGGTTATAACTAGGTCTTCACATATTGTTCAAACCTACAACGAAACATATGGATTTTACGTGAAGACCTAGGTATAACCCCTGATGATGGTGTTGTGATAGGCGCCGAAACATGTCGGGTATAGCAGTGTTGTGAAAAAAGTGTTATATATATATATATATATAAAGGTGCATTTGTTTGTATCTGAATTTATGCAATTAAAAATGCACGGTGAAAACAATCTCTATAATGTTATACGAAAGTGGGAGAATGAAGTCAGTATTACGCTTCCCCTGTTTGGAGGTTACGCCGAAACACAATGAGGAAACAAGAACATTTCTCGACAGAAGAGGAATATTTGTAATGACAGAGAAACAAAAGTATTGTAGTAGTGTTATTAGCAGAAAGAGAGAGTAGACGAGGGTGTGTATTTAAAGGAATGTATGCGATCAGAGAACTTGCTCGTACACGGGAGCAGGTACAAGTAAAGATCCAAACGCTACTTAATAAATGTATTTAATTTAACCTTTTAACGCCTAGAGGTAACTTTACATACGACCAGGTTTAACATTAAAAAATTCTACGTGGTGCCCACATTGCGTTTATGTGTTTTGTACGGATCTCAGAACAAACAGCAACTTTTGCCTTATAAAACATTAAGAGACTGGTTTTTATAACCGAAGTGGAGAGTGTTTACAGCGCGGTACGCACTGAGTCCTTATATAAAACAGATACGCTTCGCCTTTAATGGGTTAATTTAATTTCAAATTAAATAATCAGTTGACTTCGCCAGAGATGGAAGATGGTTGTGAATGGTGTTAGGAACAGAGCTGGAAAGAAGTGGTAGGGGCCCCTTTCAAATCCTCATTCCGGCATTCATCTGAGAAGCAAACAAAATGTACAAAGAACTTCAGGATGGAAGCCTCAGGGCCGACTTTCCAATTAGGGGCATACATAACATGAATCAGGAGTACCAACCACTCAACCGCGACTTTCATTGCCTTCGGTTAAACATTAATATTGTGTAGGAGTGCAGGAGCACCGAAATCATAGCGCAGGATTTCCCACACATTCCTGTGCATTTAGTGATATACGTAACGATGTAGCTTTATCAGTTTTAATTGTAATTAGTTTTGCGAGCTTTTATGCGTAATGAAATTTTAATTAACGGATATTCACTAACACAGTTTTGTAAAATTGTAAATAGCGGCCTTATTTATTAGATATATATTATTTTGAAGTGGATAGTACAGCTGGGTTCCATGCAAGACTTACGAGCCCAGCTTCCCTATTGTATCGACTTTTATAACTACTGCCCTGTCAGTTCTTCAGTGTTATGTACTTGACTCTTTGTTAACTTTCCAAATATAAGTTTTAAATTAATTACTCACGATAGACCCATCTCATTGCTGGTGTTCTAATGAACAATATAGCGCCGCCTGTACACAGTAGTTATTTGTTTTTCCCTTATCTTAGCGTCCTCACTCCCCCTTTATCCTAGCAACGGCACTACAGCCGAGCACTGTGTTTTTCCCGAGCGCCATAAGAATTTTTTACGTCTTTCTCTCCCTTATCCTAGGAAAGGCACATGTTTGGCTTTTTCCTGAGGTCCCATAATTTGTAGACAATCGGCACATGAAGTTGATAAGGTAATCAGCCGTAAGCACCAGCCGCCTTTAACCCCTAGGACATACCCTGGTGCTCATTTCTGTTAGAGGCACAGTCGATCCCAGGACCATAGTGCCGCCGGAAGGATTAAGTCAATGAAAAATCCGAATGATCCTATTGGGAATCGAACCCGCGACCTTACGGCTTGTAGCGCAGTGCCTCAACCAACGTCACCACAGCGTAATTTGAAATATGTGAAGTTGTTGTTGGTGCGTGTGATATAATATTCATACGAATTTTCGTTCAAACCTATTAACTGACACTAAAGTTAAAATGGAGGTCACCCATGCGTACACCCATATACATAATGGCGATGTCAGAAGCATTTTTTTTCCAAGAAAGTTATGTCAGGTAAAAATGTGTGTTTATTAATAATGAAAAATAGCCAAATATAAAAAATAGTAATTGAAATACTTTGTGATTAGGCAGGAACACTGACACACCAGAGTGAAGCAAGGGATGTTAGAACACTTGGGGTTAGCTGATGGATAGAGGTTGAACAGACCGATGTAGGGTTGGCGCAGCTGCGTCCATGCTACATTCATCTCCAGTGCAAACAGCTCAGCTGAATAATGCCACAGTGCGCGCTCGAGTCAGCTGCCATCACACTACTTGCGTACTCTTTGTTGACGTGCTTACTGCTAATGCATTAGTTTTTGTTCCCTTATCCCTGTTTCCAGGCTTCACACTGCCGGATTGGTGTGAAATCTCATTAGTGGAACCTGCATATGACAGGAAACATGCATTCGAATATGCTTTTTAAATATTTCTGAAGTATTTACAGGCTATTCAATGTATACATCTCCCTGTTCAGTGCCTAACGCTTCTAAAAGTGTCAGTACTTTTACAATTTTCCTTCCTGTCTTAGAAATGAAAACCTGAATGTAATATGTGGACGTAAGTAAAGACAAATGACGGGATGATGGATAAGACTGTGTAAAGAAAACGTAAAGGAAGAAATAGATGAAAAATCTATGCGTATTATACTAGTCTGAAAAGCCTAAATGGATTTAACCTCTTCTGACAGTAAGACGCGGGAGGATAATATTCCAGTGGGTAATGAATAAGTTGTGTGTGGAACGTCTTGCAATAGTTTCTGACAGTCCACATGTACGCTTTTATAAACGCGGTTAATTCGATTCTGGTACCTTTAAGCCGGAGGAATTTTTAATCTTCTGATAAGTTTTAAACTTCTAAAGGAGGGTTCTGTACTGTGAATTTATTTGATTGGTTGGTTAAATTAAAAGAGAGCAGGAGGGTGTCCTTCGTTTATGCATCTGTTTATGATAGACACCTGCGTCGCACAGAGCTAGCGCCGGAGTAGACGTTTGTAGGTACTGTCCGTTACACAAGATACTGCGGACTCCTCAGTCAGTATCATTGTGTGTCTTGAAGCTTTCGTTGTAATCAAGTGCAATTAAATCATCGCGGCCTGACAGCCGCTTCGCTTGGTTCAGACACATCGTCTTTTCAAAAATTGATTCCTCCAAAAATGAGGATTTTCTTGTATAAATCACAATAAAGTGAATACACAGAACGAGGGTAGTATATACGCCGTCAATCGCAACACACATTATAGTTTTTTTTTAATTTAAAACATAACAACATGTTTCGGCCGCAAAAGGCAATCATTTTGTAGCTGTAATAAAAAGTTATTTGTATATAAATATGAAAATCTTACTCCGCTTGCTTGTGCAAGGTGCAGACGCACCCTCTCTTCTGTGTACTGTGGTCTCCGAGACGTATTATTCCACAACCGGAAAAAAACGCAATTTTTACAAGAAAATATACAAGGTAAAACAGTCAAGAATCTCAACATAACATCCTATCACAGAGGGAGGAAGAAAGGCTGAGGGTGCTCGAGAATGGGGTGCTGACGAGGATATTTGGGTCTAAGAGGGACGAGGTGACAGTGGAGTGGAGAAGACTACATAACGAGGAACTTAATGCTTTGTACTCATCACCAAATAATATTCGGGTGATAAAATCAAGAAGAGTGAGATGGGCGGGGCATGTAGTACGTATGGAGGAGGGGAGAGGTGCATACAGGAGTTTGGTGGAGAGACCTAATGGAAGGAGACCATTTGGAAGACCCAGGCATAGATGGGAAAAAATATTAAAATAGATCTGCAAGAAGTGGGATGAGGGGCACGGACTGGATTGCTGTGTCTGAGGATAGGGACAGGTGGCGGTCTCTTGTGAAAGCGGTAGTGAACCTTCGGGTTCCATAAAATGCAGGGGTATTTCATGACTAGCTGGGGAACTGTTACCTTCTCAAGAAGGACTGTACTCCGTGGAGTTATTTACAGTAGCTGCTGAGTATCACCAGGTAAAACAAAAGTCTTTACCCCCACAAGACGGAGGAATAAAAATGTATCTTGCACAAGGAGGGCAGTTCTTAATTTTTAATTTTCATGCTGCGGGCGTTTCGGCTACACTGCGTCGGAAATTTTACGATTTGTAGAAGACTGAGGTCTTGTTCTTAATAGATTTTATTGTTTATATACATATCATTTTTCCTCAGTATTTTTGTTATTGATTCCTGATATAGCGGCCGAAACATGTTGTATGTTTGAAATTAAAAGAAAATGTAAAGTGTGTTGTGATTGACGTTTTGTATATTACTTTTACTATAAGTGCCACAACGGGATATCTAAAGTAAAATTTATGAGTACACTGGTCTGCATATTCCATGCATCTATAGTCTTCAAGTCTTCTGGACAAAAACAATTATGGACCCTGTAGCAGCTGTCCCATTTGACTCGCGTGCTGCGTTTGGTTTTAACAGGTGTGTTGGCTGTTGGCTGCGTAGCGAGTCACTCACTTGTTTCTTTCCGCTGCCTGATGGGTAACGTCATGGCGTCACCATTTTGTTCCTCAACTTCAAGCAGCAAGTGAGTGAAGTGTGCTATCAGTTTCGTTTGGCAGTTGCAGGTGGTGGACAGCTGGCGGAGTGAACTGGTTTTAATTGTGCTATTTCTTTGTGTTGTCAGTTTTAAACTGGACTAAATCTGGAAGTGTAACTGAAGAAATGACACTACAGTTTTAGTGATTCTTCAGAAGGTAGGATTAGATGGTTTGAACTCTCTTTAATATCTGTATCATTTTCAATCTATAAAAATGCGTCGGCCATCTTAGGTGTATGGATGTCTGTGTGTGGAATCCGGGAAACGAATTACACTCGCGGTGAGACTGGGAACTGTGAATCATGAAGTATTCTTCCGGTGTATGGCCACTTCCACAGCTTTCTGTGGACCTCAAATAGGCATTTATGGTGCAGATAATCCGGTAAGTCAGGTATTAAACACTTTACTAATTTCTCAGATTCGAAACCTAAGTCGCATTGCTTACTTTCTAAAGTAACGTAGTTCGTTGCTTCAGTTGGCATAAGATACGTACTTTGTACGTGGATTTTGTTAGTTACGTGTTTTAAAAAACGCGACAGGCATGTTAGACGAAGTTAATATGCTTCACTGATCATACAGCCTCCATCTGTTATTGCTTTCTCGTGTTATGAATTACGACGTAGTATAACATCCACAAATGAAACGGCGTAAGATGACCGTAGAATTTCTTCGTAACTGGTTGCATGTAACTTCAGAAGCTGTTGCAAGGACATTAAATACGTACACAAGCACATATTAACATTCAATAACATTACTCATTTCGCCAACCGTGTATTTTTATTTCTTTACATTTGTACTTAATTTTCAAAGGCGATCTTATTATGGATGAGAATTTATTAACAAAATACTGTTCTTTTGTCGACAATCACTTGATTCGTTTTATGGCTGAACACAGAGCCTGTTATAACGTTTTCAGACCCGTGACATCGTACGTCTATAAAGGCAAAGCGTATTTATGAACCTCTTTATCAAAATTCTCCTTGTTTTTTTTTGTTCGAAAGATAAACTTAAAGGTGGAACATGTAGCTGTGCGTTGTTGTTGGTCTTAAGATCCTATACGATTTAATTGCACTTATATCTGGATCACAGACGCATATGCGTAATATTTACGTCTCTGTCCACCGAGTGCTATTTTGTGTATCTTAAAACGTTTTATTATTTTATATACAGACAATATCTTAACAAAAGTGATAAGGATTTTGAACCCTTAGCTCATTAAGACACAAAGGTTAATATATGTACCATCTAATTTAACAGTAAGAATTGTTTACTGCGCACACACGGTGTATTTTTTGCATATTGTGCTTAGAGCCGATCCCAGTGGCCGCGCGGTCTAAGGCGTGGGTCTGCGGGAGCTTGCTTGCTGGGATTGGGGTTTCGAATCCCGCCGCGGCATGGTTGTCTGTCTCTTGTGAGGGTTGTGTGTTGTCAGGTAGTCTCCGCGTCGGGCTGATCACTCGTCCAGAGGAGTCCCACCGACTGTGGTGTGTCTGAATGTGATCGTGAAGCCTCGACAATGAGGAGGCCCTGGCCCACTAAGGGCTGTTGGCGCTAGGGGGAAAAAAAATATGGTGCCTAAGACACACTGTGATTACATCATTTTACGCCATTAACTGACATTTTTAGCGCAGAATCTGAGTATTTACTGCATCGTAGGAAATCATTAGGTAGTCATTATTTGTTTCGTAAAGTTTTTGCTTTAAGGTTTTAAGTAATCTGCATTGACTCGAATTGCAGTAAGAAATGGCGCAGTACTTAAAAGTAGACGGTACTGTATGTACGTCCACGAACATGTTTCGTGTACAAAATGTCAGACAGATTTAGATGAAATTTCGTAGTCACGTCCGTATCGACATATGTCATACGACGTTATTTAACGAGTACCTTTCACTAGAATTTAATTATTAGTGCTTACTCATAAAAACACTTAGAGAAAACTGTCCGCAAAATTTTTTGAAATATTTTTGTCTGTAATATTTTTTCAAACAATTTTAGGCTTTCATGGCGAAAAACAAGGAAGGCTGTTTGTGGAGATAATATCCGTCCATCTTTATCCTTTAGCCGTGCACATATTTTTCTTCTCACTTTGGCTGTAGGGATTTTCATCCTGTATGCACATATACACGTTTAGCATCTTTTGTATGATACTGCGTCATTGGTTTCAAGTGGGCCCACTCACCTTACAACGAGACAAGTTTTGTGCAGCAGTCGCTGTACACGTAGCAGTAACAGAGCTAAGTCACTGACAGGCAGCCGATAGCTGGGGGAGGGAGATGTTTCTTGTAGCGCTCTGGTTAATACGGGAATGTACTGCTCTGGTTTTGATACAAAGTACACGCGATTTTGGACCATAGCGATACATACAGACACCCCTACAGAAATGTTGTCACACAACTGAAGGGATATCAATGGTTAGTCTGTGTATGTTTACTGTGTCCACTGCTGTTGCTGTGTTCCAACATGCACTTCATCACATTTTGGTTGAACACTGAACATACATGGTGCTGCAAGGCTTGACAGACGAATGCTGCTGTACAGTATTTGACCCAAGGCTAACATTTCAGCGTATTTCCTGACTATAACACGACACATACAACACTGACATAAAATCGTTAACAAATTAAAAAGGAGATCTTCGCTGTTCTGGAATGTTACGCAGGGTAGATTGGTAGTTTGTTACCGACGTTTCGGAACAACCAATCGGTCCCAGCTTCAAGGTTCAGGCAGTCCAAGTCTGGTATGCTTGACCCTTGAAGATTGGACCATAGGTTGTCCCGGAACGCCAGTAACTCAATGTACGCTGCGTAACATTCTAGAAGAGAGAAAATCTTATTTACAACGCGGCATAAGCCTGAAATCACGCATTAAAAACTGGAAATTGGTATTTTAAGAATTCTAGGACGCGGGGACATCAAATTTGGTATAATTTTGTGCATTATTCGGGGTTCGTACAGCGCTGTTGCTGAGGGTTCAGGTCTTAAAGGTATGTGGCGCTCTGTCATTGGCTGTGCAGCTTCAGACATTTCGAAAGTACGTAGTGCCTTCATGTTCAAGGGTCTGCGGTGTTTGCCTTAGGAATCACATTCGAGATGTAATCTGTCATTTACAGTACATGTTTATTTGGTGACTGTTCAAAAGATATCTTAACGTGCCACTCGCTTTAGGAACTCGCTTTGGTATTCACTTTAACCCTTTAAAGACGAAGCGTATCTGTTTTATATAAGGACTCAGTGCGTACCGCGCTGTAAACACTCTCCACTTCGGTTATAAAAACCAATCTCTTAATGTTTTATAAGGCAAAAGTTGCTGTTTGTTCTGAGATCCGTACAAAGCACATAAACGCAATGTGGGCACCACGTAGAATGTTTTAATGTTAAACCTGGTGGTGCGTAAAGTTACCGCTAGGCTTTAAAAGGTTGATGGAATAAACATAGCCGATCTCTGCAAGGCAGGTGCGTTAAATGACATATATATAAGGACTGCATAGACTCTAGCAGGTACTGAGTTTTGAAGTTTGAATACCAACGAAATTTTTGATGTTTTTTTTTGGGTGGGGGGGACGTTATGGTACCATGTAGCTACTTGTGTGGTAGTATTTTGGACAAAACTACTGCCTCCACCTTGAGGACAGAACATTTTCACTGAAGATATACGCAAAAAATACTCCGAAAAGATAATAACTCCATATATCTTATTTCGCTTAAGTGCCTCACAGTGCCACAGAGTTGTCCTGTACCTATTAAATCCGCAGACATTAAAGTAACAAATGTCACGTAAATGGCTAGACATTCTTCTAATGAAAGAACGTTAAAGTTTTAAGGTTTTTGTTTTTTTTTCACGTCTTGCACTTTTGTAACTTTAACACTTCTGCTTTCCATTACTTTAAAAATACAAAGGGAAGAAGTCCTTGTGGTATGTAACATGAATTAACCCTTTAAAGACGAAACGCATTCTTTCTAATATAAAGACTCAGTGCTTACCGCGCAATAAACACCCTCTACCTCAGTTTAAAAAAACCAATCATTTAACGACGTGTCAGGTAAAAGTTGCAGGTTGTTCCCAGATAAGTACAAAACACATAAACGCAATGTTGGCACCATGGAGAATTGATTAAAGTTAAGCCTGCTAGTACGTAAAGTTACCGCTAGGCTTTAAAAGTTTAAGTGGCAGTAGGTGTGTTCGTATGTGAATGTTTCATCATGTCACGTGAATTGGTTGTGTCAGTCAATGTGCGGGGCCGCGTTGGCCCAGTTGGTTGAGGCACTGCGCTACAAACCGGCAGGTCGCGGGTTCGATTCCCGATGGTGTCAGTGGAATTTTTCATTGGCATAATCCTGTCAGTCGCACTATGGCCCTGGGGTCGACTCAGCCTCTAACGGAAATGAGTACCAGGAATATTTCCTGGGGGCTAAACGCGGCCGGTGCGTAGGGCTGACAACCTTACCACCTTCATGTGCCGATTGTCTAGAAATCTGGGAGCCTCAACCTCCTGGAACCCTGTGGGCCTGTCCAGGCCTGTAATGGGACTGCTTTACCTTTTTTTACCAGTCAATGTGCAGCATAATTTATCCCATCTAAGAGCCACGATGATCTGTCTGTCCTAATCTCAAGACGACGGTATAGATTGCCTTTTTAAGCCGTACCGTAACCACATAACTGAGAACTGGGACACTTCCCACAAAGGAATTTCACCTCCGTGAAATTGTTTCTGGCACCTACACTACTGCCTGCACAGTGTCTGATATTGCCTACCATTTCTCTGCCTGGAGAATGTGCACACTCGCAAATGCTTCGTTTATGTTCTGTGCTGCCACCTAACGTGGGCTTATGGAGGCAAGTTGATTATGACTTGGAAGGGCTGAATTTTCAGTCCCACGTAAGCAGGATATTCCGCTTTGCCCTGCTACTACCAAGCCTATGGCTGGAAACAAAGCACACATTGCTACCCACATTGCTTAAATAATGCTCTGAAATGCACTGTGCGAAATATAGGCAGGCCAATGTAGCAAAACGCGTGAAACGTAATATGGCCTTCTTTACGTGGAAATGTTATCTTTTAAAAACACGGTATTTATTTTAATACACAAAACCTTCCCCACCCCTCTTGAATTAATACAACGTACTTTTGTTATTCTACTGCCGAGTCCCTTTCTTTATCAGCCGCCGTTTCCACATGTCATATACTCGTGTGTCCGATACAAAATGTCGAAGGATAACCGAGGATTCTTTAAACAAGCAGTCTGTGTCGACTGACAAGTGGTGGTCCTTCAGATAACTGAAAGTTTTGATTAAATTATAGGTACGTCTGTTTTTATTTGGGACGTTTCGGGCTCAGTTACTGACTCGGATATTGGCTGCCTTGGCTGAGGACTTCGGTTTGTAGCCCAGTCTATCCAGACACGGTACCGTGAAGTGGGTTTCTGTGGTTTCCCTCTCGTCACAGCACAACCAATACATGTCATAAGGTTTCAGATAGGGTACGTAAATAAACTAACGCAATCTTACGGACAACCAGACGTTGTGCTCCATTTTTAAGGTCACCAGAGTTTTTCTTGCGAGGATGAATAAATAATTTATCGGCTGTAAAGTTCTTTGACTACAGATGTGAGGAGCTGGATGCGAGGAATTTCCTTGCTTGATGTATCGGTTCGTAATCCTTAGTAGTTTAACCTTTTAAAGCCTAGCGGTAACTTTACGTACCACCAGGTTTAACATTAAAAAAATTCTACGTGGTGCCCACATTGGGTTTATGTGTTTTGTACGGATCTCAGAACAAACAGCAACTTTTGCCTTATAAAACATTAAGAGATTGGTTTTTATAACCGAAGTGGAGAGTGTTTACAGCCCGGTACGCACTGAGTCCTTATATAAAACAGATACGCTTCGTCTTTAGAGGGTTAATCAATGTTTATTCCTCCAGTTTATTAACCTTCAGGGCCACATCATGCTGTTTTACATATCAGTGTAATTCCTAACCGTAACGCCTTGAGGCTACAGCAACACTCAGTTCTAATTTTAGTGATGATATATGAAGTGTCTGACAGGTTGTAGAAGAAAAAAACACGTCGTAAATGTGATTACTTCTGTTGCTTTGGAACTTCTGTTAATAGCGAAGCTGAGTGTCACCCATATTTCTACTTCCCGTTTAAGTACCAAACCTATGCCCCAGCGTCGCCGTCAGTGATAATCTGATTACTGAAGGTGACGCCGAAAGTTTGTGGGTTGTTATTGGTTACTTAACTGCAGACTGTGGTGTAAGTAACTGGTAACAGTGACGACAGGCAGAGCTTAGTTACCTTGCTGTGCTGAGTGACTAAGGAATTGTATTTTATTACAGTCCGAATATATATATATATATAGCGTAATAAATAGCTGAGTAGATAGTTTAAGAGGAGGCGTATGAATAAAACAGAATAACACCTAAGTGAGATGTGAGGTTCTAAAAGCATTCACTGTGAAGATAAACCTCTCCTGGAATATGTCGCCGTATAACCTGTTTCAGAGTCTCAGGGTAGGTTATCTGATGATGGAAACAGCACGTTTCTACGAAACGTCGATTCATGTTTCAGACTGCACTGTCTCACATCCCATATGACGGCTGTCTTCGTGTTAGCATTAATTTCAACAGTAAAGACACGAATAACGTTTTTAACTACGTGCATATAGGTTTATATTTTCACAACGTCTACTTAGTTGCAGAATATTTTGGGATTTTAAGGGTATAAAAATGAAGCTTATGGTCCCCTGTGTTATGAAGAAATGTGGTATCTTATACGGTTAACAACGGAATGACAAAACCCAGGAATGCACGCTCCATTTCATTTGCTTTTAATTTCAGTTTTATCCCAGCCTTAGTCTGGAAAGTTAGTTTCCTAACTTTGGTTTTAGTCTGACAGAAGCTAAACTCTCCTAACCTTAACTCTTAACGCGTTACAGTACACCAGAGGGGTGAACCAATTTTAATTTGATTTCTTCCCTTTTTAAGATTGCAGGATCTTTCTAGACCGCAGTGTGTCCAGACTAGGATATGAATCACATTTCCATTAACCCTTCCGAAATTTACGAGAGACACAGAGAGGGGTAGGATAGAGTACAAGAATAGACGAAAGGGCAAAACGATGTGTGAGTAGTGAGAGACGCCTTACTTTGCGGGTGGGGCAAAGCACCTCACTTTGTTGGGTTTCCGGACCTTACCCGCTCGTCCTTCTAACAGGAGTATCATGAAAAAAAGCGGTGAAAAGGGTTATGGGCTTAAATAAAGGCAATGTAATTTTAATTTATAAGTTAATGCCCCAGTGCCTAATTTGGAAATAATCTGCCCTTAAAGCAGTTCGATAATTTTGAGTGGGAGGGCTGCATGAGATTCATGCATTCTCTACTTGGAATCTGGGAAACATCCCAGTATTTGCTTTAAAACAGAAGCAACCAGTAGAAGTCTGTATCGATATGGTTGATACTTACTGACATTCGAGCAAGCAGTCCTGTATACAGAAGTTTTTTGGAGACTGAAGTTTGAAGTGTACACAACAGGTCAGCTCGTACCTCACAGAGAATACGGCCTGCCTCCACTATAAGGCTAATCACGTACTGCTGTTTTGTGCAGTTACATTTTTTGTTGTGACAAACTTACAAAACACGAACTAAGTTACAATGTGTTAAAAAAATGCGGAATGTCTTAATTTTGCATGAGGTGGTACGTGTAGTTACCACTAGGCTTTAAAAGTGTAATGTGTGATCTGGGTGCAGGGTTATACGTAATTTTAACAGACTGTCTTCCAGCACTTAATGTTATAGCCTTTCACCTTAAGTACTCGCCTCTCTCCTGTCAGGATTTCGGTGATACGGCTAACGTTCTGATGTATTGCCTGTCGAACGTCGCAGGTGAGTGGTCAGTATTCTTGTCTTGCTTCGAGCGTTTTGTGGTTGTATTCTCATACATAGTGCCTGGAGTTCTAAGGAATTTGCACGTTTCACCTCAGTTAGCTGGGCACTGAACTGATGAATGTAGCAATAACTTCTTTATGTTTCACCAGTTCATTATACACAATAAACTACTACTGCTAGTAGTAGTAGTAGTAGTAGTAGTAGTAGTAGTAGTAGTAGTAGTTTTCAGTGACATTTAAACTATAAATTTGACGAAACGTCGTTGTATGATAGCAGAAGCTTCATATTTATCTGAAAATTTTACGTTTTATTACATGTTCCCATTTTATTGTGTAGGAGAACAGTTACTGAGGACAAAAAATTCGCTGCTACGTTTTCTGGTCTTAAAAACGTGAGTTAAAGTGGTTAGTTTCTTTTTACATGTTGTAATAAAATGAAGAAACTGTGTGGTCTCCTGACGTGGATACATTAATTGGGCTGTACTCTAGAACGTAACGTAACGTAACGTTCCATAACGTAACTTAAGGCAACGGTATGTCATCTTAATTTATTTCAAAGACAGATTTCGGATTATGCAAGTTGTATGTAGATCATCAGACGAGGCTGGATTTTGTTGATTAAGTATGAGTAAGGGTAATTTAAAATGAGGCTGTCTTGGCCTAACTTTCCTAATATTCTTGAATTTTCCTAAAATAGAACACCCTGTAACAGACGTAGATTCGCACCGGGCTTCACTCCATAGAAAATTACTACTGCACCGTCTCCCTGTGTGTCACTACCTCATAATGTGAGTTCTGTAGCTCACATCGCTGCAAGTAACTGTTCATTTGCATAGTATAATGGACTTTTTTCTTGTTATCCGTTTCCTTAATATTGTACAGCAGCTTAAAATTGTATTTATATGGGACGTTCCTTATTCAATTAATTTCATAATTAAGTTAGGAAAGCTACACCTCAACTTTTATTTGATGGCGGAGATAATTGCTTTCGGAAGTTTCCTAATGACACCGATCTTCCCTGTTAATTAATGGAATTTAAACCATCTGGAGCAAAGTAATGAACCATATCGCTTTTGAATACGCTTTTAGAAAGGCCTTAGCCTGTAAGTCTGTTGTTACTCATTCGAACAAGCTAATAGCACGTGCAAAATTCTGTTACACGGCAAATAACTTACTAAGATTTGAAAAGAAGGTAAGAAAAGAATTCTGCATTTCAAATCTAAAGCAGAATGTTGAATTAAATTTTTTATTTCTTGAGTTATTACAGCATAAAATCCTCGGCACGTAAGGGAAAATCTCTGTGTAGATGTACAGGAAGAATGTCGGAACTGTGTGCAGTTCGCGCGGAGTCTGCAAGAAATTGCTTGTCAAAACTCCAAGCGCCAAGGACATACGTTTAGCGGTTGGATTTACATGTTGATGAGAGAGGGAGAGGAGGGGGGGTATATAGATGCTGTTTTCTCAAAGGAGTTTACCATGATGTTATAGTCTGAGAACGCTTTTATTACAACCACTAAATCCATATTTTTTTTTAACAGTGAAGTGATATTAATATCCGGGAAGTGTTCGCTTTAAGTCACGTTAAATTTTTCACCGCCAGGCGGAAGTAAGCTGCTCTTCCAGACTTTCAAAATTTTATCCGTAGCAGGTCTGCCTCACAAATGTAGTTATTGTGACTTGTAATACACTCCACAGCATAATCTGATTCCAATATTTATTACATAGAGTAAGGGATTGAAATACAAAATTGGTCAGGTGATGTGAGTGGAAAAAGAAGCGGAAGTTCAACATCGAACCCCTTTCCGCGATGCTCGTGTGTCAGATTGAATACAATTTCAGTAAATTTATTTATTTTTAGTTAAACATTTTATAGTGACTTGCTTCACGTAAGTACTCGTTTCTTTCTTGCTGTGAGTGTCACCAGCAGCAGGTTGGCGGTCTAGCGAACTTTAGAGGTGAAAGCTACATCATTTACACTCAAATTTTGTATTCTGAAATTTTACTAGTGTATTTATAACAAGACACTCGACAGTAGAATTTCTGTTGTATATGTTTTATGCACTGCGAAATACGAATATGGCGGCAGCCTTAAATCCTTGTTTATATTCTGTTCCTTGACGAAAGACGGGCGTGGAGTCATAGCTCCATGCATTCCTTTCCTAGTCAATGAACGGGTGGGGCTAACCACGTCTTCATCGCGTTAACCCAGGGTAAAATACGCGTGGCAGGTTAGGCTCCAGAGCCGGTCTGGACGTTTCGGAAAAGAGAGATTCTGTTTCTTATTTCGGGATCGAACCGTGATTCCCAGGTCATCAGGCACGTAACTTAGTCACCACGCCGGCTAGGTCAGGACGAGAAACAGGAAATTATATATTGTTTAGTCAGAGTGCTCTGTACATGTGCAATGTGGAGGTCAAAATTGCTGCGTAAGTGCATTTTTCATGTTCTCAGCAATGCAATTTTAAGCACCTCTGTTAACAGTAATATATCTGATGCGGTAGAAATTTGTTTTCCGTTAGGTTTCGTCTTCAGCATATTTAGCTCATCATTGACAGTTACTGAACTGTAAAATTACGTGCAGCTTTAAGAATCTGAAAATGGATATATAGTGTCCTGTGCTCTAGAGTACTCTTTTTTTTTTTTTAGTGGTGAAGGGCCCCGCAGCAGACGCTACGGACGCACCGCAGCCTTGAGGCTTATTGTGCAACCCTATAATGAAGATGAAGAATATTATGATTTTTTGTCCTTTTCCTAGTAACGGAGCGCCGGTGGAATGATATTGACAGGGGAAAAACCGAAGAACTCGGGGAAAAACCTGTCCCAGTGCCACTCAGTGCCACTGACCCGGGATCGAACCCGGGCCTCCGTGGTGGGAGGCCGGCGACTAACCGCCTGAGCCATGGCACGGCCCTTAGAGTACTCTTTGTGCAAAACCATTTTTGTAGGCAGTGTTACAGCAAGAATACGAACACTTAACTAGCTAACCAGCTAATTAATTAATTAATTAATAACTTTCGCCAATGCAACTGGGTTCTTGAGAAAGTGATGGGCTGTTCCAGTCAAGAATTTCCCCGCTTGTTATGGAACCCGAATATTAAGTACCATATTTACATGAGCTCGCCATTTGGCCTTATTCTGAGCCAGATTATTCCAGTCCACAACATCCTATCCTATTTCATTAAGATAAAATTTTTTAGTACTCTCCCATTTACATCTGCGTCCATCAAGCTGTCACTTTCCTTGAGGATTTCACTGTACGCTTTTTTCTTCTCACGCACTCGTGCCACATGCCTTGCCAGGAGTATGATGGCTGTGGGCAATTATGTGCAAATTATACTGTTTTTTTTTTTTCGAATTAAGGAACGGGTTATATTTACACTTCTGAAGTTATTTATTCAAGTAATTTAAAATCTCATGTTTTTGAAAAATGAATGTGAGCAACTTTATGTAAGAATCTGAGAAAAAATTAAAGGAAAATGTAATTTAAGATTTTCTTTCAGTTCTGTTCCCCCACGAAGATAGAGGCAGAAGTTGATATCTACATAAATGAGAACTGTTTATTTAAGTGCAATAAATATGTAACTACTGAATGTCTGCTGTCACTCTGACGGCTGGCTTTAACCCTTTAAAGACGAAGCGTATCTGTTTTATATAAGGACCCAGTGCGTACCGCGCTGTAAACACTCTCCACTTCGGCTATAAAAACCAGTCTCTTAATGTTTTATAAGGCAAAAGTTGCTGTTTGTTCTGAGATCCGTACAAAACACATAAACGCAATGTGGGCACCACGTAGAATTTTTTAATGTTAAACCTGGTGTTACGTAAAGTTACCGCCAGGCTTTAAAAGGTTAAACGTTTCTACGTAACAGTTACGAGTTCTCTTGGAGTCATGGCCCGACTGAAAGACTGTTTGGAATTTACGACACAATAAAAGCTGAATGTGGACGGGAATGTGTTTCTTACAATAACGGAATCGGCCCGAATTTGGACTATTCATACACAGTCTTGTTTGACGCACCTGTGGTATTACAGTTCCGCCAAGGCTACCCCACTACTAATCTGAAACTTTTTCTCTTAATTTAGCCTTTTAAAGCCTTATAATTACTACGCCTACCGCCATATTTAACCTCATACGCCCTGCGTTACGCTTACAGAGTGAACTTATGTGTTTTATATGGATCTTATAAAAAAATAATTATTTCCCCATAAAGCGTTAATTTATTCGTTTTATAGCGGAGGAGTGTTTACTGCGCGGTGCGAGGTTAATAGATGCTTATGGTATGAAGTGACATTCTTCCCGGCAACTTTGGCCGATTCCTTTTTCTCTCATTTAACAGCTTTTTGTCAGCTGCATGTTCTTTGGGATTATGGCAGAAGTATGTGTGCCTCTTAGCGGTGTCGGAGCCACGTTTATTTTATTCGTAGTGTTAGGCTGTATGCATAGTCACGTTCTTTTATTTTTGTATTAAGCAACGTTTTGGTATCTCTATGTACTTCTCATATGATGAAAACATTATTATTATTATTACTATTATTATCATCATCATCATCATCATTATTATTAGTTTAATTTTTTACCTGTTGTTTTATTTGTGTTTTATTCAGTGCTGGACTCAGATTAGTTTTATTGCTATTGTGAAGTACTTTACTACTGCTGCTACTACTACTACTACTACTACTACTAATAATAATAATAATAATAATAGTAAGGCTGACAAATGCAGACCTGTTTGCCGAAACAGAAGTCTTTTTAACAGCAATACAGGACCAAGTTTTACTAACAAGAAACGACAAGAGATATATTTTGAAGCAGCCATACATCGACGAGATGTGCAGAAGATGTGGAAAAGAACCGGAGACGGTCCAGCACATTGCTGCAGCGTGTGAACAGCTGGCACCTACCGAGTGCGTAAATAGACATGATGAAGTAGCGGAAGTTATACACCAGAAACTGGCAGAAGCAGCTGAACTAACTGAAGACAAATGCCCATACTATAGGTACAAACCAGCAAACGTGCTGGAGAATGACAACTTCAAACTGTACTGGAATCGCAGCATTATTACGGACAAAACAGTACCTTTCAACCGACCTGACATAACTGTCACGAATAAGAAAACAAAAAATACCTTTCTAATAGACATAACTATTCCAAATACACACAATCTCGCCAAAACAATAACAGAAAAACAAAAGAAATACCAAGAACTGGCGAACGAAATACGTGTTATGTGGAAGCAGGACGCAGTACAAGTGGTCCAGATAGTAATTTCAGCTACGGGAATAATTCCGAAGTCACTGTCATAAAGTTTAAAGAGACTTAACCTGCACCCAAACACATATATACAGATGCAAAAAGTGGTAATTCTTGGCACATGTTCAATTGTAAGAAATTTCCTAAATTACGCATAAGAGCACCGGGCCTAATCCTGTCGATGATACATCCCAGGATAGGTGAATATTTCCCAGCTAAAGCTGAGAAGTGAGAAATTCGGATAATAATAATAATAGTAATAATAATAATAATAATAATCGCTCGGTCTTACGACAGGTCTGTAGCTTCTTCCAAAGTGAATTTTCCGGAGAGTGCGATTTAGTGATTCCTCTTTCAGTTTCCAGTATCTTTCGTTTCCTTAAGGACATTCAGTAGCAGCTTACATCTTCTTCCTCGTCTTATTCGCCCTTCTATATTACCTTCTATCTTTCGTGATGAACAATTTAGATAATATTACTGGCCTTATTTTCATTGTTACTGATGTTCTTGAATTCTTTTTATTATTATTATTATTATTATTATTACTTATCGTCTTTATCCTGGGTATTTACAGTTATTTATCTGAAATCGTGAGTCTAGGGTATGCACTGCTGCAGCTCTTCTGTGGTTGTAATGTTACATGTAATTTTATTTCTCATGGTAAACCTTTTATACCCAGTATGACTGTTTTCAGTAGTTCCTTGACGTCTTGCTTTCCAGGTATGTCGCTCAGGCATTCTCTGAATTATTTTGACATGGTTCCAGTTGCCCCTAGTATTACTGGTATCACGTCTGCTGTTACATTCCACGTGCGCTGTACTTCTGTTGCAAAATCGTTATATTTTACATTATTATTGTTATTGTTATTATTATTATTGTTATTATTGTTACAGTTATATTCGTGAGATTTACATAAGCCGGTGATGGTATTAGTTTGCTTTGCAGAGATGTAACTTAATGACAGCGACTGCTTAGCATTTGAAATTCCATGCACCCGCATGTGTGTAGTAGTGTACTTCTGTCCCAACGGATCATTACACAAACTTGAGATGAAGGTGCTTCCTTGTCGTTGGACAGGCCGTGCGCTGTTTGTATATTTATCATGTTCTCTGTTCTCGGACAGCACAGACCACATGGCAGTACCTGAGGGAAATAAGCACCGTGTCTGTTCCAGTTGATGAGAACAAATAACGACAAATGTAGCTCCTTCAGTTAGCTATCCTACCGTGCTGTATGTACGCGTGTGTGACTCTTGGACTGACCTGTGGACTTAAGGTTAGGAGTGCCTCTGGGCTTAAAGGAATGTTATGCAAAATTAGTCCTGAGGGTTGACGTGCGTTACAATCCGCTTTCCCTTTTATCACGCATCCGCCAGATTCCACCCGACGCTGTTAAAAGCCACTTCGCATTGCAGAATACAGCCGAACTCCCTTTCGAGAGGTTAGCATTCCTCCTTCTCAGCCTGTGGTTTTACATGTCTCAGTTTCGGTATTGTGTCCTTTCTGACATGTTCCCCGTTTTCCTTTAGCCCCTGAAAACAAGCGGTGGAGTAGTTCCTTCACAGAAACCAAGTTCACGTTGTTCCATACACTTTCCAGTTTGTAATTCAGTCATTCAGTTTCTCGACGATGTATATTTTGCGTATTTTAAAATCTTCTTTGAATTAACCGAACATTAACCCTTTAAAGACGAAGCGTGTCTGTTTATATAAGGACTCAGTGCGTACCGCGCTGTAAACACTCTCCACTTCGGTTATAAAAACCAGTCTCTTAATGTTTTATAAGACAAAAGTTGCTGTTTGTTCTGAGATCCGTACAAAACACATAAACGCAATGTGGGCACCACGTAGAATTTTTTAATGTTAAACCTGGCGGTATGTAAAGTTACCGCTAGGCTTTAAAAGGTTAATAAAAGAGGGAGTGACCAGTGCCTTACAACAGTTGGTAAATCAGTGCCTGTGCAGTTTTACCATCTGAGGCAATGAAGGAAAAAGTGATGAAGAAAACACTTTACTCTCTGCAGGTGCAGTAATTACCGGTCTACTAAATACATCAGTTCTTTTGTACATGTGTCGCGGGTTCGATTCGTTCGAATTCCTCTGCCACAGTACAGTACGACAGGCAAGGTTCGGATAGACGCAGACATTCCGAGAGCCATTATAAATTGCAGTAGCACTTTTTTAGTGGCGTGTTAAATCTTCAGGCAATATTTTAGGTAGGATTAGTCAAGAACGGCGGAGTGAGTTGTAAATGAATATAAATTTCAATCGTAAACCCTGAGAAGAAGAAACAGTTTGGGGTGCAGGGTTGTTGTATGAATTATGTTAGAACAGATCATGAAGCAACGTGTAATGGTGTGAACAGCTTGAGGTGTTCAAGGATAGGATCCTTTGGCGGAATATTATATGTTGCTTATTTAGTTAAGCCTAGTAATTACCTGTACCCTGTGCATTTGGCTGACACACTCTTTCTGTGTATTTCGTGTTACCCTTAAAATAGACTGCGATTATTCCTGTTCGTAGCATTCATTGGTTTGTCTTTTTCTAATGCAAGCACATTGTGTTCTGCGTGAGGTATGAATTGAATCTTTACGTGATTTTAGAGTAAGTTTAGCCTTTAATTCATGTATGTGATTTAATTAACTCGTTAAAGACGAAGAAATATATTTTATATAAGGACTCAGTGCGTACCGCGCTGTAAACACTCTCCACTTCGGTTATAAAAACCAGTCTCTTAATGTTTTATAAGGCAAAAGTTGCTGTTTGTTCTGAGATCCGTACAAAACACATACACGCAATGTGGGCACTACGTAGAATTTTTTAACGTTAAACCTGGTGGTACGTAAAGTTACCGCTAGGCTTTAAAAGGTTAAACTATTAATTTTATTTTTATTATTTATTTTAGTTTATTATCTATTATTTATTTTGTTTAGTTTCTTATCTAACGTATTTCTATTCTTTTAATATATTTATCTAATTTGTTTCATGCTTTTATATAAAACATAATTAAAATTCTAGCCTTACCTACGAAAGCCGTTTAATCTCAGGTGTTCGCCCATAATTCATGGATTGTATCCATCACATCTCTCACTCTGCTGCGTTCTTTCTGTTCATCGAAGTGCCCTTATGCTTGTACAACAAACACTTATTATTGCACCACTACAGTTATCCACTAAGCTACTCATCCTTTCGTTTACCCTCCTCATTCCGGGTTTAATTACTCGACCACTCGTCAGTTTGCTTACTAATTCATTACTCCACTCGCTCAGTTGTCCACTAATCCACTCACTTGTTTGCCTAATTAATTTATCTTCACATTCAGTGACCCATTCTCATATACACATGAGACACACTCGCCCATCCATTGTCACTAGCACTTTCACAAAGCAAGATGAGAAAAGCAAGTGACCCACCTGCATTTGTTTGCTGTGATATTACCTTAATATAAAGTACATTTATTTTTCCTTGGGATTTCGGTACCCAGGTTACTACTAGTTTCTATTTGACGGTAGAATGATATCGTGTCATTCGGTATTCGGAGGCGAGGGGACTAGATGCTGCAGGACTTCGACCATGAGGCTTGTAGGGTAGATTGCTTGCTTGTAGTGGTCGTGTGAAGGGGAGACCGTTTTAATGATCACGAATAGTCACGATTGTGTGGAGCAATGTTCACATTCCCCAGAGCAATCTGTAGGAAGCGTTTGTCATGAGATGGACTTCGTTGTTGGGATAAACGTGTCATGCGATCCGTGCGTCTCAGCTGGCATGTCTTCTAAGGAGAGTTATTTTTACGAATACAGCCGTCGGAACATCAGCATTTTGCACTAGTCACACTTGCTGGAGATGTCTGTTTGCATCATTGTGTGTCTTGTCAGGTATTGAGTCGGTACGACTAAATGGAGCACATGACTTCTCGAAGTCTTCAACTTGCGAACTACTGAAAGTGAGGGAGAGAGATATTTTTTGGGTTGTTGCATCAACCTCCCGTAGACTTAGTGTACGTATCTGCAGTATGTACCTGGTTAAACAGAGAAATAAGATGATCATAAGGGGAACAATGCCTTTTACGATAGTCCTGCTACTTTCGGTAGGATACTGGATTTATGGATGCTGCTGAAAGTTTCTTTCTTTCTTCTTCTTCTTCTTCTTCTTCTTCTTCTTCTTCTTCTACTTCTTCTTCGTTTCATTCGACCATGGTCGGTGCACGTCTCAACACCTAATTGTCTTACCTTTTCATTCCTTTTTAAAGTCTGACGAAATTTGCGCCGTGTTAATTTATTACAATCTTTGCCGTAGTCCTTACCCCTTCTACCTACTCACAGTAGGCGTAGAGGTTTTTGTTTTTCACTTGATCGCAGACACACATCACAGTCGGTAGGACTCCTCTGGATGAGGGATCGGTCCGTCGCAGATACCTCTACAGAATGTTTGTATCATAGTAAAGTATTAATTTACTCAGATTCCTCAGGTATACCTTCTATACTTTGCACAAAAAATGTATGACAGTCATCGAATCTTCAGTTTTATACGTACGAAGCATGACTTCCTTCTACATCCCCACCCTGTTCATTCTTTTTAATAGCAGCTGATTAGTGTCAAAAAGATAGAAGTTTATTATGCTAGCAATAATGGATACTTCATTCGCTCATGTCACTTAACTCAGACCTCAGCTGCGGTTTATCTTTGACGTAACGTTATACTTAATATTTTAAAGCCTAGCGGTAACTTTACGTACCACCAGGTTTAACATTAAAAAATTCTACGTGGTGCCCACATTGCGTTTATGCGTTTTGTACGGATCTCAGAACAAACAGCAACTTTTGCCTTATAAAACATTAAGAGATTGGTTTTTATAACCGAAGTGGAGAGTGTTTACAGCGCGGTACGCACTGAGTCCTTATATAAAACAGATACGCTTCATCTTTAAAGGGTTAATCTGAGAAGATTACTGCCTGTTTGTAGATAACTTCAGTGTATTGCGTTAAATTGCTACATTCCTTTACGGAGAGCGTTCCACATCTTCGCTACGTATGCTTCATACGAACTTTAATTACGCCGTGTGGGGAGGGACTGTAGTGTAATTTAGTGCAGTTAATAGGCATTAAGTAGTGAGGATCGGTGTTCTTGTGTTACAAGCGATATCCAGAGACACATGTCAAGTACTGAGCCGTACATATGTATCCAGGGTTCATAATAAGACATCCAGAAGTACGTTTACACATACAGAAGGCGGGCAACAAAATTCCGTGGTAATTAATGTAGGCTACACATCACAGCTACACGCAAACATTCGTTGGATCGTAACACACACACAGAGATGCACAGCTGTTAATTACTTAGAAAAGATACACTGATGTCTTACAGCATCTCTGGTATGAAGATGAAAGTCTTCTGAGATGTTACACCCTGTCGACCATATAAATACCTACCGACGTTTCGAAAGGTAGTGGTGCCTTTGTCCTCAAAGTGAAGCAGCCCTGTAAGACTGGACTGCTTCACTGCTTGACTCTAAAGATGAAGACGCTACTGCCTGTCGAAACGTCGGTAGTTGTTTACCAATTGGTAGGCCTCACATTGCACCACTACAAGAACGTCAGGTCCCGTTTTTAAATCGATCAGGGTGTAGAATCGTCATTATTAATTGTGCGTGTGTGACGCCTAGTTCTATACCGACCCCGAGAAAGTCGTTTTCCCCGTACTTCTGAGCCCTCACTTTGTCATTACGCCACGGAATCTTGGGAAACAACAACTGTGCCGATGTAGCTTATTACGCCCTCAGAAAATAACATCGAAGAAGATAAATAAATAGACTGTTCTTTAACGACCGAACGGCGGTGATCACGATGATTGCTTCACACGCTACGTCGTGGAACAGCTTGAAAAGAATGCCAAGGAATTGGAGGAAAGCGAAATTCTTATGCTACTGTCTTATTATATGCCGTTGATATTACCGTAGAATGTTTGGTGCTTTTGCAACGAAGCATTGTAAAAATGCGGCTGTTACTTTGTATAAGTCTGTCTGCCCGTCTGTCCTGTCAAGAAACTTATGAACCGTGGTACGGGTAATCTTTCTTTAGAATCTGAGATAGTTTTATTGCATTCTTCTGCAAAATATTGAGTTTAAAACCTAATTACCGCCTCGTATTTGAAACTGTTCCACGAATTAGACACGAAGCATTGAACAAGGTGAATAAATACAGTGTTGCAGGCTTTTATCATGTTCGCCCACCCGCATTTAGTAACATATTTCTGGAGGAATTAATTTTTGATTAAATTTGGTGTTACAAAATCATATACTACCAATTGAAATTTCGTCCCCCCCCCCCCCTCCCCGACGACAGGTATTTAACACTGAATTCTATAATTGTTTATAAGCCTATAGATGGCCAGGATGTGTACAATAAATTTAAATTTTTCCACCAAAGCTGACATCCCATATGAATTACTTAGATAATACACTCAATGGTTGAGGTTATTTCCCGGGATGTTTACAGTCGCTCAGATGATGATGGGCTTCACCACCTTTATGAAATAATACCCGTCGTGATAGTGTCCAAAAACTGCGGGCCTTGGACGATGTTGCCACGCGAAAACCACCATTCCTTATTCTTGTAGATTCTGAAGATTCGAGTCTTCTAGGATATTATACCATATTTAATGGTAAATAGTGACCGATGTTTCGATTTACTGCAGTACATTTATTGTCAAGGTCATGCAATCTTTTTGGACTAGTTCTGATATTTTAAACTATTGTAGTGCCCTCCTTGTCAATGTCAGTCCTAATTAACGTCATGTTCGTATGGTTTTGTGCTTTAACACTTTAAAGACGAAGCGTATCTGTTTTATATAAGGACTCAGTGCGTACCGCGCTGTAAACACTCTTCACTTCGGTTATAAAAACCAGTCTCTTAATGTTTTATAAGGCAAAAGTTGCTGTTTGTGCTGAGATCCTTACAAAACGCATAAACACAATGTGAGCACCACGTAGAATTTTTTAATGTTAAACCTGGTGGTACGTAAAGTTACCGCTAGGCTTTAGAAGGTTAATATAAAGAAGGTAGACTACTAAACTAATTTTAGTGAACGTACACTGTATGAACAGATTTGTGATAAGTTGTTCGCTACACTAGACTTGTTTAAAATGAACACAGTGTACATATTGCCGAGGGCGAACTTAGCACCATAGTGTAACTGACACCGGTAATAGGGCTATGGCAGTATGTAAGACATATTCGTCTTAAAAATATTACCTGTAATACATGAACGTGCAGTTGAGGAGCCATAGTATGTAGAACTTGTAGCCTAACTCCGTCGTAACAAGGGTGAAAGTTGTAGGGTACTACAGTGTCGTGTAAGCACACACATCTCGCCATTTCGTCATTTGCTGCTTTGCATACCACAGTGGCTTTGATGCCAATTTATTGCACGTAACAGACGTATTATGACAAATCTAATCGCAATACCAAATTCACCATATGCACAGCTATATTACGTTACCTTCCAATCATTCTGTAGTCTGCCTTACAACAAGGTCCAAACCTTCTTCCAAAACGAATTCTCCAGCTAATGTGATCTAGTACTTCCTCTTTCAAGTTCCAATGTATTCTTGTTTCTTTAAGATCAGCCAGTAGCTGCTTACGTCTTCTTCCTCGTCGCTCCTACCTTTTCTTCTATATAGCTAAATAATCTCAGTGCAAGTCATATTTTCTAGAAGAGTTTTAGACCATATTGAGGTCCAGAGTTTATTAACTAATTGCGTGATCATTCGTTTGAGTTATCCCTGTCGTGTGCCGTCATTACCGCCTGCTTCCATCTAGCCTGTTGTAGATGTTTAACCTGTTAGAGCCTAGCGGTAACTTTACGCACCACCAGGTTTAACATTAAAAAATTCTACGTGGTGCCCACACAGTGTGTTTATGTGTTCTGTACGGATCTCAGAACAAACAACGATTATTTTCCTATACAGCATTAACTGATTGATTTTTAAGGGTGTTTACTGCGCGGTACGAACTGGGTCCTTATGTATAAAACAGATATGCTTCGTCCTTAAAGCGTTAATGCAACAGTATGTTAACTCTTTATAAATCAACTTGAAGTTGCATGACTGTGCAATTGAAACGGGTTGTTAAGCTTTATTAACGGTTGGCCGCATTTTTCTTCCTGTACGCTGGCGTTATCCTTTGAAGTACGATTTAAGTCGCAGGCTGGTGTTAACAGTATTCAGGAACGGGAATGTGATGCACGCTGTAACTTCGAGGTCGCAGCTGATTCTGAAACGAGTGCAGCGGCGACTGTAAATTAGGAAGTGTCGTATGGGGGTCGTGGTGACTTGGCAAACCAAAATAATTTGAATGTCAGTTTTGGAATGATCGTTGTTTGAGAGTAGGAAATTGCTCGATGTTTTAATAAAGGAAGACCTGTTAAGAACGATTTTAAAAATTGCAGCTGCTTCTGTGTTTGAAATGCTAGTGCCGCTCTCTGAATAATGTGTCATTCTCAAATTCCTGATAGTCACCCAAATTTCTATAATGGAACCCGAAGCTTTATTAACATGTTTATAATTCATCTCTTTTGGTGCACTGTTATGAGTCACTCCACATCTTCTCAACTGGTTTTCTCTAAGATTCACCCTAATATTATCCTCCAATTTAGCTTAGGTCCTCCACTTGATAAGTTCGTCACTACAGGTTTGTACCTTTCGATCTGTTCATCACCCTGGACGTAATACATGCGCCGAAGCGTTCGACTTGGTGATGCCTTACAACGTTGTGTTTCCGTTAGCCTATTTTCTCTATTGAGTGAAGACAAAGGCACGTGTGTGACAGTGCCGTCATGCTTATTTGTAGTAATGTTACAGACAGAAGGACAGCTTTAGCAAAGCCTGATAATAATAACTTGCTAACGTAAATCCATGCTTTATTTAATTATTCGTAGCTATTTTTACCGGTCATATAGTCTGCAGCTGTGAAGTGGGAGAAACATTTTAAAGCCTAGCGGTAACTTTACGTACGACCAGGTTTAACATTAAAAGATTCTACGTGGTGCCCACATTGCGTTTATGTGTTTTGTACGGATCTCAGAACAAACAGCAACTTTTGCCTTGTAAAACATTAAGAGACTGGTTTTTATAACCGAAGTGGAGAGTGTTTACAGCGCGGTACGCACTGAGTCCTTATGTAAAACAGATACGCTTCGTCTTTAAACGGTTAATCTTGCCCACATTTTTGCATGATGGCTACACGTTTTTAAAGCATATAACATGCTGCAGCCTTATATGTGGGAAAATTTTAAAATCAAATACGCTACTTCCTCGTTACTAAACTTAATACAATTTTCTATTTGTGACAGGAACTGTTATGTCTCTTGGATTTGATATGTGAAAATCGGGGCCTTGATGAATAAATTCATATTGTGTGGCATTTATTTGTTGCAAAGTGTCGAATGCACTGCAAGTACTTAATTTTATAAATCTACCGTTACGAGTACTTTGAAACGAACTCTGTCCCAAAATACATTAATAATTTATAGATGAACCCAGTATGGTTAACTTTTAAAGGGTGAAATAAATCCATCATTGTAAGCATAGAAATGCCTTTAAACTTCTAAGTTTTGTAATTTAGTGGAAGGTCATTGTAATGGAAATATGTCACACAGAGAAAGGGAGAAAGTGCCTGTTTACTTCTGACGACACAGATATCAAGAACGGCCTGCATTATTGTACATAAATCCCCAATAATAATTGGAAAGGGGGTGAAATAAGCCAGTACTTTTGGGTGGAGTGTAGAACTTCTAGTTTACAAAAAAAAAAAAGTCTGCAGTTTGGAAAAACTGATAAAGCATTGCGATGTTCTCAGTGTTGCAAGTCAGTTCTTGCCGAGGATAGGGTTCAAACAGGTTTGAATTTTGAGAAATATTACCAGCCATGCTGTTGTATTGTACAGTTTGCTTCACGACGTTTTGTCCTAATTTCATTACCTTATTCTAAGGTCAGTCCAAATGCTCACAGTAGCAATGAAGGTACCTAGTGTTACTGGCGAACTCGAATAGGTACAGTCATGCCTAAAAATATCATACAATAAACAAAAATTGCATATCATTACGGAAAATCAGTTTCAAAACCCGTCTAAGTTATGAATAAATAGTAAATTATTTAGCAAAGTTGTTGAAGTGCGAGATACGAGGTTCTCACAGTGTTGTTGCTGAAGATTCATGTCTTCTGGGATGTGACGCTGTGTCTTTGGGCGAATAGCTCCAGACGTTTCGAAGGATCATGTTGCCTTCATTTTTAGGATCAGGCATTCCAAGAATGCTACTCGTACCTGTCGAAACGTGGGGAAATGCCTCACGACACAGCATCACATCAGAGGAGACTTGACTCTTCGAATTGTTTCAGCTCTTGAACTTTATTTAAAGAGCGTGAAGAGGATTTATATTCTGTGGCAATTAGAAAGCTGGCTACGTGTCCGTTATAGCTTGTATCTGGCATTCGCGTCATGCACTAAAGAAATGAAGACACGTCAGTATAATGAGTGTGGCGGTCAGCAGCCTTACGGGCACGTCAATTAGTTATGTCTGATTATACCGCTTGACCCAGATTACTCCGTGGTTTACGTTGAAATTGCGAACTCATGATTCTATCACGAATCGCTTTCCTCACGCTGTAAGTTATTTGCCTCTTGACTTAAAGTGTTCATTCATCCCAGATGTGGTGGTGTTCAGCACATTGTAAGTAAAAGCGAGTCATTCAGGCATTGTTATTTAATTATACAGATTTTTTTCTTTCTGTTTGCGTCTTGTATCATATATTTCCATCACGATCCATTTCTCCCTTGCTGTTATACAGACTGAGACTTTTAGAAGTTCGTGGTAACTTCGTACTCTTTTTTTTCTTTCCTCTCCAAGTTTCTTGTGATTCTTCCCTACGTGACGTAAACACAGTTTAAGATGCGTTCTTTTACTTTCCTATTAAACAGACCGTGTCCTTCAACTGATTGTGTGTCCCACCCATCTGCCTAACTAACTCTGATTTTCATGGACTCAATTTGCAAGTCTGTAGTTGCGTACTGAGGTGGTATTTGCAAGTCTGTAGTTGCGCACTGAGGTGGTATTTGCAAGTCTATAGTTACGTACTGAGGTGGTATTTGCAAGTCTGTAGTTACGTACTGAGGTGGATAAGAGAAGTTAGGGTAAAATGATTTATTATGTTTCCATAAAATGTGCCACTGGGCCTTACACTGTGTCATTTAAATCCATTCCATCCGTTATATCACTTTTCTCTTAACATCTATACGTGTATTTTATTCCAAGTTGTTTCGTCTGTACCCCGTTTCTGACCAATATTTTGCATAGCCCATTTACACCGTATGCCTAACACTCGTCAGTCTTTTCATAATGGTGGGTTAGCAATGTTGAAACTTTCGTTGCTAATATCACGGTATTAACAGTGTTACAATATTATATTAGGTTTTACGTGAACATCTGTGTTACTGTGTGTAAACTTAAGGTAACTTTCCAACCCACATGAAGTGACAGGAGAAATTGAAATCTGGGGCACCTTTAACATATGGTTTTTTTAATGTGCTGAGAATTTTGGCTACTCTGAAATGCACATCATAAGTATTTCCAAATGTAGTGTATTTTTTTATTTAATTGGGAATGAATGTGAGTTTACTTTTTACAAGTGTATGGACTTTGCATATTCCTTAAAGCACTTAGAACCTACTTGAGAATTGAGACTGTCACAACGACGCAGATTAATATTCAAGTGTTCTGGGATGTTACGCCGTGCTGACTGGTAAATTCCGTAAATGTAATCTAATTATGAGCTGTCGTTATGGAAGTAGCACAGTCGCAACGCTTATCACTTAGACTTTGAAAGAACTTATTAATTATAAAATAACACGTTGACGCTACAACATAGTTTCGGAGGAGGACAGTATGTGGAGAATGAAGCAAATTAGATAATGAATAACATTGTAACTTGTTCCCTTTAACACAACCAGATTTTTAAGTCAAGGAATTTGCCATTTGTGATTGTCGTGTATGTAGCACAGCTATATGTATGGAAAAATCAACGCATACAGCTTGTTGACCGGGAGAGCATAAACAAAGGGTCATCCTGGGATAGCATGGCGTCGGTGTAAATGTAGCAATCAAATAGACGTTGAAGAAACTGGGTGTAAATTTGTATATTATTTTCACCTGATTGAGCTACAGTGCAGTGGCATTTAAAATTTGGAAACAAATCGGTATTTTGACAATAGTTTTAGAGTTACTAAATATGTAACTGTTTAAAACTATGTATTGAATATGGCTATATAATGGGTTCGAACCTTACTATGTCTCGATGCACGTAGGCCACTCATACGTGCCTATTGTGCCCCCTAAATCTGCGTATTAAAACTCGTATTATTGAAACTTTTAGTGTAGGATCAAATCTAACAGAACTGTTACATGCAGATCACGTGAGGCCCATTATATAGCATTAGAGATGTATGGGATTTAGACTCAATACCCTGTTACGTACATGCATTATGCATTAATCATATCGCCACCTGCCCATCCAAAGCCTATTAATTAACCCATATAATCTGTAATACAACTATGACAGTTGCTTCGCGCTCCAAGACAAAGATGTTGTCGTACACTCTACAGGATATCAATAATCGTCACCCCGACCGGAAATTCCGTGTGATGCCCCACTGCTGGGTGTGACCTATTTGTACCAATTTTCGCGGTGGATTGGATAGTTTAACAAAGGGAGACTAGGGGTTAAAATAACATGTAAATAGGAGGTTTTCGAAGTTAGCTGTGTAAATATTGTGCTGCTGCTGCTGGTGCTGTTTTCTCAGAAACACCGAATCCGTTCCGAAGGGCTGTCAGTTTATGGGAAAGGCCTAAGTAGTAAGCATTTTCGATTCGCTGTATATTTCGCCAAGAAAGGAAGCAAAGTAGATTTATGCCGCACAAAGCATTTCGCTATTGTTAATGAGCGTCGTTGATGGTATAAATTAGTAGTGTTTGCAGTGCAGGTTTTACCGCTGATTATCTCTGCCGCTAGTATAAATGTATCTGCGAAAGTTTGTATAACTACACTGTCAATCCGACGGCGTTCCAACTGCTAATGGAGGTAGAATCGCAGAGTTATGAGTTAATGACATGAGTTGAGTAACTCAGTGCAGCAGTTTCATGTGTAACTCTCATTGTTGTAGGTTTTTAGGCTTGTGAAAAATGTTGAGATCAGAAAAAGTTTTAGCTTTAATGAGCCATTGTCATCTTAACATGTGCAAGTTGCTAATATGTATATAGGTCTGTGTAGAAAACATGAAAAATTTATGAATTTGATTTTCATACTGCGTTGATTTCAAAGTGACTCCGAATTCCTCATGCCTTAAATCAGTGTTTCTCAAAGTTGGTTCCCCGGAACCCTGGCGTTTCGCGAAAGCATGCCAAGGGGTACGCAAAACGTGGGTAAAATCTTGGCTATTGTGTGTGTTGTCGTATTTACTTATGTCGACTTTTTTGTATGATAATATTGAACTATGAATGAAGTAATATTAAAAAATAAGCATATTACATTTTGACAGGGAATACTTCGGAAAGAAATAGGTGCATAACAGCAGTACGTCAGAAAACTGCCACAACTTCCAACAACTTACGTGTGCGAATCTGCATTGTCGTGTCGCAGTGTGATGAAACTAAGTACAGAAATAAGCTGGACGGTAAAGCAGGCTTCAGTTGTAAATGTCACTCATTATACCATATTTAAAATTAATGTGTTCATCAAAACAGTCTCATCAGTGAAACCGAGAAATTAAAACACAGTTACTTTAGTGTTTTATTGATTAATTAAACCCACAGTGACGTTCTAGTCTTATTTTATTTGCCTACACGCAAAAGTGAGAGCCTAGGTCGGTATGCCTTTTTTCAATTTTGCCAATACTGCCAACTGAAAAACAGGGGGTGGAAGCTCCGTGAAGTACTTCGTTCTGGGAAGGGGTTCCACAGACGAAAAATCTGAAAATTACTGTTCGAAACTGTTCATCTTAAATGACAAATGTTCTCTTCGCAAAAAAAAAATATTAACTTTAATTAATGAGTAAAACAGATGTACATAGATCCTGGAATGAACATGCAATACGCGGGTTACTTTAATAGTTTGCGTACGAATTCATTAGCAGTTGAAAAATGCAAACTACACCGTTTGGGTTTCTTCTATAAACCTAGCGAAGTTTATAAAAATTTCCAACCACCCGGCATGAGAGAATTTCACGTTAGCTTATATTGTCTGTAACATAAGATCAAAAATTTACTGAAGTACGCACAATTAAGGTATCAGTAGGAAGCCAAGCGCATTATTATTTCCCCAAGTACGTTTCATTCAGAAGTATATATTGGCAGCCACAAGGAGGGGAACTCGTCTCTCAACTGCCAGTCGTGGGGAAGTTAGGCTGCTTGGCTGGACTTTGAATAACTCTTAAGTGTAGTTTTGTATCTGACGTTTTTACGTAGAGACTCTTAAATGTAAAAACCAGTACTGTAGAACGCTTTACTGTACACAGCACATCTTAATCACTATTCAGGTCGTCTCTGTTCGCCATTATATGTATCATTATACGTAGAAATTTTCCGGAAAGAACTTAACGAATTTAAGGAAGGGTGTATAAATATTGCTACAGAGGATTTAGGACATTAAATTAATTTTTTTATCAAGTTGTGTTACGTTCGTGGAACAAAAAGTTGTACATGTAAATTACTGTAGGAACTGTCACTTTATTATATTTTTTCGATTTAGTATAACGAGTATATATGAAACTTTTTTATTACGGAGAAACGCACTCGAGTAATCAACGAACCTGCTTTGCATTCTGATGTTTCTTGTTCTTTTCTGTTTTCATTCATGTACCGCGGTTCCCTCAGCCCCTGTAGGATATGTTACAGAGTTGTCACACGTCATACCCTGCCCATTTCATACGTTTTTTTAATCGCTGTCATAATATTTTCTCATTGTGTAGCTAACATAGATTATCTCAACTGTCCTGTTTCTAATTGCATTTAACCTTAGAAACTGTGAATCATTTTAGACCTTTCCTTAGATATCTAGCAGGTAACTGTTCGAACATAAAGTGACGCGATACCCTCTGTAGTATAGCTCAACCTGTAAAGTGTGTGATGTGTCATGTCGTGGTATGTTCGACCAGTTACCTCAATTGTTCTGGGCTGGACGGCCCGGAGTTGAAACCCTGCAGGGGCAACAAATGCTTTCTCCACCAAACCTGTCCATATCGACACTGGAGCTCACCTAGCTATCTCCTCAGTGCGTATCAACGTTCTGGGGTTAAACCGACCGGAGCCTGAAGGTGACCATTCACCTCCATCTAGTGCTTTGGTTTAGATTGAGTGGAGCTGTACCTCTCTTCCCCATACATTTCTTCATGGAGTGGACAGGAATAAGTTTTACTCCAGGCGGGTTTAGCCCACCTTCATGTATTAGAGACGTCCAGCAGAGGATGGCCGCTAGGATCGCCTGACACTAGTAATTACGTAAAATTATCGAACGTATGTTGCATAACCTGTGCGCTGAGAATTTTTTGGGAAATAATTGTGAGGCACCTGGGCTGTTCGGAAGTTTTACGCATAAAAATGGACTGAGACTTGACCCTTGTGTAGTTCAACGTACTGCCAACTAAACGCACATTTTTAGTTAGGTACATACGATTGTTAAACACGTAGCTCCGACATGTTTCGGCACAAGGGTACGATCTTCAGAGAGCGCAGTGTGCCCGGTTTTAAAGCGGTTGCCACTGATTGGTTTAAAGCCTGGCATATTATGCTTTCTGAAGATGGTACGCTTTTACCGAAGTGTGTCGGAGCTACATATTTTAAAAATCATGTGTAACTAATAATGGTGGTGTAATACATTGAATGCATATATCTAAAATTGCACTGATTGGACAACCTGAAAAAAAAAATCTAAAAAAATCTTGTATGCTTGTGTGCTGCTTGCAGTAGGAACCCTCCGGCCGATATGAGTGGGCGTCGAATGCTTTTGTGGTGTCCGTCATCATATCATAACCTTCCCTCTGTTTGGAAGCGCTGTGAAAGTATTTAGTTTTATGCAATGTTTAATATTTATTTCAAGTAAGTCTATTGCTGCGGTGGTGGCAAAATATCTTTAGAGTAAGAGGTCACGGAAACGCGTAACGCTTGCAGAAGTGTTCCCACATTCTACATGCTGTTTCTACATTCTATTCGCACGAGGTCTGTAATTTTGTCCTCTTGCACGTTGTTTTATAGTGTTTCGGAGTGGTACGGTTCCGCAGACCCACACTGTTCGCCTACATAACCAGACAAAAGTTGATTTCTCCACCGGACACCAACCTAGAAAAATTTTCTAGTGAATGTCATGAGATTTTCAAATTGTGCCGTAACCGTACCGTCGGATATCCGTAGTGGTGCCCGACGTAAACGGAATTTGTAACTAGCTGAGGGATCAGTAACAGTTTCTGTGCCTTGCTTGTTTACAACTGAAATTTGTCACTGAACCGGATACTCAGACGTTGTTTAACAAGAACATTATGTACTGGGCAACAACAGATCCTTCATTTCATTCTACTGAGTGCCTGAAGGGACTGTATCTCCAGAGAGGGCAGGCAGTGGTTGAGAGTGCGAGAAAAGACCAGAGACAAAGGGAGATATGCTTTAGTGATGGTCTGTAGGGTCAGCCGTTTGTATGACAAATTTCGTACCCAGATTCATCGGAATTAAGACGATGCTTTGTCAGAATTTGTTTACGTATCACCCTGCCTTGGGTCATTAGGAGGACAAAGACGGTCGGAACTGTTTGGAAGTGCGTAAAGCATTTTAACTACGCTGGTAATATTTATTGGCTGATTATATGTCACAACGGCCACACAAACTGACTTAAACTAGTAAGGAGGCTATCTATAGATAAAGAGAAGAAGACATCTGAATATGCCGCGTACGCGTGTCTTATGTTTGGCAGCCGGTTGGTCACCTCCGAACGAAACAAAGTGGCAACAAAGAAAAGACAGGCGTGGTCCTGTCAATACGAGTGTTGTCTTCTGCCATGTGACTCCGTGCTATCTGGTAGGAATGTAATGAAGTTTCAAATGATTTGTGTGCCTCTGGCTATCAGCTGGTAGTATACTGAGTGTACCTGTTTATCATTCATGGTAACTTTATTCTGTCATGTTGATGTTAATGAATGAATGAATTAATTAATCAATTAAAACACTTTCCCGAAGCGTCGGCAACCATGTACCAGCCTACACCGCGTAACATCCCAGGAAAGCTACCTACTTAGCTTGTGCTTTCGTGTACATTCTCGGAATATGATGACCCTTACATTAGGGCCCATACCCTTACATTAGGGCCCATACCTTCCACTGGCCTACAGTCACGTGTTGGTCAAGTCCTTTACAGGTTGTGTGTTCTCATTTCGAGTTTTGTTCCCTTACTACCAACGTTCTGGCTCTTTTCTGGTATGTACTTTGACCGACTGAGCTAACGATCCCATTTTTCTCGTCTGATACTCATGAAAATTTGACGACAACAGTACATTCTTCCACCAGCGCTGTAACTTGCTAAGTCAAACACCCGTAGGGCCAGGGTTTGTAAATTCGTGGCGAGGCTGTAGTCCGTAACTGTTCTTAGTACAGTTTGGGCAGAAGAGAGAAAAATGCGGGCAGCAGAATATCCCGGAGATGGGCCCAATGAAAGCAATAGGCGGTTTTAGGAAAATTTGGGAACAGGAAGATGAAGAATGACGATAACGGAAATACGTAGCAATGGTTTAGAAGTTTAGAAATACAAACTGTGTGTATGCATGGGCAGGGACCGTTGGAGTGTACACAAGTGGGCAAGTATTTCAACTACGAACGAACGAACGAATGAAGGAACACCCCAGCTGACAGTTACAGCCGCCACGCCGCGTGAGTCTTTCCCACTAACTTTTAATATTGCGCGCTCCCACAGTGTCGCAGAAATATCTGCTGAATCTGACAAGTCAGCAATGCTTACGCAGTCCCTGGTGACGAGTCTAGTCTTTTTTCATCGCCCTGCCTGCCCGTCTCCTTTTTAAACCATAGATATCAAGAGTCGTGTGTTCTGGGATGTGACACTGTGTTGTTGGATCAGTACTTGCCGACGTTTTAAAGGACAGTAATGTCTTCACACACACACAGAGGCAAGCAGTCCAAAAATAATATTAAAATAGTAGTCATCACTTGAACAGTCTTTCTTAGTTCATTTGAAAATAAATACTTTTTATCTTCGATAAAAGACTTGATGTCAGTTACTTTTCATCTTACTTATCTGAATTTGAACTAGTGAAAGTACCTGTTTTTGTCGCGCTTTTCTTAATGTTTTAACCCTTTAAAGACGAAGCGTATCTGTTTTATATAAGGACTTAGTGCGTACCGCGCTGTAAACACTCTCCACTTCGGTTATAAAAACCAATCTCTTAATGTTTTATAAGGCAAAAGTTGCTGTTTGTTCTGAGATCCGTACAGAATACATAAACGCAATGTGGGCACCACGTAGAATTTTTTAATATTAAACCTAGTGGTATATAAAGTTACCGCTAGGCTTTAAAAGGGTAATGTAATGGTGCTCTTTCTTGCTTTTACAATCCTGTACTAATTGTGTTACTATTTATCAATGTTATTTATATCAGTTAACTGTGTACTGACTGTTTTATTGGTTAAACGGTTGCTAAACAACAAACGAAACCGTGGGTATAGATCGCTTTTGCACAGTGAGGCTTATTCCTGTGTCCTGTCCTTCAGAGACAAGAGATGGAGAAAGCGAGAACATTTGTCAAAAGAATAGTAGCCTGTATACTACACGCGTTCTGTAAAGTAGAGATACACAGTATGGACGCATCTACATAAGCCTGAAGCTCATGTAGATGTGTCCCTCCCCGTTAATATCTACGGATTAGATGTCGGATTTTTATTAAATTTCGTGTGGATGTAACTCCAGGGCTGACAACCCCCACCGGCTTGAAATACCTTATGCGAGGATCAAAACTCACGAATTTTGACATCAGTGAAGGAATGTACTGGGATTTCTGTCGGCTTAATAACGTGCGCAATGCTGGATGGATAAATCCTGTGAACCCTGAACTTCACTGCTAGGTGTCAGCAGTTCTATGTTTGTTTCCTATGTCATAAACATGACACTTTCTGTACAGAAATCTGTATACAATTATGAAATAACGATAAAAGTATACAATAGAGGTTTTTTGGGCTGTCGGGGGTGGATGCTGCCTCTGACAGCTCTGTAAATCCTTTCTTTCTTTCTTTCTTTCTTTCTTTCTTTCTTTCTTTCTTTCTTATTATATATTCCTCGTTTATTCCTTCTTTACTACATTTTTTCCTGTCTGTCTACTTTTTCTGCCTTCATCTCCATATTTATTTCCCTGTGTCATTTCCTTTCCTTAATTTTTCGTTTCCTTTTACGTATTTCATTTTCTTCAGCTTTCGTCAGCAGTTTATGTCATTTGATTTGGTAATTACAGTGACTGATATTAGAGCAGGTGGTGTGTGGTTAGTTTCTTGGGCGGTGTGAAGAGACGTCTTCACATTCCAGTAGAATTTTTGCAAAGGCCATGGCATCTCACCGCCGCTGTTTCCAGTGCATCAGGTTCCTCATTCTTGTTTTTTTTTTCTGCTGATGTTTTTCTTTTTTGAAGTGAAAGCAAGTTTAAGGCTTCAGACCTCCAGACTGGCTGCTGCCGTCCCTGGAGAATGTTAGAGGAATAAATTGTAGTCCTTAGCTCTTCTGGTGACACACCTGTGTGTGGGGGTGTGGGGCGGGAGATGGGGTTTATGGTGACTGGGTGCTGTTGCACCAACTGTGACGGTACTGCAGATTAAGTAGACACGTTCCTCTCTCAAAGGGCACTCATGAGGAAAACTTCTGCCGTTTTATTTCCACTTCGTCATAAACACGTTTTGCGATGCCAACTTCATCCTGCACTGTCCGATTATTCAGTTCCAAGATATTGCAACTTGCTGAGAAGTCGTGTGGATCTGTACAGTATTTTTATTTAGTAGTTTGACAGGTCTTGTTCTAAAGATACTACATGTAAAAAAGTAATGCATTGCTTCTTATAATTATTTCGTCCCGAACAAGACGTTGTTACTAAAGTAGGGCCTAAGCAAATGCGATTTATATTAAGTTACGAATGGTTCTTATATTAGGATGTTAGTGTAGTATAAAGGACCGATCCCAGTGGCCGCGCGGTCTAAGGCGTACGTCTGCGGCCGAGCACTTGCTGGGATCGTGGGTTCGAATCCCACCGGGGGCATGGATTTTTTTGTCTTGTACAGTGTTTGTGTTGTCAGGTAGAGGTCTCTGCGAAGGGCCGATCCCTCGTTCAGAGGAGTCCTACCAACTGTGGTGTGTGTTTGAGTGTGATCAAGTGAAAATAAAAACCCTCTACACCTGCTGTGAACAAGTAGGTAGAAGAGGGAAGGACTACGAAACGAGTATAGTATAAAGGAAGGCTGTAGGATATGAAGAGTTTTGCAGCATATTAAACACTGAAAGGCACAGACAAAGAAAACCAAGTAATATAAGGGAAGCCACATGGTGTTTGTGTCCGTTATATTTCTCTGTAATGCCGTTATAATTTGGAGATACGTTAATCTTTTAATGTGTCGGTCAGCATAAGTCTGTCGTTGGAGCTGATTTAGCAGAGTTGTCATATGATCAAAAACGGCACGTTAATTCATTCCCTTTTGTATATATTTATCCCCTTTTGGGTTTGTTTACTGACACTGCAAGTGAGTTGCGTGATGTAGCTGGGAATTTAAAGTTTTAAAGTTGACTGTCAGTGTTGATTTGAGAATCTCGTGCAAGAAATAATTTGTTGCTGATTGCAAGGTGTGTGTGTGTGTGTGTGTGTGTGTGTGTGTGTGTGTGTATATATATATATATATATATATATATATATATTGTAGGCCTGTACAGGGAGTGATAAAGGCCAAGTTGCGATAGATATTGCATATTTCAGGAGCCGACTGAAACTTAGTAGCTTCAACCTATCGCACAGAATGGGTGATAACTGCTGTTATACTTCCCTAATTACTAGATTAATTTCTTCGGCATTACGTTTACTCCATGGTTTGAAGTTAAAGCTCGAGTCCAATATACGTACACACGTTACAAAACTTTCTGCTAGCTTGAATTTATTCATTCCTTAGTATGCATTACGACAGGTCGACAGCCTCTTCCAAAGTGAGTTCTCCACAGATTGCAAGTTAGTGGTTTTTCAGTTTCTAGTATATTTCCGTTTCTTTAAGATCACACGTGTAACTGCTTACGTCTTAGCTGCTTACAACTTCCTCCTCATCTTTCCGTCACTTTTATCCTTCCCTATAGCTTTCCTTCAATAACGTATTCTAGAAGGCAGTTTCTACGAAAGATGTGACAAATCCAGTTAGCCTTCCTTCCTTCCTTCCTTCCTTCCTTCCTTCCTTCCTTCCTTCCTTCCTTCCTACCTACTGTCCTTCTTCTTTCCTTTTATTGTATGTAGGATATTCCTTGCCTCGTTGATTCTGTGTAATACTACATTTTTCACACGATCGGCCCACTGATCTCCAACACCACATTTCAAAACTTTCCATGTGCTTCTTATCTACTTTCCGAAGTGTTCAAGTTTCAACGCCTTAGAAAGATTCTCTAAATGTAGCACTTTACTAATTTCTTCCTTAAGTTTAATTCCAGTTTGCTGGTGAAAAGAGTCATTGAATACTGAACGCATTGGCACAAACCAAAGCACAATTGTAAATACGTAGGTAGTTTGTATTAAAAAGTGTAAAAACCGCTACTTATGTTTCGACAAGATATTGTCACCAACAGGGTGTTCTCAATTAAAGGTGCACAACGATCCATACGTTAAAATATCACACACTGGGACGTCAAACACACAAGGTCCCACTCACTGTTCACAAGATGTTAGTTTACGGCCTTTAACCCTTTAAAGACGAAGAGTATCTGTTTTATATAAGGACACAGTCCGTACCGCGCTGTAAACACTCTCCACTTCGGTTATAAAAACCAATCTCTTAATGTTTTATAAGGCAAAAGTTGCTGTTTGTTCTGAGATCCGTACAAAACACATACACGCAATGTGGGCACCACGTAGAATTTTTTAATGTTAAACCTGGTGGTACGTAAAGTTACCGCTAGGCTTTAAAGGTTAACGGTTTTAACAGCGTCTATTGGAGCTACAGCTGGAATCGCGTGCGTGTGAAACTTTTGACGAAATATATACAACAACAAGTGAATGATTTTAATATTTAAACATTTTAACATTTTATCTTGTGAACAGTGACTGTGACCTTGTGTGTTTGACATCCCAGTGTGTGATATTTTAACACATGGATCGTTGTGCACCTTTAGTTGAGAACCCCCTGATGCTGAGAATAACTTTACGAAACATATGTAGGGGTTTCTGCAGTTTTTAATACACACTGTCTATGTGTTTACCATTGTGCATTGGTTGTTGCCAATAAGTTCATGACAAAATGCACGGTCTGTATAATATCAAATTTGTCGAATACTGGTTTTGCCGTGGCAATCCGGGATTTAATTTCATATGTACATGTTGTTTCATTTTTTATCATGCTACTTGAAATATTCCACATTTCTTCGGTTGTATTTAAGGTATTCTAATCGAATTTATATCCATTTTAAAATTTCTTTTCGTAAATTTCAAGTTTCAGCTGAGGAAAATGTTGCTCTAACTTTAAAGCCAGTACAGTAGCTCCCATGCCTCCACTCTCCTGTTCTTCTTATCAACATTCAGAACACATGACAAGATTTCTTGAACGATTTTCTATGACACATAATTTGTTTTTACCACCACTGAATTACGTAATTTCCTCCATCTCACCCGGTTTTCCCGTCGTGGAAACGTTTTAGGGTGAAGGGAGGCGAGAGAGATTCTGTGCCTGTTTTGAAATTCTCTGCATGGGACCAGGTTGAATCCCCATTCATCTGGAAGAATAAAGGGAACGTCCACATCACCTCGCCTTCCATCGTTCCTTAGATCCATAATGCAATAGATCGGTGTGACGACGTCCTACTGAACCTGTCGTTTGTACACGACGAATCGGTCGGGAATATTCCAGTGAGGCCCGTAAACAAAGACGACATCCGACCTTATAGTGCAGGAATTAACACACTCTTCTAGAAGCGATACTTGCTTCAGGAAATTTCGCACTTTTCTCATTTCTTTTCTCTACATGTTACCTAATTTCTTCCGTTCTGCGTCATTCTTCGTTGCCTGTTGCCCCGTTTCCATCTCTATGTATTCTCTAGTTTTTTTTCGTCTTTCAATCTTTCTATCCATACGCTTTTTGCCCTTCTGTTTCTTTCTTTGCCACTTTATTTTCTTACCGAGGACGTAAGATCATAGGCGTCGTTCCTGATTTGCACGTTCGAAGTGCGTGTTTCGAGCCACGGCTTGCGAGACATTTCTCCCCACTAGGCTTTTAATTTTTGTCCACAATTTTCCCAGAAGAAACGCTAATACAATATCTTTCAACCAGGTATGACGCTTTTCTTACAAATATCACAATGCTTTTGTGCCTTAGTTACACTCCGCGGTCGTGGGCTACCCGTAAGATTCTGCTGTCGGACTGTTTTCCTAAACAACATTATTCAGTTTTCTTTCTTTAAATATGCCACGATATATTTTTCAAATTTGCCCTGCATAGTCATCGCCTTGTTGACGCAACGCACTATACAATGGATAAGGCGTGTTTTAACCTTTTAAAGCCTAACGGTAACTTTACATACCACCAGCTTTAACATTAAAAAATTCTACGTGGTGCCCACATTGCGTTTATGTGTTTTGTACGGATCTCAGAACAAACAGCAACTTTTGCCTTATAACACATTAAGAGACTGGTTTTTATAACCGAATTGGAGAGTGTTTACAGCGCGGTACGCACTGAATCCTTATATAAAGGAGATACGCTTCGTCGTTAAAGGGTTAATATACCTATAAAAATACAACTATCTGTATCCATTCATGATTATCCTTCTTTGTTTACTGTTTTTATCAACTAGCGTGTTTAAAACTCAAAGGTGAACGCAACGCCAAGTACTAGGACAACTGAATGCTGAATTGGGAAGAGTGTGGAAGTAAACTGTTGTTATTTAATTGACGAACTGCCTCAGCGCTGTCCAGGAACGAGTGACGGGAGGAGCGTGAAGCTAATGTCAGTGTATGTAGTCTCTACATACAGGTAATCGAAAATGGAAAGTCGCGAACACAAAACGGACGTATTAAGTACGCGATGGCTGTGGTCCATGAATCTTTATTCATATTCCACGGCTAATAACTTATTTTGTTCTCAAACGCCGTTAAATAAATGAGAGCATATTTTTTTCAAGCAAATATTCATTGATGGTGCTGCTTTAATATTTCGTCTCCATAAATCTGAGCTAATCTTGGCAGAGCAGCTAGATGGAGTCCAGCATTAATCCGCTTTTGTTCTGGTCACATAATCCGAACATCATGTCGAGCTGCCGAATTAAAGGTAGGTATGTGCGTTTCACGCTTTATATTTGGCTTTGTGTCATTTTTTCAGTTTACGGCAAATGCTGTTTCATTAGAGTTAAAACACCGATGGTAAGCTTTGATGTTCAGCAAAACAATGTGTTAGTGATTTGAAAGTAAATTTTCCATTTCCGGAAAGTCGCTTCAAGCTGATCGTAGTCTGTATTCAGAGAATGGCTTGTACCCGGAATCATCCATGTGCTAACTATTTTATATTTTGCGCAGAATGTATAAATATATGCTGAAAAAGTATTGTACAAATAAAAATGGACCCTTCAATGCCTGATGGTTATTTTATGTACCATTGAGTTGCTGTAAAGGATTACCTTCTGCAGGAAGAGTGTATTTGTTTGCTTTGCATGGTTTTCCGAACAAACAGCGATACTTTTCTGTACCGATATACCTGGTTGGTTTTTGTAACCGATACAGAGTGTGTGTACTGCGCGGTACGACGTGAATCCATGAATATAATGTGGGTTAATCTTACGCATTAAAGGCCGTTCTATGGCTCAGGCACTTAGTCCGCGGCTTGTCGCTGAGGAGGCCCGTTTTCAGTCCCAGGTGAATCAATGTGCGATTTGTGTTGGACAAAGTGACGCTGGTAGAGGCTGTACTTTGGTTTTTTCCCTATCAGTATCATTCCATCAGTGCCCCATACTCATCTTCACCTACATGATGCTCTTACCAGAAGGAAAAACGGGTGAGACCTGGGAATTTTCCAAAAAGAGTTGCTGTTCCGGAAATGAGGGTGCATTGGATATGAAAGTGTTTCTCCTTAGTTCTTACAACCTTAAATATTTTTATCCAATATAAGCATCAGATGTGGCCACGAAGGACGTGTTCGCTTTGGTCCTCGTAGTAATAATCCTTGTCAATTTTCGACGTTGCGTCTGAGGTATTTCATGTTACTTCTCGATTGTATAGAAGTGTGTTCGTCTGTGAACACTTCGCGCCTTGTGTTAGAAAAGCATTTATGACGAGGAGGTTCCAATCTCAGGAGCAGTACTTTAACCCTTTAAAGACGAAACGTATCTGTTTTATATAAGGACTCAGTGCGTACCGCGCTGTAAACACTCTCCACCTCGGTTATAAAAACCAGTCTCTTAATGTTTTATAAGGCAAAAGTTCCTGTTTGTTCTGAGATCCGTACAAAACACATAAACGCAATGTGGGCACCACGTAGAATTTTTTAATGTTAAACCTGGTCTTATGTAAAATTACCGCTAGGCTTTAAAAGGTTAATGGTGACCATGGGGCACCATACGATTATTTTTAGGTTTAACCATTCAAAGCCTAGTGGTTCTTATATGTACCACCATATTGAACATAAAAAATTCTACATTTTACCAGACAGGATGTTTGCATATTCTGCATGGTTGTCACAACTAACAACAGTTATTTTCTTACGTAGACTTCACCAATTTGTCTTTGTAATGGAAGCATATAGTGTTCTTTGTGAGGTACAAGCTGACTCTTTATGTATAAAGTTAATTTCAGTCTTCAGCAGCTTGAGGCCTACCGACTTCTTGTGCTTATGCCTGCGAACATATAACAAAGGTACGTAATATTTAAGGCTAAATTTCAAGCTGTCTCTTGCGAGTGAGAGGGTGGATTTTCTTCAGTTATGCATGTGTGTTACTTCACAAAGAATAGTCTGCAGTTTCTGTTACACAATAAAAGTTTTGTTAGTGTAAATTAATGGAAGAAAGGATTATGTCTAAGTCCTGTCTCCACTGCGTCTTCGTCACTAAGTGGGGTTATTTTAAATGAAGGCAAGCAGAGTATTTTAGAATATGAGTCCTGTCAGCTAATGGGGCTTGGACATTTCGTTTTTGTAAGGCCGTTATATTCCTTTTTATGCATCGTGTTCACCGAACGTTTTCGACCTTTATTTTTAGCGATCCATAAAGTAGGCTTCATCATTCACTGTCACTCTCTATATCCTCTTTATAGAAACAAGGAAGGCGCTGGGAGCCACATTACCTGGCGATATACGGACGTGTGTTGACAGAACAATAACACGTGAAGGAGTAACGCAATTGCAGCGATGTTACGCAGTGCTACCAACAATGTGCATGCCACTCTGATGAATTTGTTGGTGTCAGCCGTGGCTGTGAAACATCTATTGTTTCTTCTCAAGGAAAACATGAAACACGTACCTGAATTTTTTTTTCATTTTAAACGGCTCCTTTAATAAATTTGTGATACCGTAACGCAAAAATATATTAACCTTTTAAAGCCTAGCGGTAACGTTGCATACGGCCAGGTTTAACATTAAAAAATTCTACGTGGTGCCCACATTGCGTTTATGTGTTTTGTACGGATCTCAGAACAAACAGCAACTTTTGCCTTATAAAACGTTAAGAGACTGGTTTTTGTAACCGAAGTGGAGAGTGTTTACAGCGCGGTACGCACTGAGTCCTTATATAAAACAGATACGCTTCGTCTTTAAAGGGTTAATTCTAGACTCGCATTATGTGATTCATTTCGCACTGTTGTCTGTACAGCAGACTGCATAACAGCACGTGACTGGATGAATGACGTAGGTGCACACTCAGCATATTTCATCGGGGGGCTAACCCTCAGGATATATATAATTTATGCTTGATTTTAAAAATTATGTTATAATCATATCTATAACTGTAACATAACACTGCAACTATATTTATATACATGCAAATATAACTACATGTTCCATGATTCAGTTGCCTAATTTAAATCACAATGTCTAATCTTCTTGTTTTTTGTTTTAATTCCATTTAAAACTTCCTAAGTTTTTTATTTGATTTCTCAAAATTCGATTGTACTAGTCATCAGCCGATTTAACTGGCTTATTTAGACGTAAGGGTAAGTGATGTAAAACGTCCAATATCGTCGTGTCTACAAAATCTGATTTTTTTTTAATTTGGATTTGGTGTGCGCCCCAGAATTAACGAGAGGTAAATTGGGAAGGATATACAAGACTGTCGTGGCCTGTGCAGGTTCTAACCCGATGTTTACCTGGAGGAGCTGGGGAACACCGTAAGTAATATCAGGATATTCACTGTCGTGCCCCAAAATTCAAACTGGACCCCTCCCGAACACAGTGCTAGTATTAAAAACAATATTAAAAACAGTACTGTTATGTTACCGCTACGACAGCATGCTCGTTTCTTAATGCATTCCTTTCCTTCTTTGTTGGCTTTGTTTACTTGTCTGTTTCCTTATTTCGTCATATTTTCTTCTTTTTTCCTTATCTTTTTCTCCCTCGTGTAATAAACATGATGTGGAAAGCAGAATGGCAAGTGAGTCATGTCAAATTCTTCCTGTTTCTCTCTGTACTCATGTTTTCCAGTTTCCAGTACATTTTTTGGAACAAATGTATGCAGAAACTCGCCAAGGGGCACATGGATCTGTAGTTATGCTGTTAATGACGGATACGGGTAAAGTAAAATGAAGGTGAAAGTAGGGGGTGATTGGGCGTTGGTTTGAAAGAAGGTTAGAAACAGTACGTAAAGTAAGGTCTCAGTTCCCTGGAAGTACTCGAAAATAATTGCGAAATATAACGTTTATCATAAAGACTAAAGCAGTTGCTCAGATATTTCCACAAATGCCGGTCTGGTCGTATTTTGTATGGGGGTAGAATAAAGTAAATTTATCCTTATGCAGTCTATGAAGGTGTACAGGGCGGAGAACTTGCTGTGTCTGCACAATCTGCGCAGTAGGTGCAAGTGAGTGGTCATCGCCACACAGCGGCCGCTCTGTCCCCAAGGAAACAGCCACCGATTCCTATTGGATAAGAGGCTGGTAGGACCGTACAGAAGGTTCGTTCACTTTGCAGTAATCCCAGCCCATAGACTTGTCACTATACCACCTGAACTAGACGGGCTTAAATCCTGTAACTGTAAATCTAACCTAAATCTAAACTCCATACGGAATACGAAAATTTCGCCTATACTTAGAAACCAAATCAAAAACCGGTGGTCAAAAAAGTCCAAGAAAGTAAAAAGTACAGCACGCACCGCACACAAGACACGACCGTGGAAGAAAGTTCCGGTTACAATACTGATGGGACCTGCTAGCGCTGAAATTATTTACTATACACGTCTTCATCTTATGGTCGACTGTGGATTTACCTTCCATCTTTTATACGTGCATATGTCTTACATATATTTTATTTCATTTTTATCTTATTTTATATATATACAAAACTGTATATTTTAACCCACTGTGAAGCGGGAGGCCTTCCCCTTTCTGAAAAGTAGAGTTTCAATGTTCGTGTTTTTAAGAGGAGCCTGATGATGCCCACAACAGGCCGAAACTTGTAGCTCATATCTCTAGATAAAGATATATAAACAGAGTTGGCTGTGACTGATTTTTTGTGAAAACTAAATTATTGCATTGCTGTTCACATTGTTGGTAGGTCTGACAATTTAAAGGTTCTGTGAGCACTGTCCGTATTGTAACTGTGCTACACGGTGGGCGACCCAGGAATCAATTCGATTTCCCAAAGGAGCAATAAAGTATTATTTTGTCTAAAGCGTCGAGACAAGCTCTGGACCCAATCCTACTCAGTGGACACCAGGGGGCGCTTTCCCTGGGGGTAAAGCGGCCGGGACATAAAGCTAAACACTCCATATAATGCTGAAGTTAAGAATAAATGGAGCTGTGCATACTCGTTCATTCTCCCATACGACGTTGAAGTGTCATAGGAAAAATTTGACAAGTTTGTATTTAGTTAAGAATTTATAATTACCTGCCGAGTGCCAGCGGTTTCGATAATCACCATAACCAGCATTTTCCAAGTTTTTGGTAGCACTGGGATTTTGAAACCATGTGACTTTCACTTACTTAGAATATTAGAAATAATTTCCCAAGGACTTAACATTTTAATTATCTCTCACTTTCCAAAAATATAGAAGGAAAACTACATTGAGAATCATAAGCAAGATGCTGTGTCTTTTATAATGCGTTCTAAGGTCTTTGCTCTCCTAGGATGTTATGATATTTAGTTGCCGACGTTTCGGTATAACCTCGATCGGTTGAAAATGGAACAGATAGGCTTTCTCAAAACGTCGGTAACTGACTATCAATCAACGCTATGTAACATCCTAGAACAGCGAAGAATTCATTTACTCCGCGGGAGAAGCCTGAAGTCGCGAGTTTGGGATGTTCTGCAGGGAAAAACTGTCGTGATAGAAGTTCCAAGTATCCTCACTAAATCCTCCTCCCGCACTTAACCCTTTAAAGACGAATCGTATCTGTTGGGGACTCAGTGCGTACCGCGCTGTAAACACTCTCCACTTCGGTTATAAAAACCAATCTGTTAATGTTTTATAAGGCAAAAGTTGCTGTCTGTTCTGAGATCCGTACAAAACACATAAACGCAATGTGGGCACCACGTAGAATTTTTTAATGTTAAACCTGGTCGTATGTAAAGTTACCGCTAGGCTTTAAAAGGTTAATCTGAAGTCTCAAACCATCCAGTGCTTAGTCCAGCAGGAAGCAGGAGAGAAATCGACGTTTCTTTTTTCGATGATAAAATGGAGAACGTAGTTTAATTACGGTTAATGACAGGCACCTGTTCATTGTTTTACTCTGTATGTGGTTAAAATGAATGTTGAAATTTGCCATCAGCAAAAGCCTAAAGGCCTTGGTAGAAAGGTATTGAGCGAAGTAATTTGGTGGACAATTAATTTTACAGGCAGGCCACACATTCCGTTTTTATGCATATTTGCAAGAAAGCCTTTACACTTTCACCATAACTGAAGTTATACAGAAGTCTCATCTAGCTGTTTGCGGACGTTTTTCAAATTGAAATCACAACCATTCGTTTCTTACATAATGTCTGTCGGTAAGGTTAGGTAACCTTGAGGATTCCAGTCTTCTGGAATGTGACGCTGCTTCGACGGGGGAGTGGTTTCCGACGTTTCGAAAGACCACTGGGATATACTCCCTCCAAAAAAGCAGCGTCATATCCCAAAAGACTAGAGCCCTCAGTTGCACTGCTGTGGAAACGTCCAAGCTCCCGTAGCAAGTATCCCGTATCTACAGGCAAGTGTTGCTTATATTGAAGACAGGTGTATACAGGATTTTGGTGGGGAGACCTGAGGGAGGGCGACCACTTCTTCTTCTTCTTCTTCTTCTTCCTTGTCCTCTTCCTCTTCTTCCTCTTCCTCTTCTTCCTCGTCTTCTTCCTCGTCCTCTTCTTCATCTTCTTCCTCTTCATCTTCCTCTTCTTCATCTTCCTCATCCTCTTCATCTTCTTCTTCATCACCATCTTCTGTTTCTTCTTTAGGGCCCGTCAGCTTATGCCCCGGATGCACCTCAGCCTTAGGCTTATTGCGCAGCCCTAAACACTCCATTCAGCACAGGTTCAATAACCCTGTGCCTCTTATACAGAGGCAAAGGTCCCTTACTGAAGCTGTGCTTATACATTTTGGTTCAGCAAGCAGCTTCGCAAAGACATTATAGCGCTGACGAGCCAACGCTTCGCAGCAGCAAATAATATACTGCACTGTTTCAGTCTCCATCCCGCAGAATCTGCAGGTTGGATCCCCATCAAACAGGCCCATAATATGCAGGTGTCTCCTCACAGGAGCGCGTCCCGTGCGGACCGCAACTGCCGTTTTTAATTGATGCCTGCTTAATTTGAGCAGGTCATCAGCTCTTCTCTTACATGGTCTTCCTATGAAAAGTTTGCCATGTCTATGACCTGGCAAGTCTCTCCAGGCGTTGTAATGTTGATGCTCAGCCCAGTTCTTAACTGCTTCTCTTGCTGAACACCTAGGTATTCCAAGAGCCGGCTCTGGACCAAGTATCGGCATGGCTGACGCTTGTCTAGCAAGCTCATCTGCCTCCTCATTGCCAGGAATGCCACAGTGCCCTGGTACCCAAATGAGGGTTACCTCAGTCAGGCAAGCCAGTGCAGAAAGGACATCTAGGCATTCTGCAGCCAGTCTCGAAGTCACTTTTGGGCTACTAAGTGCCCTAAGCGCAGCCTGGCTGTCAGAAAAAATAACAATCCGCTTATGTTTATAAGCCCTTCTCATGTTTTCACATTCACATTGAAGAATGGCATATATTTCGGTTTGAAAGACCGTGGCAAAATTACCCAAAGGGAAGCTGAAGCTTCTATTTGGTCTTATGCCAAAAATACCAGACCCTGTCCCTGAGTTAGCCCTAGGGCCGTCAGTAAACCAGATCAGAGCATCCTCAGGGAACACTGGGTCTTTGTTTCTCCAATAATCCCGGTCTATAATGACTCTGAAGATTTTGGAGTGATAGTAAACTGGAATGTTGTAGTCCGACCGCATATCCAATATAGGGTCACCCACATTTTTCCAGATGGATAGCAACCGTGAAACTGTTTTAGCAACAGTTGGTTGCTTTAGTATCTGCAGCCTATAGAGTGCCATCCTCGCCTCCGCCATAGGCGACCACTTGGGAGAGCCAGGCATAGATGGGAGGATAATATTAAAATGGATATTCAATAAGTAGGATGGGGCATGGACTGGATTGAGCTGGCTCAGGATAGGGACAGGTGGCGGGCTGTTGTGAATGCGGTAATGAATCTCCGGGTTCCATAAAATGCGGGGAATTTCTTGACTAGCTGAGAAACTGTTAGCTTCTCAAGAAGGCCTCTGCTCCGTGGAGTTAGTTAGTTAGTTAGTTAGTTAGTTAGTTAGTTAGTTAGTTAGTTAGTTAGTTAGTTAGTTAGTTAGTTAGTTGCTTATATTGATGGCTAAGTTCTCCTTAACAGCATGTTATCGGTCTTCGTGTTACACTTCGTATTCTGTATTCGCAATTGCATGCTACTTTTGGCAACTGTCGCTCACCTAGTCTACCTTCATGACCTTTTCATTTCTTTTTAATATTATGCGCATAATATTCAGGGGGGCGGTGGCGCAGTTGGTTGAGGCACTGCGCTACAAGCCGGTGGGTCGCGGGTTCGATTCCCGATGGTGTCATAGAAATTTTTTATCGACATAATCCTTCCGGCCACACCATGGCCCTGGGGTCGACTCAACCTCTAACAGAAACGAGTGCCAGCAACATTTCTTGGGCGGTAAAGGCGGCCGGTGCATAGGGCTGGCAACCTTACCACCTTCATATGCCGACTGTCTTGAAATTTGGCGGCCTGAAACTCCTGGAACCGTCAAGACCTCTCCAGGCATGTAATGGGGTAGCTTTACCTTTACCATTTATATAAAATTAAGAATATGTGCACATACTGTATGTAAGTACATGAAATAGGTTAGCTTTCCTTGGCCTCTGTTTGAGGCAGGACTGTCAGTTCTTAATATTAGATGTTTTGTTAAAAAACAATTATTTGAGAATCAGTTAATAAAAACAAAGGAGATTGCCATGAATGACGCGTGATAAGCTTTTAAACAGACAACCTTCACAGTTTCCTTTGCGTAGTTCAGCAGGTCATGACGTCGCAACAAATTTTACCAATATTAATCCTTTAAAGACGAAGCATATCTGTTTTATATAAGGACTCAGTGCGTACCGCGCTGTAAACACTCTCCACTTCGGTTATAAAAACCAGTCTCTTAATGTTTTATAAGGCAAAAGATGCTGTTTGTTCTGAGATCCGTACAAAACACATAAACGCAATGTGGGCACCACGTAGAATTTTTTAATGTTAAACCTGGTGGTATGTAAAGTTACCGCTAGGCTTTAAAAGGTTAAAATATATGATATGTGTGTCTGTGTTTTACTTTATCATTCTTCGGTTATGTAATTTGGGTTTTTCATGGCTGTGAGGATTTACACATGGTCTCATGGTTCTTGGACAAAATAATTCTGTTGTACTGCACACATCTTTAGCCTGTTTCCCTTCTGTCTTATTCTCTTTGTGTACACAGCACGAATTTCCTTCTAGCACTGCTTCTGCAGTTATTTTCTCCTGTAATTTACATACAATTCCTCACTGGAACCTACAGAAAAAATTTACGTTATTTTCACTAAAATTACGAATAATATTGCACTGCTCTGCTCCTAAAGTACAAACACTTGTCACTAATAAACTTAAGCTATTTATGACCGGCTTTAATTACAAGTAGAATAAACTCGTTTTACATTAATGTCCAGATATACCTTCAATGACCAGTACCTTCATCAATAAAATTTCTAACATACGATTAGCCTAAAAAATACATCAGTTTTGTATTACATTTGGCATGAAACAGACGTTAGAGCAGGGCTCTGTCTTCTGCCTCAGTACATTCAGTGAAAGTTTTGAGAGTAAAATTTGCAGTCACAGGGCTGCCTTTAAAGCAACTGCCTGTTGTAATTTTTACGCTACAATTTATGATTCAGATGACTTGAGGTTTGAGGGTTGAGATTTTGAGATGTTACATTGCGTCATTTACCCTTGAAAATAAGCAAAACTTTCCTTCGAAACGATAGGAACCAGTAACCAAGCAGAACAGCATCACTTGCAAGAAGACATGAATCCTCAAATACACCGCTGTGAGAACCTCGTATCTCGGCACGCGACTTGGAAGTTAAACTCTAACCCATTTTTCAGTGAATTATTTCTTCAAGATTTTGATTCATAGCATAGTAGACTGTCTCTGTAATTTTGTACTCTCGCAGGACTTTCTCGTGACTTTTCCATTACTACTGACAGCATAGGAGATCTGAAAATTGTACGGATAAAGTAGAAACACACAGATGTTGTGATCAGATTTGTCATCTTTTGTTCCATGAAGCGAAAGAAATTACGCCTCATGATATGCATTTGTATATCAGAATAACTGTGACAGATCTGCTGAGGATTAGACAGCGAGGAGAGCAAACGCTTGCAAGGGGTGTGAACAAGCGAAAGGATGGTGTTTGGTAGCAAGATGCATTGCGGCGGTGGGCGAGGAAAGGCTTGCCGTGGATGATAAAATATGGAAGTAATAAAATGGAAGTGGTTACGAAGATTTGTTGAGATGAGAAGCTCAGCGTTTGCGATATAAGGAAGAAATGGGAGGCAAAGGAAGGGAGGAAAGACGAAAAGAAAACCGAGAACCCTGTTGGATGATACGATGACGAGATCAGTCTTCAAAGTTGTGATTGGTTCTTTCGCAAGGAATTTCAAAATAAACCTGTTCATTGGTTTGTAACGTGTGCACTGTTTCTTTTTACAATATATATTGATGTGAGAAACAGGTGCCCCCAGGCATGCTGTTGAGTTTTCTTTTCTTTTTAAATCGTGTTGCTGTTTCCACAAGTACGTTCGAGGTGGTGGCGAACAGAAAATTGTTGTGTAACAATACATTTTGGCTACTGAAGGGAAACAGTATAAAAACACTTCCATGAAATATTTGAAGATAAAAAAAGGACAGTTGGAATGTATGAAAGTTTTTTAGCACCACTGCTGGTTTGGAGCAAAATGAATGTGAAGATTGATGGTTACGTATAAAATGATACACTGCGCACAATACATCAGCGGTTCATAACAACGTTGTTTCGTGTGATAACTGTGAATTCGCTCGGGATATCATTATTTTCATTTAAAGCGCCTTCCAAAACACGTTACAGAACCTTTGAGAAAAAGGGGAAATTTGGCTGAGAATGTCTGAAACTCAGAAAGTGGAGGTAATTGAAGCGTTGTAACCCAATTGGATAACGAAGCACTTCACAATATGTGCCCCATGCTCCCAGTAGACTTAATTGCTTAGTCAAGCAGATGATGCTCCCACTAGACTTAATTGCTTGATCAAGCAGCTGATGCTCCGAGTAGACTTAATTGGTTAGTCAAGCAGATGATGCTCCCAGTAGACTTAATTGCTTAGTCAAGCAGATGATGCTCCCACTAGACTTAATTGCTTGATCAAGCAGCTGATGCTTTGAGTAGACTTAATTGCTTAGTCAAGCAGATGATGCTCCGAATAGACTTAATTGCTTGATCAAGCAGCTGATGCTTTGAGTAGACTTAATTGCTTAGTCAAGCAGATGATGCTCCGAATAGACTTAATTGCTTAGTCAAGCAGATGATGCTCCCACTAGACTTAATTGCTTGATCAAGCAGCTGATGCTTTGAGTACACTTAATTGCTTAGTCAAGCAGATGATGCTCCGAATAGACTTAATTGCTTAGTCAAGCAGATGATGCTTCGCGTAGACTTAATTGAATTTAATTACCATAAGTCCTTGGGACTTTATACCTCAATTTATTCCTTTATTCACAGTCGTAATTCTATTAGAAGACATTATTAACTAAACTGAATTCCCAGCAAAAGGAACACTTGAATGTAGCTTGGGTAACTGCTGTTTTGTTCGCTCGTTTTAATGATTTGCCATTACAATAATAGCTGCAATGTAAACTTACTTGAACATCCTGGCGTAGCGTTAAATTTAAGGAAAGTCCCGTTTATTAAATGGGAAAGGGAGATATTTACTTCTCATATTTCGTTACGTATTCCCGTTTTCATTTCCTGCAGTGTAGTTTTGCTATTCCTCTTTGTCAGTATTTAGTCCTGGCAATGAGGACCGAAACCAGGGTCTGCCGGAATCAAAGCTGGTGCTCTAATCCCAGTGTCGCAGCTTTTGATCAGATTTGATAAATGAATTGCCGCATTTTACTCTCCAAAATTCGGTTCATTACACTCTGCATGCCTTGTCACATTCTCATGCAGGTGTATTTCAGTGCTGGTAAGAGCATCCACAATTAATTCACTGCTAATAATTAACAGGATGTAACAGTATTTCGTAGTCCATACCTCTTCTACCTGCTGACAGCAGGTGTCGAGGTTATTTATTTTCACTTAATCACATTCAAGCACACACCACAGCCGGTAGGACTCCTCTAGACGAGGGATCGGCCCGTCGCAGAGACCTCTACCTGACAACACAAACACTCACAAGAGACAGACATCCATGCCTCCGGCAGGATTCGAACGCAGGACTCGAACCCACGATCCCAGCAAGCGCTCGGCCGCAGACCTATGCCTTAGACCTTGCGGCTTGGCAGCAGTATTTAGGCTATTTTTATTTCCACGACTCTTAAACATTCACGCCAACTCTTTTACGCTAGATATGTTGTCCAGGCATTTGTGGAGAGGGAGTATCAGGTTAAATATATATAGGCATATATATATATATAAAACAGGATGGAATTCGAAATAACTGAAGATAAATTTAATATAAAAACTTAGGTATGTAGAACTTCGAAGAAAGTAATAAACCCACTTTAAATGTAATGTAGAAGTAGGGTATATATCTGTGGTGAATAACCTATTCTAGTGACACAATACTGATGTCAGCAATGATTCATGGGTGCATATTTTTAAATATGAGCATTAGTTGTAATTATCAGTGCATAGTGGTGTTTATTTATTTATGTGTGTTTGGGCGTATGCTGTGTTCATTTATGAATCATGCTTACGGATGCATGCACGCCTATAGAAAGGTACATATGTCTACATTTCTGTTTTAAAGTGTGTGTATTTGTCGTGATTGTGTACATATGTCCTTACATGTGCCTAGAATAGTTTACTTGGTAGCAGTTACACGTGTGTCTTTGTAGATTTCTATTGGAAGTTTGGATTGTCCTTTTAAGACGAAAATTAACCTGAATTGTACTTGAAGAATCAGTTCGTACCGCGCAGTAAACACATTTCCTCTCAATTATAAAGGCCAGTTACTTCGTGCTGTGTAGGGAAATAATGTCCATTTGTTCTTAAATCCATACGAAACGTGGAAACACATCTTTCGGGCAGAACGAATTTTGCAGTGGTGAACCTGATGGTATATAAAGTAACCACAGGACTTTGAACGGTAAGCTGTGCAAATGGCCGCCCTTGATGTCTGTGTAACTCCAGAAGCAGCAATTTAATTCAACTTGCGTCTGAAATATGAAAATATCGTTATTTCTGTTTTTATATAAGGGATGCGCCTTGAGCCAGCTGTTTAGGTTTTGTAATGCACCTTCCAGTTGCTTTTGTCGATATAAAAGTTTTTATACATGCTTACTGGGTTGTTTCAGAAAATTAAAGAACTGCAGAAGAATGTGTTGAGCTTTAAATTAAAAATTAATTTCAAATTAAATACATTCATTGTTATTCCTTCCAGTTTCTTCTGATGTCTCGTCTTGCGACACGTGGTATGTTTCATACCGGACTTCTATCCAGCGGGATTTGTAATTATGCCAGCATGTTTCGTTGACGTGTCTGCATACCGCCTTCGTTGTCTTCCCGAATTTCCTTATTTCTGTAACATCCTTTCTTTTACCCTTCCACAGAGGCACCGCTGATATTTGAAGACGAGTTTTTAGTGGTAGAGGTGTGATTGCAGTTGTAACTAAGATTTATAAGGGCCCCTCCGGTGTGTTATGATTTCCCTTGTTCATAATGAAAAATCTTGAAACGTAATTACAGTGGTCCAAAGGCAAGAGTGACCATGTACAGATTGGCACTGGTACTAAAACCGGAGAACAGTAACTCGCAATTTATATCTCAGGGTTTCCTTATATAAATACATGCACATTAAAGCGATCACTGCCAGACTTTTTTACAACATTAGTCATCGAAATTTCTCAGGCTTCTTATTTACTTTGAAAGCTGACCTGTCGTCGTACTTACTGCAGATTGTTTAGGCCATAACACCCCTTTGGAAACACATGTGTAATATTTTTTTTTCTTTATGCGCTTGGATTAAGTAAAAATACAAGTTAGATGACTGAACAATTTTGCATTTGCTTCTGCAAAAGAGCCTTATAGACTATCGTACAAATATTTAAGCGGTCGTTATAGGCTATTTATATCTATTTTTTTCAGTAGAAACAGAGAAATTTTCTAATGTTTTACTAGTTACTTCCGTTGCCTATTTATTCTATGTTAGAATAATCCAAGCTGCGGGTTATAATGTGCGTTTTCTGCATACGAAACTTAGAGTTAATGCTTCTATGGTCCTTGTCACTTACTTCTCTGACATCTGTAAGTTTTACTCCAACGGTTCCAGATCATATTCCTGCCGATGTTTCTTATGAATTTCGAATCTGACTTCTCCTAAATATAAATATTTATCAGTATCTTTTTCGTGATAGTACAGTCACACACAATGTAATCAATCAGGCGGTAAGTTGCGGCGTTTTATTGTAGAGTTATGTCTGACTGTACTATCACGAAATTCATATTGATTAATAACGCAACGAGGAAGAATCGCGTTAAGGTAAATGTTTATGCTAAATTTTGATGTATATAATGGACGGAAAATCATGTAACAGTATTTTTATTTACATTTTATCGAACCGTTAACTGGCGGTTTAGCCACTATTTATATGTGGCTCATAGGTAAATTTGAGCTTTTTCAACAAATTTGAAGTTTCCCGCCCCCTTTAATGTTTACCCTATTAGTTTTATTGAGTTCTGCATGAATCGTGGAAGCGATTTTTCGGCATTCATTTTTCGATTTTCTCTTTTACGCTGCTCGTATCCAGTGCCCTAAGTGCGGCGGGCGATTTGTTATATACAGGATGTGAGGAAGAGTGGTGTATATGAAGTTTTCCACACTTACGCATGTTTCCTTTTCCATTCCATTGGCCTAGAACCTAACACACAGTGATATGAAATTTACTTCTTCATCGCGTACGGTGACCATGGCTGTGGTTGAGAGATTTTTCTAGATGATCCGGGAATTGCCATTCAAAATAGTGTGCATTTTTTATTTTAATTCGATTGTTATTCTTTCAAGTTTCAAATATACGAGCTACATACATGGATGTAACGAACAACTGAAACATTTGCTAGAGTAAGAGGCTATACTTGTGACTGTGTGGGTATGAACACAAGCTCCAATGTCACTTCTGTGAATGAAGTAATTATATTAGCATGCACTGAGAGCTGGTGTCTATCCCGTATTTGAACAAAGGAGTAACGATAATTTAATATTTCTTTGTTTCAGGTAAATGCGCCAGGCTAGTTACTCTGGGAAGGTCTCAAATACGGTAAGGTTTTTTCTTGGCTCCTAGTATCGGCTCCACTAGACGAAAATTTTTTTGGACGAAAACCTCCTGCACTCTTTCAACAAATCCTAATCTCCCCTGCACCTTCGTAACCTTTGTGGATGTGGGCAATTCATCGGGACTGCTGCCTTTCTGATAAAATTTCAGAATTATAGCTAATTATAACCGTGTTCGCAAAGTTTCGAAAAGCGACTGCTAGCTCCGTTATGTCTGTCTGTCTGTCCTAACGCATGGAACAATTCGGCTCCCACTGGACGTATTTTCATGAAATTTTATATTTGAATATTTTTCGAAAATCATGCGAGTTAAGTGCAAGTATCATTAAAATCTGAAAAGAATAACGGGTACTTTATATGAAGGCCTGTTTTCATTGATGATAGTATCTCGTTGAATTCTTAGAAAGAGAAATGTTTCAGAAAAACATTGTAGATAAAATCAGAACACGCATTTTATATTCAATAACTCTTTCCGAAAATTGTGCCGTTTATGAGGTAATGTGGAAGCATGTGGTAAGGGTCAGATAGACCACTGATGACAGTATAACACTACGCATGCGCTTTTCGTGCTGGGAAACTTAGGCTACGGCCACACACTCAGAATATGTAACACGTACTGCTTTTGCGCGGCAAAGATGGATACGCCAACACGCCTCAATGTTAAATGATACGTGCATTGTCTGCATTGTTTTGAACCCCATATTTGTAACATAACAAAATTAATGCATTATTTTTATGTATAGCTATTTCACTGTCCTTGGGACTCCCCACACCTTTCCGACTACATAATTTCCAACTGCATTGTTACTATATAATTGTAAACTTCAGTTACGTGTCTACACTTTATTCTGTGATTCATATTGACATGTGTATCAACTAAGCGGCCTATTGCACACCATTGCATCACCTATAATAAATGACTGACATAGAGTACGTTGAATTAGTGGGAATAAGTGTGTCAGGTACAGCCCAAGCGATGCTTTGTCTTTGGCATTTCCATAACATGTTCACCGATCCTTGCGTGCTTCGGGGACCCTTTTGCAAATTACGTGGCAGTTGTCGCGTACTTATCGCGTAGGTTATGTATAATATCGCGTAGGTTATGTATAATATCGCGTAGGTTATGTATAATAACGCGTAGGTTATGTATAATAACGCGTAGTGCGTAACAGTTGTACAGTAGTTTTTATTGAAAGCGGAATAATAACAGTATACTAAGAAGGGCACTGTTTCGTTTTTGGGTTGTTCGTCCAAAATTTCCTTGGTTTATTTTTATCTTAATACACAACAAATTAAAATTTCAGTTACTTGGGATAGTTCTGCACGATGATAGCACTAAAGAATATCGTAATGTATACTTTTGTTGATATCGTTGTGTCTGCCATTCTCGGAAAAAAGAAATTCCTTTATGTCAGGTAGTAAAACTACGTAATTCACAAAGTTGTTAGCTTTTCAAGCCTGCGATGTGCATTTAGAAAATAAAATGGAAATAAAATTGCAGCAAATAAGTGTTAATAGAACAGAAATATAATTTGCCTATAATGGGTTATTATTATTATTATTATTATTGTTGTTGTTCTTCTTCTTGTTTTAAGAGTTTGTCTAAGTTCACAGCGTGCATATCTTAGGAATCATGATATCTAAGTAAGAGTGAGATCTCACACCCCTTGCAGTTGTAAATATTCGTTAAAGGTCTATATTAAGGTCTGACGATGGCTTGAAAAATCAGCCGAAACAAGTTGCCTAATTGTCTTGTAAAGTTGTGTATGACCGTATACTGAACATGTGTGTAACTGATTACACAACGGGGATGTATCATCTTAAAATTTTGCCTTTTTATGTTACTAAAGCCAGAGGGTTTATTTTGTAGCATTTTGTCGTAAGTTGCAAAAGTAGTTCCCCTGCAGAATTTTGTTTCGATTACTTGCACAACAGTGATGTGGGAGAAGTTGCCGCACTATCACGGCGCTACCATCAATCTCGAACATACAATGTTGCGTCTACAGCGGTCACTTTATCATCGCTATCAGTTTCAAGGGTTAGGCTTTGTCGGTCTGTTTTATCTTCAGGCGAAATCTTAAACGGATCTGAGTTTAGGACGGCTAAAATATCGTTGACCTGCAGGTTTATGCTGTAGAAATATGTATGCCACGTTGCCAACTTTCTATTGTGCATGTTAACAAGGTGGTGTACTTATGTATTTAACCTTTTAAAGCCTAGCAGTAACTTTACATACCACCAGGTTTAACATTAAAAAATTCTACGTGGTGCCCACATTGCGTTTATGTGTTTTGTACGGATCTCAGAACAAACAGAAACGTTTGCCTTATAAAACATTAAGAGATTGGTTTTTATAACCGAAGTGGAGAGTGTTTACAGCGCGGTACGCACTGAGTCCTTACATAAAACAGATACGCTTCGTCTTTAAAGGGTTAATTCTGTTCGGATGTAATTGTTATGTTTGTGGTTAATTAGTTCGTAGTCAGCTAAGCTTCTTAACAGTTCTTTGTCTCTGTCGTTTGTGTCTCCCGTATATCGGTTGCGTTTAATTTCTGTGTCTTACGATTAACTATTAAAAGCTGCAACATCCATTACTTTGTATAATTTGCGTTCTTTTTAGTGCTTTCGAATTAAGTTTTCTTCAGATGGTTCAAGGCATTCTCGCTGATCCTGAAATAAGGGTTCCGCAAGAAAATCCCGGTGAAATAGAATGGGCTTTTAAGCTTCAGCTTTCATGTACATCAACTGTCATTTCTCTTTCTAAATGTGCGGGTAAATAAAATGCTGACCGCATGCTACTTAATATTTATTTGTTATTTCCTTACTATATGGTGGAGGTTTGATCTTCAAGAATGAAAATTTTGTTAGGAATTCCGTAAAAATTTTTTGACTGAGAAAATGAGTTTCTTAGACGAATACAATTTTGAAGCCCTGCCCTGCCCTAGACTGAATTCTCTATCGAGTTATCAGCACTCCCCTGTGTCTTTCTGGTTAATAATTTGACGAAGTCCTTTTTACCGGTTTTTAAAGCGACGTTTTCTCTGAAACGTGTTCATTGCGGGAGCAGAACAAGTTTCTGAATCGCTCTGGTTTTAAATACGAGGAGCCGTCAGAAATATTAAAACAGACTTTCGGGCACTGATTTTTTTTTTCAAAATGTTCTGTTCTTGTTTTTATTTCGTTACATTTTTGGAAAACTGTTTAATGGCCAAAATCGCAAACCTGAGCTGTTCCAAATGTGGCGTACTATCGTCAGAACCCTGCACAATTTGACCAATATTTTTGTATCCTGCGTACTGTTATTTACGTCATTCACGCACGTCCTCCTGTCCTGGAAAGAGTAGATGTAATTGTCTTTATACTGTAGGTTACAACTTTGTGTAGACAGTTTTGGAAATGTTCTAACATTCTGATAATTAATAATGTTATCGAATGGTCAGTGTTGTGAGTGGCGAAATACTCGCGCCTGCAGAAGGAGTGCATTGGGTTTAGTAGGTAAACCTTCCTTTATCCCTCTTCCCACAAGCAACTTGACCAATTGTAATTTACTTGTTTTGCACCAGACTGAGGAACGTTTTCCACCGCCCTTCAGTTGATGTTAGACGTGTTCAAAATAACCTGCCCGTACCAATCGTCACAAATGTGTAACAAGCAAACTGTTTTACACATAAATGAGTTTCAACTAGTGACGTTACTGTAACAAGAGTACTGTTTATTTTACCAGAAACGCCCACGTCAAAACTGGAACCACGTTGATTCGCAATCACTCCATTTCAGTGCGACTGTCTCTAACAACCTAACACATGTTTCGTGCTATCCTGTTTTCACACTTTAGCCCATTCCACGATACTCCCGCTTAGAAGCACTGATCCGTTTCTTATGGATATATTTGGTGTTTCAGAGGATCAGTGAAAAACATCATTCGAAACACAGTTCCATTTGCGGAATTTTAGCAGTGTAAATTGTACGTTACCACGGAAACGGATTCAGAAATAAATATCAGGGTGGAACATTTAACTGAATACTTAACGTTTGTCAGAACTTGGCATGTCAGTCGAAAGACCGGAAATTGGCACACAGCAGGGGCAGAGTTGTTATTCTTTGCCATCCATCTATACTGTCTTTTCTCTCTCCTCTTCTCACCAGCGCAGTATCCCATAAAAATTCCTTTAATAACGGAAAGTTTATCTTAATTCTGTCTGTGCTTACCCTTGTCTTTGTGATGCACTGATGAATATTTATGTTTGATGTTTGATATAGAGTCGAACTCGGTTATAACGTCATGAAAGTGACTGAATATTTTGTGTCTTTATAACCGTGTGTTATAACTGAGGAGTGTAATGTTGCGGTTGGCCGTAAGGAATTAATTGGTACCACAGAATGTCTGGCGTTATTTACGACGTCTCGCCTAAACCAATGTCATTTTAACCAAGTTAGACGGATTATGCACTCAATTTGTAACTTCAGTGTGGAGAAAGCATTTGTACTGAAACCATTATAAATCATAATCGTAAAGGGACAACCCTGATTTATAGGTTAATGATGCACATTGTGGCGAAGTCAAGTGCAAATTTCTGCGGTGGTAGTACGAAGTATAACATTTTGAAACAAAAAACACTAGAAATTTCGTCCTGGGAATGTAAAGGAGTCATTAATATGGAAATTCAAAACGTTCTGCAATTCAGTTGCAATCGCAGGATGTTCCCCTTACAGTAGTTAGGGTGAGTGTGGAGCCAATTGGATTGGAGCATGGCCTCCTGTGTTGTGTTCGATACTGTAAATGCATTATAAACAGAGTTAAGGTGAGCCTAATCCGGACTTGCACGTATAATTAAATGTAACATTTCATCGAAAAATTAATTTCTCTTATAGGACGATCTAATGCAATGTTCAACCTTATCTTAACTGTAGCAAGCAGTAATGGTTTCGTAAATTAATATGAAAGTCCACTTTTCACAGAAGGGAACTATTAATAACATATAAAATAATATTCACCTACTACTGCACCAAAATACATACAACCTTTATTCGTAAAAATCTGCTACATGTTTCGACCCTGTTGGGTCATCTTCAGGGAGAATAGTCTGTTACACTGTTGGATGCACGTATACAGTTAAATGAGAATATACCTTTGCTTTCATCCTCCGTTTTGAGGTATCTTGTACTGTTAGGTTCGGTTAGGTATATACCCGGACCGCGGACACTACAAGACACCTCACGACGGAGGATGAAAACAAAGGCACATTCTTACTTAACTGTATAAGTGCATCCAACAGTGTAACAGATTGTTCTCCCTGAAGATGACCCAGCAGGGTCGAAACATGTAGGCGGTTTTTACGAATAAGGGTTGTATGTATTTTGGTGCATTAGTTGGTGAATATTATTTTATATGATACAGTGCACGGACATGGAACACATTAAATTTATTAATAATTTATTATTTTTGTTAATCTTGTTTTCTTTTGTACTGATCTTTATAATATGTAATTCGGAGCGACGCTTTTAAGAAAATGGGATGAAATGAAGCCTGACTATGTACGAGATACGCGACAATAAAATGAAATAGGACTGTATAAGAATAAGAAGGAGAGGAGGGAAATAAATCTAAAAACTTGTATTGTTTAGTAACTGTGGAGTGTACATAACGTATACAATATTAATAATGTATGTCTTTGTATATGGCTAGTAAATAAATTGGTGCATTGGACATGAAATATGCAGTATTTTAAAAGTTTTCTTACTCATAGCTCTGCGTGTGTCATTCGTGGGGGGAGACGTAGAATGGTTGCAACGTCTTGTCAGCAGTCGTGAAGGGTACAAACAGCGTCACAGCTGTAGGCGTGAATGGGTGGATAGTAGCGAGGCGTATCGTGAAATGACAGGACGTGAGGAAGTGTGCTGGGGTCGGGCTCGGTGCCCGAACGCAGTAATGAGCGTTCGGACTCCATAATAACGCGGAGATTTTTGTTAACCTTTCAAAGCCTAGCGGTAACTTTACGTACTACCAGGCTTAACTTTAGTCAATTCTCCATGGTGCTCACATTGCGTTTATGTGTTTTGTACTTATCTGGGAACAGTCTGGAACTTTTACCTTTACACGTCATCAAATTATTGGTTTTTTTAAACTGAGGTGGAGAATGTTAACTGCGCGGTACGCCCTGAGGCTTTATATTAGACAGAATGCGTTTCGTCTTTAAAGGGTTAAACATTTATATAACTATCAGCTTTCCAAGAATGAAGAATATTCACCGTGTCACTATGTAGCAGTTTGTGCTGAAAGGAAGCCTGTGTGGTACAGATGAATGCTTGTTCCATAGGGTCCCGTTATAAGCAAATTGTAGTGCACTGTGATTGAAATAACGTGGCATTGTTTCATGTTCCTTACAACTGGTACGGCTATGATTCATGTGATGTCAGGTACTGTAGCAGCTGAGACCAGTTCAAGAGTCAAACCTTCCAGAGGAGTCGTCTTTCAGTTCTCCCCAAGGCCTCAAAACATTTCTCTTGATGCAATGTACCTTTATTCTTGCTAAATGGAAAAAGTATCTCGCAGTGTTGCCTACCCAAATTTGACATACACATTACAGTAATTACAAAACGTAGGAATGCGTTTTCGAATAATTACACTGTGTGCTTTAATAGGGGGGGGGGGGGGGCGTTCTTCTAAAATAAAAAGAAAAATTGTAAGTGTAAAGACATGTCATCACAGAATTATCAAGCACAGTAACCAGTAACTGTTGTTCTAATTTGCCAAAGTCCGAATACGTGTACAGTACAATAATTCGTAATTACATAATAAGCTAATTTTCCTCTTGTAGTGTCTGCTGACACTCAGGTTGGTACTTATTACGTTCCGGACTTCTATTTAAGAGCTTGATGATGATGATGATGATGATGATGATGATGATGATGATGATGATGATGATGATGATGATGATGATGATGATGATGATGATGATGATGATGATGATGATGATGATGATGATGATGATGATGATGATGATGATGATGACGACGACGACGACGACGATGACGGTGATAATAGTATCAGAAGAGTAATTCTACAGGCTTTTTTCTCACCGTGCTGTCTTTGAGATAAGACCGTCGATTAGGGGTGTTTTAGTAAGTTTTAGTTGAGTTCTGAAGAAGGTACTAGAGGAATACTGTAAAACAGACTGGAGAGAGAACGTAATGAGGAAAATGAACAATTTGCTGCCTTGATGTGAAACTATTTAAACCTATGTACATTATATCGCAATACCTTGCAAGACAAGATAATTCACGAGAGATTTATATGTGAATATTTGGGGCTGATATTAATATTTATTGTAGAGGAATAATTTGTGAGCTGACTGGGTGTAAAGATAGGTGCGAAAACTATTAACTTTACATGCGTCAGTACCTCTGTAACTGTGTTCCACCGGTTGGACCTGGATCATGTACAGAAATTGAATAATGGTGATATTCTCCTAATTCACAGACTATTAAATCCAATTGACACAGTGTTCCCAACTGTACATTTTTCCCGCAGGCTCGTAAAGATGTACATTCTTATGGATCGGTAATATAATATGACAGTGTATTGTGCCAGTAATGCTCGTGTTTGTAGTAATAGCCAGATGCGCCGCGAACCGAAAAGTTTGAGAACTACTGGTATAGGCAAATGGAAGTGAACGATGGGGTTTTATGATTAAATAGAAAGTTCGCAGGTCATACGCAGAGGACGTAGCTTCTCTTAATGCGCAACAGATGGCATTAACCTTTTAAAGCCTAGCGGTAACTTTACGTACCACCAGGTTTAACATTAAAAAATTCTACGTGGTGCCCACATTGCGTTTATGTGTTTTGTACGGATCTCAGAACGAACAGCAACTTTTGCCTTATAAAACATTAAGAGAGTGGTTTTTATAACCGAAGTGGAAAGTGTTTACAGCGCGGTACGCACTGAGTCCTTATATAAAACAGATACGCTTCCTCTTTAAAGCGTTAATGACCGAGTGTTTTAGGTGTAACATTTCGGACTGACATCTGTTAGATATTCTCTAGAGACACGTGCCTATCTATAGAAACCTCAGATTTCCTGGCAGGGATTCGAAATAAGTATCTTTGCATCAGAAAACCAGAGCCCTATCGTTGTATCGCCATCTAACTCGACGTTTCGACTACGTGTAGTAACATAACGAGGAACTTAGAGATCTGTACTCATCACCCAATATTATGCGGGTACTCAAAGCGAGAAGAATGAGGTTGGCGGGACATGTAGCACGTATGGGGGAAAAGAGAGGTGCGTACAGGATTTTGGTGGGGAGACCTGAGGGAAGGCGACCACTTGGGAGGCACAGGCGTAGATGGGAGGATAATATTAAAAGGGATCTTCAAGAAATGGGATGGGGCACAGACTGGATTGAGCTGGCTCAGGGTAGGGACAGGTGGCGGGCTGTTGTGAATACGGTAATGAACCTCCGGGTTCCATAAAATGCGGGGAATTTCTTGACTAGCTGAGAAACTGTTAGCTTCTCAAGAAGGCATCTGCTCCAATGAGTTAGTTAGTTAGTTAGTTAGTTAGTTAGTTAGTTAGTTAGTTAGTTAGTTAGTTAGTTAGTTAGTTAGTTAACTGTAACTTCGTACTTTCACCATTAATTTCTGCCGCGTCTCGCTTTGCCCAGTTACCTGTAACAAGACGGTATCTCGTGCGTGACGCAGTTTCATACATTACACAACGTGTAGTTGAAATATTCCAGAACGCTGTCAAGAATGTGTGTTATTGTAGTGCAAATATAGCGACACGTAATTAGAATTAAGTTATATTAATGAGCTTACCCTCCAGAGATGAGAGATAAACCTTTTTGTACGTTAAGATGCAAGACTGTTCTCATTTACAAAACTTCACGCCGAGCTGACAGTTACCTGTAACGGTCGGATCAACTTTCAACAGGCTACGTCCGTAATTGGCAGCGTCATTAGCGTGAGCTCTCAGCTGTGCCAAAGGCCTACACTTGCTAGAGAAGCTACTCTTCTTTGTCTCGACTCGTTCATTTGGAACAGGGTTAAGAATGGATGGAGAGAAACAAGATATTTTGGTCTGCTTAGATTTCACGTTTTAAATATATTCCTTCCAATTTGGTACACTTCCGACTATGCAGCGCCTTAAGCTACTTCAGCTGAGTTTTGTTCTTGCTACATTTATACGTATTGGTTATGCGTTTGTAGGCCCTAATCAGTTTCAGAAAATGACTGACATGTAACACGAAGTAAATCTGAATAAATCATTCTTAAGAGGTTTAATTAACCTTTTAAAGCCTGGCGGTAACTTTACATACGACCAGGTTTAACATTAAAAAATTCTACGTGGTGCCCACATTGCGTTTATGTGTTTTGTACGGATCTCAGAACAAACAGCAACTTTTGCCTTATAAAACATTAAGAGATTGGTTTTTATAACCGAAGTGGAGAGTGTTTACAGCGCGGTACGCACTGAGTCCTTATATAAAACAGACACGCTTCGTCTTTAAAGGGTTAGTGAAGCAAGAACAGGGAGAAGTGTAAAACTAAAAGACACAGAAATAAGCGATAAGTAAGTGTGGAAGAAACACTAGGGAAATAAAAAAAACGAAGTCGAAATACTTCCTCAATCGTAGTAAGGAAATAGGAACGTTATAAGGTTTAAATAATTCTCGTAGAAATATTACAGCTGATTTGATGTTTATTGGAATTCAGTTTAAAATTATGTAGTGAAATATGACGGAAGCATCGGCAAAGATCCTTAACTTAAAAAAAAAAGATAAACTACTTGTGTGCCGGTGCTACTGGATTGAGAGCAGGCTTTATCATGCAGATGACGTACCGGCGTCTGCGAATGCCGCTGTTGTTTTAGAGACTGGAATAACTGATTAATATTCATCACTGGAGGCAAGTTCCTCTTTTTGTTCGTCTGTTATTGAACAATCTCAATTACCCCTGTGAGATGATATCAGACCCTGTCATAACATCCGTTTATACATCATGTGCCAGCGGATTACTGTGCACATTTCCCTACTCCCTTCTGCTTCCCCTATTTAACACGTTTTATCATTTGTATATGAGTTCAATAAATTTGACTGACTGGAATGTAGAAAGTAAATTTAAAACCTCATCGAAGTGTTTGTGATGGTTTTAACCTTTGTGGTCAGTACCTTTTAAAACGTGACAGCGCTCCAAAACCAGTGTAACACACGTGTGTTTGAATATACAAAGTGTCACACCAAATATTGGAATATAATTGAATTTCGTAGTTAAGGCGGCATTTAACTCCCTTCTGACAAACGAAAAACCATCATGATCAATTTAAGTAGGAGACCGGCAAAAATAAATAAAGTTTACCGTGTAAGGACAACTAAGGCATGGATTGTGACTGTCTACTGAAGCCGTTCTGCTGAACATCCTGATGTGAAATTTGTTTGCACCATTTATGTCATAATTCGAAAGATGGAAATCGGTAATGTAAATAATTGTTGCGAATTAATCATAAAGCATGCGTAACCATAGACACGAAGTGTGACTCACCCAATCACAAAAAAAAAAGTGTGTTACAAGTGGCTGTACATTAGAGAGACACAGAACCATACGCGGTATTTACCTTTCGGAGGATCCGGTGCAATTCAATTTTTGTGCAAGTCAGAATTCACTCTGTGTGTGTGTGCGCGCGCGCGCGCGTGTTCAACACACCGGAACTCGTTCGGCCGTATCATGACCGCGCCCACAGCTTGTGTTAATCGCCCAGCAGTTTTCTTGTGACACCTTCTCCTTATTGCACTCTCGTTCCCTTAAAGAAAAATTCGGGCCGCTCTTCAAAAAAAAACTTTTTTTTTATTTTTCGGAATTGCGTAAGCCGAGGAGCGTCTTTCTTAAAAGATGAAACGGAATTAAGAGCTACAAACCTGTTGAAAATTACAATCCAAATATTTTAATATTCTCAGTGAATAATTTAACGCAGAATATTTGCTCACATGTGGACTTTCCGATGTGGAAGGGGGTGGGGGCGGGAGGGCCTAATTTCGATGTTATATTTTCGACATGCTTTATGCCCACGAGACTTCACAAGGAATATAGAAGTTTCTGCATTGCAGAAAGGAAACATTATACCTTTTAGAGTTTTTGTGTAAAACAAGAGGAAAAGCAAGAAGGAAAAGTAAATAGATTATGCATGCCGTTATGGGGCTGAACGTCATATCCGGCGCGGTGGTTGTTCTTTATGGCGACACATTCCGAATTGTCTCTTGCCTTTCTTTCCTTCAACACCATTTGGGCCGGCAACAGTCAACGTGATAAAGTAAGATGCAGGGAATTAGAGGACTACAGAATAAAGTGTTATTATGTTGAAGCATGGGATTAACTTTCTTGAAATATTTCTGAGTTCTTGAAGCTTGGGTCTATGTTAATAAGGCAGAGAGACAAATTATTAGAAATGGTGCATGTTTTAGTGGAAGCTGTGTTCTTCGTAACCCAAATAAAGGTGGCTACCGTGCAACAGAATCCGGAATGTTCCAGTAACACTAATGAAACTGCTCGCCATTTTGGGCTAAACAATCCTCGGCCTGTTACATCAATCTGCGTTCTTTGGGATTTGTATCCCTACAGCCGTCCTTCTCATTATACGTGCGCCTTCTCATTATACGTGCGCCTTCTCATTATACGTGCGCCTTCTCATTATACGTGCGCCTTCTCATTATACGTGCGCCTTCTCTGCTTTCTAAGTCACTTTTAGGCGCTTTTCGCAAAATTGCGAAAAGCGACCGTTACTTTCGTCATGTCTGTCTGTCTGCCCGTCCGCATGGAACAACTCGGCTGAACTGTGAACTGATTTTTATGACATTTATGTTTGAGAATTTTTCTAAATTCTGTCCAGAAATTCATGTTTCATTAACCTTTTAAAGACGAAGCGTATCTGTTTTATATAAGGACTCAGTGCGTACCGCGCTGTAAACACTCTCCACTTCGGTTATAAAAACCAATCTCTTAATGTTTTATAAGGCAAAAGTTGCTGTTTGTTCTGAGATCCGTACAAAACACATAAACGCAATGTGGGTACCACGTAGAATTTTTTAATGTTAAACCTGGTGGCATGTAAAGTTACCGCTAGGCTTTAAAAGGTTAAAACCCAACAAGAATAACGCGGACTTTACATGAAACCTTATGATCATTTACGAAAATATATCGCTGAATTATACTTCCAACGAGAAATGTTTCAGACAAAACTTGTAGAGAAAATTGAAAGACACACACTTTATGTTCAGTAATTTTTTTCCGAAAATCGTGCCGGTAATAAGATAATGTGGATAGATATGGTAGTGTCAGACAAGCCACAGATGACATTATTATAGGACGCATGCGCTTTTCGTGCTGGATAACTAAGGCTACAGACATACATGCAGAATATGCAACGCTTATTGCTTGTCCACGGCAACAGTGGTTACGCCAACGTGCCTCAGTGTTCCGGTATACATATATTGCCTGTTTTGTTTGGTTCGATTCCAGGCTAGTTCGTGTGGGGTTTGTGGTGAACAAAGTGCCGATGTGACTAGAGTGTCTCCTAGTACTTCGGTGTTCGTCTGTCGGTATCATTCCACTTCCCACCAAAGCCCGACACTTTGCGTCAGTCTAGCTCTGACGACCTGTAATCTTCGCAGTTGACAGCGTCGTTAAACAAATTCCGCTTCCCCTCTGCCTCTCTCTGTCCCTCCCCCTCCCAGCAGGTCCCACCACCGATATTTTTATGCATTTCTGGCCGTCAAATCCTATTTACATTTAGTAGTATGCCACATCAGTTAGTGGATAGACGTAAACCAAGAAATCACTCCTGTTGATACTATCCTAATCGCTGTTTTGGTTTTTGCCAGTGAGAACCGAATGATTTTCTGACAGACGTCACGTTTCGTGTACACACACACACACACACACACACACACACACACACACACACACACACATGAATTAACATCATTCGCCCTGCTGCATTAATTCCGTTTAAACATCTACGATGAAAACGTTATTTAATAAGCAATACTGGCAGCTGCATCAGTTCTGTTTCACTTTGTATATTTAAAGATGTTATGTCAATTCTAAAAATTTGTAAAGTCAAACGCATGTTTTGTAGAATTGGAGAGGAAGTAACAGGAAGCGATTGTGCTTTATGTTAAAGACTTAAGCTCACTTTTGTAGAGAGGGACTTAGGGCATCCCCGAACACGTGTAATGGTGTTTGTAGTCTGTCTTGCAAGCCAGGCAGCTGCTGGGTGTGACTCGTGATGGTCAGTGCTGATTCCTTATCCCTGTACACACTGTCATTATTTTTAGCGCTATATCATCAGAACAATGGGCTGGATTTAAGCTAAGGCACAACCTAGCAGAAAACTGACAGTTTCCTTTCCAATACCTCTCAACTAACACAATATTCAACTCTGAATCCGCACTCAGAGTTAAAGATATGGTGCCTTAGTAGAGAACATACAGTTTCTAGCTATGTTAACCCTTTATAGACGAAGCGTATCTCTTTTATATAAGGACTCAGTGCGTACCGCGCTGTAAGCACTCTCCACTTTGGTTATAAAAACCAATCTCTTAATGTTTTATAAGGCAAAAGTTGTTGTTTGTTCTGAGATCCGTACAAAACACATAAACGCAATGTGGGCACCACGTAGAATTTTTGAATATTAAACCTTGTGGTATGTAAATTACCGCTAGGCTTTAAAAGGTTAAATTCAGCACACTCTAAAACTGCAATTTCAAAAGTGTAATTTATTTCCTGTATTTAGTGTACCTGCGTAACTTTCATGACACGAGTCTTTGTTTGTGACGTTGACAAATCAGATGAATACTTCCAAGAATACACGTCACACACCATGTTCTTGCGTCTTGCATGCTTTATCCGATATACTGAATATGTGTGACTGTCTGAACAACCAACATTATTTTCAAATTTTGTAACACAACTTTTACTAGTGACGCGTCTCGACTTTACTGGGTCATCAGCCAAACGTGGCCATTTTTCTAGGCAATTTAAAATGACGTGCATACAGTTACAAAATTAAGCATGTAATTTTTTCGCTGTTACATGAAAATAAATGCTAGGTGGCCTTAAAATTAAATAATAAAATACAGTTTAACTCGGGTGTAACGTCATGAAAGTGACTGAATATTTCGTGTCGTTATAAACGAGTCGTGTTAAGCGAGGTGTATAATGGTATGGTTAACAGCGTGGAACTAATTTGAACCACAGAACATGTGACGTTATGTACGAGATGTCGCATACCCAGATGTCGTTATAACCGGGTTCGACAGTAAATTAGCCTTTTAAATCTTAGCGGTAACTTTACATACGACCAGGTTTAACATTAAAAAATTCTACGTGGTACCCACGTTGCGTTTATGTGTTTTGTACGGATCTTAGAACAAACAGCAACTTTTGCCTTATAAAACATTAAGAGATTGGTTTTTATAACCGAAGTGGAGAGTGTTTACAGCGCAGTACGCACTGAGTCCTTATTTAAAATAGATACGCTTCGTCTTTAAAGGGTTAAATATACATTAGTTGGATTCTTGTTTCTTCACACTGTGGCTTCATGTGAACTGTCTGACTTGTCAGTATACATTTGCCATTGTAATTTATACGTAGTTCAGTGCAGATATACTGGCTTGATAATGGTCCCATATGGTCGAAACATGTTGCTAAATTTATATGTGTTGTGGAATTTACATACGACTTTGTTTATGGAGACGTGTAGTAACGTACCATATATTACGTCACATTTCGCGTGGTATACGTAGTTAATAACAGAAATACAGGGTATACACAAAAGAATGGTGCGGTTTCAAAAGTTAACAAGAAATTTATTTCTCACCTTACACGGGCACAACGTACACCGTCAGCAGCGGCAACTGTCCAACTTTCTCATACGTTAATCACAATCCTTCAATGTGTGCACCCTGGGTCACACGACACACATCCGCACGGTAATCAAATTCATCCCAGACTCGGTGTAGCATGTCCGCTGTAATGGTCTGCAGTGCATGCGTTATCCGATCACGAAGTTCCTTGAGGGACATGGGCAATGATGGTACGTAAACGCTGTCTTTAATGAACTCCCAAAGAAAACCGTGCACGAAACTCACGCTGCACTGTAATCACAGATCTGGACACCTCAAAACGGAGCACACAGTACGCCTTCTCCTGCTGCGACGCCATCTTGGAAACTGGCCCCACGGCCCCGCAGTATGTATGAGAAGCGAACTGCTGGTAGCGCATGAGAAACTTGGACAGTTGCCGCTGCTGACGGTGTAGGTTGTGCCCGTGTAAGGTGAGAAATAAATTTCTTGTTAACTTTTGAAACCGCATCATTCTTTTGTGTATACCCTGTATATGCAGTTTTCCATGACCCCGGTAAAGTACGGGGCTTCTTTGTTTAAGGAAATAGTTAATGAACACAGTTACGAACGGAGCAGACTGGAGTGATAATATCTGCTTTCTGTCTGTCTGTCTGTCTGTCTATCTGCCCGTCTGTCTGTTTAACCTTTATTCATATTGAGCTGTTCCTTGTTTGCCGCGACCTGTTTGCTTAGTTAGGAGGATAGTACTGGCATAGAGCGCTCAGCGTCGTCCTTTTCAATAACTCATTATTTAACTCTCGCAAGATGACTGTCCTTTTTCTGCTCAACAAACTCTCCGCCTTTTACGGAACCGGAAATTGTCGCTACTTTTACAAAAGCCCGCGAACTAGAACATACTCTTCTCCCAGTAAATTAGATGAACATCTTCAGAACATATTAATGTTGGATCCGTTTTAATTTTAGACCAGTGTATTCTCTTTCCTTCAATTTACCCACTGAAAGCTTGTATGGATATCAAACGTCCTTCTTGCTTGTTCCATTGCGTTTAGAACTAATGTGGTTTTTGTGGCAGTCACAACAGTAACAATTTCCGTTGTTACGTCAGCAGGTAAGTGTTTTTGTCAATTCGTCTTTTTATAGCTTCGCTTTGTCGAATCGTTCCTTGTGGTTGTACGATTTTCCAGCCTATTGAAATTCTAACCTTAAGTTGTAGATTGCAGACCATTTAGTCTAATGGGAAGTTGAGTCTGTATTAGTATCCTGGGGCTCATCAAATACCGATTTCAATTAATGCTGCCACGCGTAATTCGGCGGTGTACCAAGACATTCAGTAATAGTGTATTTACTGTGTGGTATAAGGCGTACTGATTCATCGGAAAATCTTGTTTGCCTTCAACAAGTCAGGAGTTAGGAGCAGAGTTTCCGAGTAGAGCAAGTGTTTAAAGGAGCCGGGATAGCTCAGTCAGTATAGGGACTAGGCGACGGGCTGGGCAACCAAGGAATAGTGGCAGGCGTAACTAGTGTTTCGTTTCTCCAAGTTGTAGAGACTGCTTCTGGGACCTGCCCATAGTGGGGGGTGAAGTGGCCCAGGCGCGAAGCTCATTACTTCTCTCTAGCACTGAGCTGTATAATGAGTGTAGTTTATAGTTCACTGGCCATGTGTCTTGATGGCGAGTATAGAAACAACTCCGATTTATTTGGCAGATGTTAAAAAAGTGTTGTAATTCATATCGCTTTGTGAATGAGCAGGTGGGTGTATACACCGCTACTGTGCCGATATGTGTGTGTGTGTGTGTATGTGTGTGTGTGTGTGTATGTATGTATGTATGTATGTATATACGGACATATATATATGTACGTATGCATGTATGTATGAATGTATGCACGTATGTACGCACATATATATATGTATGTACGTATGTATGTATATACGTACGTACGCATGTATGTATGTATGTATGTATGTATGTATTATGTACGTACGTATGTACGGACGTATATATATATATGTATGTATGTATGTGTGTGTGTGTGTACATACGTACGTATGCATGTATGAATGCATGCATGTATGTATGTACGCACATATATGTGTGCATGATGTATGTACGTACGTATGTATGTATGTATGTATGTATGTATTTATGTATGTATGTATGTATGTATGTATGTATGTATGTATGTATGTACGTACGTACGTATGTGTGTATGTATGTATGTATGTATGTATGTATCTACTAACGTATTTGTGTATGTTTCATGTACGTACATACGTACGTACACGTAGTACGTATGTATGTATATATGTATGTATGTTTTTATGTATCAATGTACTAACGTATTTGTGTATGTTTTATGTGTGTATATATGTACGTACGTACGTACATATGTATATGTATCTATTTGTATGTATGTACGTACGTATTATGTATGTTTGTTTTTTATGTCTTATTTCTGTATGTATTACGTACATATATATGTGTGTGTATTTAATGTACGTACGTTATGATTAAAATGAAAAATCTGTTGTAGCGACAGGATGAAAACTTTGTCTACATTCCAGTTTCTTGAAGCCAGTGTTTATTAAAGAAATTCCATGCAGCTGAAGCATATTCATCTTGGATCTAACTAATTTAAAGTCTTAGCATTAATAAGAAGCTGTCCGCAGCGGTGAAAGAAAAAGTAATGTTTGGAATTAGGCGGAACATTTTACCACACGCTTTAAATATGAAGATTATTGTTTATAATTAATAAGCTTTTGCAGACGCAAGCCATTAGTACGAACGTAAAATGATGATATTAATAGTAATAATCACAGAACAAGCCATTGTAGCTGTAATGCTGAAGACCTTTATTTGGAAGGTTCCCGATTACAGTAAGTCGGGTGTTGTGGTAGCTTATTTCGAAGTCTTTCTGAATTTAACCTGCCACCCTGCCGGAGTCCAAGTACACAGTACGGTCGTCTGCTTAAAATCCCTGCCTACTGTGCCATATTAACCTTTTAAAGCCTAGCGGTAACTTTACGTACCACCAGGTTTAACATTAAAAAATTCTACGTGGTGCCCACATTGCGTTTATGTGTTTTCTACGGATCTCAGAACAAACAGCAACTTTTGCCTTATAAAACAGTAAGAGACTGGTTTTTATAACCGAAGTGGAAAGTGTTTACAGCGCGGTACGCACTGAGACCTTATATAAAACAGATACGCTTCGTCTTTGAGGGGTTAATGCACATCTGATCAGAATGCACGTTGTGTAACCTCTGTACGTGAATCACGGTCGTTATGGACCCCACATTTTATAACTTACCAACCACGCAACGAAGCAACCAAGCGACACACTAACAAAATAAGTCGAATATTAAGAGAATATTTTGCTTGTTTAAACGTTTATTACTCTGTTCCGAAAAATCTTAAAATTTTGAAACCTGTGTAACAGATTCGTAAAAACTAACATTTCAAAATGAAGCGTTATTGAACCTCTGTCCTAACTTCACGCTGCAACGCCACTTGTTGGATGAGCGAGCACAATCGTACGTAAGTTCCGTGCAGGCAGTCTTCTGGATTCTGAAATATTTTTATAATACACTAACTAACTAACTAACTAACTAACTAACTAACTAACTAACTAACTAACTAACTAACTAACTAACTAACTAACTAACTAACTAACTGACTGACTGACTGACTGACTGACTGACTGACTGACTAACTAACTAACTAACTCCATGGAGCAGAGACCTTCTTGAGAAGCTAACAGTTTCTCAGCTAGTCAAGAAATTCCCCGCATTTTATGGAACCCGGAGGTTCATTACCGCATTCACAACAGCCCACCGCCTGTCCCTATCCTGAGCCAGCTCAATCCAGTCCATGCCCCATCCCACTTGAATATCCGTTTTAATATTATCCTCCCATTTACGCCTGTGTCTCCCAAGTGGTCGCCTTCCCTCAGGTATCCCCACCAAAATCCTGTATTCACCTCTCTTTCCCCCATACGTGCTACGTGCCCCGCCCATCTCATTCTTCTCGATTTGATTACCCGTTTTTATAACACCCTTATTTGTTAATACAATTCTGAGCAAAATCTTCTCACAGATCTTGTCGTATTGGTAAGGAAGTGTTTACTTTTTGTATTTTGAAACATACAACTTAGGAGTTACAATTGGCCAAAATGTGAGAATACCAACACACAGTATCCGATCAGTGGTGAAATGTAAGTTTGTTTGTTATTTCGCCACGCTGATTGTGTCAGATCAGTTTGGTAATGTAGAAGGAACTTCCGTGAGTTCGGTGAATTAAAACAACACGCAATTCTTCCTACGCACACGTCTAATGTCTCGTAATGTAATATTCGCGTGCACCAGAAGTTTCACTTCTAATAACGTACTACAGTGTCACAGAGTTTTCTTTCCCTTTGTCACAAGTTTAACTTAACCTTCATGCTGGCCTGTTTGTCTTTGTTTTCTTGAAGAATATTTGAGTAAACAAGTTAAAATGTAGGGAACTGTATATCCTTTAATCTGTGTGCGTGTTTGTATCTTTAACTCATGAGTCAGATTACAGACATTCACGGAACTTACTGTGTACTGAGTTCAGCGTAACACTCACTTCCTGCAGTTGAAGTTAAATTGGCGGATGTACAAAATTCTGAGGTGTGAGTGACGACGTTGTGATTTAACCTTTTAAAGCCTAGCGGTAACTTTACATATGAACAGGTTCAACATTAAAAAATTCTACGTGGTGCCCACATTGCGTTTATGTGTTTTGTACGGATGTCAGAACAAACAGCAACTTTTGCCTTATAAAACATTAAAAGATTGGTTTTTATAACCGAATTTGAGAGTGTTTACAGCGCGGTACGCCCTCAGTCCTTATATAAAACCGATACGCTTCGTCTTTAAAGAGTTAAACTGGGTACGGAAATTGTGTTTGGCAGCAGTCTTTCGAAAAATGTGAACTTTGATGAATTACTTTCTTTTATTGAAGAATTTAATGCATTAGAACGGTGTTTACTTATTGTCTACATGCATCTGAGTCGTCGCTGGCTGTAGATGCGCACAGAGAGCCATTCTGAACAAGGAGTGTTAAATTTACTGTGGAAAAATATAAGAAACCTATCAATATATTCTGTAAAGTGTCCTTCGTACTTAGCGAAGTACTCGCGTGGGGAGATGGTGGAAATTTAACGTAGATAAATTCTGTACTTAAGTAACAATTTTTCTCTATAAAATATAATACCAATAACAGTTTCTTAAATATATTTGGTCGTTATCGACCAATCGTAGTTTCATCCATGAGGTTATGTATTTTGTGTTGGTTCCGCCAAGTTCATGCAAAATGAGAAATATGCTGGTAAAATTTATCGATGTTACTGAGATAAACACGCTGTGTTGTACTTATTCGTGTTGTACGTGGAACCGTTTCGTGCGCACGACATAAACCTTTGGCCGCAGTGGGAACTCGTCTTGCAGCAGCCTTCTCAATGCATTTTTATTACATAGGGTTTCCCTTGCCTAGTCCGCCTTGAAACATTGGTGCGTTATAAATTTCTCTTCGGTGTCATTTGAATGGCTAATATGATATATGGGATGAGATAAAAAATACGGTAGAATTTTTTTTTCTTTTCCTTTCGCAGTCTCCTAACAAGAGGAGTACTACCCGGCGTATTCCAGTCCGTTAAGCGAAAGCGTCCTATTGTTTTCAAGAAGGGCTGCCGCTCGTGTTCACATGCATACATAGCATTTGATAATCTGTTTCCCTCACTGCCCACGTTGTAATGAATGTCGACATCTGTGTGTGTGTGTGTGTGTGTGTGTGTGTGTGAAGACGGAGGCGGGACTAATTATTCATAAATTCTACCTCTTTGTCACTCAAATTGATTACACCATGGTCCGCCTTTCTAATTTTCAGAATGGTTAATGAATATTTCAAAATGAATCCTAGAGCATGAATTACACAGCCGTTATAAAGGTTTGTCATAGTATCTTTTAAAGGTCCCATGATAAGTGGGTCCCACGGCACGGCGCGTCCTCATGTTGCGGATGGAGGAATGGCCTCCAGATAAGGAGGGTAGCCGCGAATATATTTAATAAGCAGCCGCAGACAGCCGACAAGGGGTGGACCCCAGCCTGGGTTTGGACGATGTGCTAACAACTCACCGTAAAGTTGCTCCGAAACATTTCACAAGGTCGCAGACTTCGACTGATCCTTGGAATAGGGACTTGAGATTTGGCACGTGTGGAGGACAGGAGATTTGCATGCTGGGTTTTGGTGGAGACACCTGATTGAAATAGACCACTTGGAAGACCTAGGCGTAGATGGGAGGATAATATTAAAGTGAGTCTTTAAGAAGTGGGATGGGGAGTCATGGACTGGATTGGTCTGGCTTAGGATATGGACAGATGGCGGGCGCTTGTGAATGCGGGGAATTTCTTGACTAGCTAAGGACCTGTTAGCTTCTCAGGAAGAACTCTGCTCCATGGCGTTAGTTAGTTGGTTAGTTATACTTGGCGTAATGTTGTTTATCTGAAGTCATACTTTATACGTATTATTTGAAATGTTTGCTATTTATTCTTTTAACAGTGACTATTGCTGCTTGAATAAGTAAGTACAGAGACACGAATAAAACTTCAGACATTCAAATGCAGTCAGTTGCTTCTACATCATGTATCTTTTATCGATTGCTGTCTTGTTTACATTTTTCTGCTGCGTTGCTCGAAGGGATGTAGAAGCACATTTTGCACGTTTAATTTCGTAAGATGTGTCATTCAGGAGTCGCGACTGTTCTAAGTTACTACGGTGTACCAGAATTTTCTGGAAAGCCTAGGGAGGGCCGTGTATCCCCACTCAAGAGTGTCTGGTCTCAGGGCAGCCTTATGTATTTGTCTCTATATCCGAGAGGCGCGCATTTCGTGTAGTACTTGCCTTTTGTAGCCGATCTCAGTGGCCGCGCGGTCTAAGGCGTAGGTCTGCGGCCGAGCGCTTGTTGGGATCGTGGGTTCGAATCCCACCGGGGGCATGGATGTTTGTCTCTTGTGAGTGTTTGTGTTGTCAGGTAGAGGTCTCTGCGACGGGCCGATCCCTCGTCCAGAGGAGTCCTACTGACTGTGGTGTGTGTCTGAGTGTGATCAAGTGAAAATTAAAAAAAACCTCAACACCTGCTATGAACAGGTAGGTAGAAGAGGGAAGGCCAACGAAACTTGCCTTTTGTAAGAGGCGAAGCAATATTTTGGAATTCCGAAATATTTGTATGTTGTGTTTGGCTTCATGAGAATAACGTATGAACGCCTGGAACTAGGCACAAAAGTTAAAACCGACAAATTAAGTTTATTTAGTTAGAAACCTCGAAGTGTTTGTAATTACTGCTCCAGATGTTTCGATCCTTTTGGGCCACAGGCAAGAAACTTTCCCAGCGACCGCGTGGTCTAAGGCGTAGGTCTGCGGCCGAGCGCTTGCTGGGATCGTGGTTTCGAATCCCACCGCGGACATGGACGTTTGTCTCTTATGAGTGTTGTGTTTTGTCAGGTAGAGGTCTCTGGGACGGGCCGATCCCTCGTCCAGCGGAGGCCTACTGACTGTGGTGTGTGTCTGAGTGTGATTAAGTGAAAATAAACAACCTCGACACCTGCTGTGAGTAGGTAGAAGAGGGAAGGACTGCAAACGATCGAGAAACTTTAAGTAATTACGTAGAGAAGTGTGTAAAGTTACGGTACAGCATATGGTAACAGCACATATTCATAAACTTGAAAGTCTGTCCTAATTGTGCAACAGGGCCGAAACACGTAGAAAGTAACTCTAGATAATTAGATATTTCTACATAAATAAAGTGTATTTCGCTTTGTTTTAAATTCTGTGACTTAATAAAGAAATACACGGTAATATGCAATGTCGTAAGACCTGAAACTAGGTTTCCGTAATTGTATGTACAGACAGATCATAAACACAACACCGTCTGGCATAAAACGGTTTTAAATGTCAAGCACTGCAAATATTTCGACGGTGAGGAACTTGGTGATTATAACCAGGTACGGAAAAGTTAATGTAGTATTTGCAATTATGGAAATTACTGTAGCATTTTTTTTATGTTTTGTACGATGTGCGTGTTATTATACGTTTACGTTAAACGAACAAATACACAAACAATTGATAAATATATTCTTTTAAGACGAAATATATTTATAAATATAAATAATTTAAATATATTTGTATATAAATATATTTAACAACACTTGATGCATTTGTTGCTTTAACTTAAAAGCACTGTGGCACGTATTTATTACACGCCAGTGTGACCGTATAGGCTGGAGCATTAACAGGAGCTTTAGCACGATGGTTGTTATCAAAACCAATGTCAGTGACTAAAAACTTGCAGTATTTAAATCTTAGGGTGCGTACGTATTGCGAATTCGAGTAACTGCTAAGTTTTTTCAAACGCAGTAGTTTGTCTGCACACTTCCATGCATTATATTAAATGGTGAGTTTTTTTTGCGTCGCCGGAATTTCTACCGGAACTGTGGCGTGTTCCTAGAAAGATAAAGTGACAGCAGCCTGAAACTGACCACTTAACACCATCTAATGTCAAGGTCCTTATTGTTTGAAACTTTGCCTTCGCAAACCCCCATAAAACCCCCATAAGATGTTATGTGTGGTGCTTGCGCATAGAGTGACCTTCTTCATAACAAATTAATGTGTGCAGTATTGTGTCGGAGAGAGTGGGTCTTCATTTGTAATTTATTACGTGCACGTCATATCGCCCTTTCACGCTTTATAGCCCATGAACGTGTATTATGTTTGCCTATACAGAGGCGTTAACTTGGAATATACTAGCAGAATTCTGGTCCAGTGTCGGGCAGGTCTCATTACAGTGGTAGCCGCTATGCATATGCGTATGGAAGTACGTGTCCACAGCCTTGCCAAATGCTACGCTGTGAGAGCTGATACAACGATTCAAAGTACTTCTGGGACACCAGGTAACGTGTATAGGGGCGAAATTAGAGAAAACTGAATGTGTCGCAATTCCTTACTTCTCTTTCCTTTCTTTTATTAACCCTTTAAAGACGAAGCGTATCTGTTTTATATAAGGACTCAGTGCGTACCGCGCTGTAAACACTCTCCACTTCGGTTATAAAAACCAATCTCTTAATGTTTTTTAAGGCAAAAGTTGCTGTTTGTTCTGAGATCCGTACAAAACACATAAACGCAATGTGGGCACCACGTAGAATTTTTTTATGTTAAACATGGTGGTATGTAAAGTTACCGCTAGGCTTTAAAAGGTTAACGTGTTGGACATATTTTCCCTCCATTTCGTTTAACGTCGCGTGACGAACCAATTAAGAAACCTAGACATCAAAGATAACAAATGATTTTATTAATATTCCGGTCAAATTCATTAAATTACTTTACATGACCTTGAAACGGAATCTGGTGTGCATTGAGTGCGCGTGAAATTATGGTGCCCGTGTTTTTCGAAGAAACAAATTCGGTCAACTACTTTAAATTAATTCTGACACAATTATTCGTGGAATTAACGGAAGAGAACATGTAGGGCAATGAGCGTGCTTTGTAAGAACTGAAAGACAATTTTCGAAATCGTAGTCTTATTAGTTTAGGAAACAAACTTTGTTGTGTATCGGAAAGCATTTTTAGAAATTGTGAGGCCTGCATAAAAACTGGAGGTCAGCGCTGCAAGGTTATTCTGTGAAGTAAGGAAAGTTGGACTGCAGTGAAAGGAAAGTTGGACTGCAGTGAAAGGAAACACTATAAATTCCCAGAGAATGTAGGCTTCGAGTGCGATAATGCTTCCGTCGGAGTTGCTGTATCAGGGGCAACGCAGAAAGTACTCCCTGTGTATTATGTATGCTCCATGAATAATGGAATGGATTTCCGATCAATGCAGGTTTGAAACAAATAAATTTTTTTCTTGTATATAAGTCCACGAGAGTATTTTAAAATAGGTAGTAGCTTCCACTTCAGATCTTCCGAATTCTTTTTTATTTTTTCTGCTGCACTGTGCTTCTGCGGATTATGCAGTTCCCCAAACCTAGGAATTTCCTTCCAAGGCAAAACTTATACAGAACTTCCTCAACATGTGAGTCTACTGTAGAAAACTTCGTCTCCAGACACTCGTGTTTTAAAGCAGATGATGTGATAAGGGATCAGTGAAACACGTGATGACGTTATCACGTTTTCTGGCGGAGTTTTAACCGTCTGATTGCTCCGTTAAATTTGGAATATAGTACCTCCTATGTAAAATTCTAGAACATCCTGCCGCACCGAACCGCTGAGGTGTATGTACATCAAAATGTCAGTCATCTAATAACGAATTACAGGAATTACAAGCTTCATTATAGTTAGAGTATTACTTAACCTTTTAAAGCCTAGCGGTGACTTTACGTACCACTAGGTTTAACATTAAAAAATTGTACGTGGTGCCCACATTGCGTTTATGTGTTTTGTACGGATCTCAGAACAAACAGCAACTTTTGCCTTATAAAACATTAAGAGATTGGTTTTTATAACCGAAATGGAGAGTGTTTACAGCGCGGTACGCACTGAGTCCGTATATAAAACAGACACGTTTCGTCTTTAAAGGGTTAAATTTGGCGTTTTGCGAAAGCGAATGGGATTTGTTCTTTGTATCTTTGATGATTTTTTCAACTGCTTGGCTCATATAGTGTGGAAGAGGAGGGTGCTTACCGACGTGTAAGTTGCAAAGAATGTGAAAGGTAATGATTTTTGGTATTTGTTATAGGATATGTGGCACGCAAGAACCGGTTGGACGTGAAAATCGTTTAAATAATTTTTAAAGATATATATATTTACTGCAACACTTTGGTAAATACATTAAGCTGCTTCTCCTTCGGTTTTCGAAGCGATGAAGTAAAAAGGTCAAGTTCACCCTAAAACAGGCGCCATGAAGGCCCAGATGTATAGCAAAGGTATAGCTTTACTCTTTCGTTAACTTCGGCGCTAGAGGGGGCTGGGCGGTCAACACCACAACCCCACCGCTTTACCCCCAGGACAGAGACCCAGTACCCACTGTGCAGGGTCCCAGGGCCGTTGTGAATGGGTATGGAAGATATCGCCCCCCGTCTGTATTCGATCCCCGAACCGTCCAGTCATTATACCGACTACGCCATCCCGGCCCATAAGGCGATGAACTGCATTCTGTATTGATTAACACCTTGCCCATCGATTTATTTTTAACTTTGTATAAATACCTACCTAAAATACGTAAATACTTTCGGTTAATTTTGTAGGAATAACTCCGTTTAGCAACATTTTAAAAGTAAGTTCTCTAGTAAAGCAGAGTGCGTGTGTGTCACTGTAAAGAATTTGTGGAAAATAGTAATTTATTCCAACTACGAAATAAAAATGCGTAGTGCATTCTGGAGGTAAACTGCTAGGCCGTTTAGCGTTAAATCGTACGTCATGTCACTACTGGCGTGGAGTTATGTTGACGAGCGGGCCCGAGGCCCCAAGATGTACGTTTATTCCGGAGATCACTTAAGAACTTTTATGAACTTCTTCGATTCCTGTGAGAAAATCCTGAGGTTAGCCCTTAACCTTTTAAAGCCTAGCGGTAACTTTACATAAGACCGGAATTAACATTAAGATATTCTACGTGGTGCCCACATTGAGTTTATGTGTTTTGTACGGATCTCAGAACAAACAGCAACTTTTGCCTTATAAAACATTAAGAGACTGGTTTTTATAACCGAAGTGGAGAGTGTTTACAGCGCGGTACGCACTGAGTCCTTATATAAAACAGATACGCTTCGTCTTTAAAGGGTTAATATGCCGCGACGGATTCTTTCTATTTTGTTTCTGATTTGTTGTTTTAAAAATTCCTGATATTTGATGCCATATAACCTACGTAGCTGAAGAAAATCATTTAAATACGCAAGAACAGAGTCATCCACTATAACGTCCTGCCTTCGAAATACATTTCATTGCTTTCGACATGCTGCATTTAGTCTGTGCTGGAAAAGGGGGGGGGGGGAAGAATATTCAAGGATGAGAATTAGTGTGACACCCACTGATACTCTGTTACAGATCTTTTCCTTCATTTTTCTTTTCGTTTTCGCTAGTTTGGCAGAACGTACGAATCGCTACATGAAGTTTCCGTGAAAAATGACACCTCTCACATAAATCCAGGAGGAAGATGGAGATTATGCTCACAGAATCTTAATTTACATCTCGTGTTCTTCGCTCTTCCAACAGAATAGCTGCTGGTTTCAAGTACAGGGAGGAAGGAGGTGACTTTGGTTTTACATAAAGATGAATGCGACTCGTTAGATAGTCAAAATTAACAGCAGACTGTGTGTATTGCCATGTCATCCCTCTCGCTTGCGACTGTTGTGTTCTGAAACAAGAAACGCCTCCTTCCCTGACGCTGTGAATGATATAATTGTTTATTCGACACGTTTTAACTCACTCCTCTTCTTAAATACGACAAAGCCACAGTTTTCGTGTCGTGTTATGAATTACGGTGTACTGTGCTAGGTATAATGGGTCCTTTTGAGGTATTCACGAAATTAAATTGAGACTGTAGTCTTTGGTGTTATTACAGGTTGGTTTAACCTTTTAAAGCCTAGCGGTAACTTTACGTACTACCAGGTTTAACGTTAAAAAATTCTACGTGGTGCCCACATTGCGTTTATGTGTTTTGTACGGATCTCAGAACAAACAGCAACTTTTGCCTTATAAAACATTAAGAGATTGGTTTTTATAACCGAAGTGGACAGTGTTTACAGCGCGGTACGCACTGAGTCATATAAAACAGATACGCTTCGTCTTTAAATGGTTAATATGTGGTTATCAACGTTTCTAAGGGACTTATGCCGCAATGCTCCGAGCAGACGTGAAAAATGACGCAGATGTTTTCTTCTAAACTGTGGCACCCACAGTTGTCAGTAATACTCGTACTCACGTTGCAGGTTAATGCCGTCAGGACAGCTGTGGCCCTGATTTGGACAACCCCGATCAACGCACAGTTCAGCCAGATGACGATGTGTGTGCGCGTGCTTGTGTGTTTGTTTGTTTGTTTGTTATTTGTTTGTTTATTTGTTTGTTTGTTTGTTTGTTTGTTTCTTTCTTTCTTTCTTTCTTTCTTTCTTTCTTTCTTTCTTTCTTTCTTTCTTTCTTTCTTTCTTTCTTTCTTTCTTTCTTTCTTTCTTTCTTTCTTTGTTCCTGATGATTTGTAAGAGGCCTGTGTTCAGATAGTGCAGTTTATTTCTGAACGCCATGATATTTCCGACACATCTGAAGTTGAAACAGATGTTTTGTTTACAACAATATAGAGAGACTCGCGTAATTATGAGATTAGTAACCTTTAACCTTTCAAAGCTTAGCGGTAACTTTACATACCACCAGGTTTAACATTAAAAAATTCTACGTGGTGCCAACATTGCGTTTATGTGTTTTGTACGGATCTCAGAACAAACAGCAACTTTTGCCTTATAAAACATTAAGAGACTGGTTTTTATAACCGAAGTGGAGAGTGTTTACAGCGCGGTACACGCTAAGTCCTTATATCAAACAGATGCGCTTCGTCTTTAAAGGGTTAAACATATATTATGTGAGTGGGGAGAACTATAGGGAAGACATTACTTGTGAGACTCAGAACACAGTGGGGCACCACGAGGCTCAGTTTTAAAGAAGTATTGTGTTACAGTGTAGAAGGGATTCAGCTGGCCTCATATATGGTAATTAGGGGCACTAATGGCCACTGTTTTCGACTCCTCTGTTGCATAGAACAACTTGAATTCCTCGCCTATCTCAGTGATTTGCAGAGTTTCAAGAATGACTCTGCTCCGTGGATTTAGTAGTGGTAACAGTAATTACAAATGGCGTCAGATTTTCGAACTCGGCACTCAGCTACTTATCGATTTAGCAATACCCGGTGGCACAGTTTGCGTGACTTGCTACTACATTGTTCGATTAATGGGTTAAATAAGCAGTACTTTGACAAACTGCCAGATCGTGGAAGCTTAGACGGATGATGGAATTTGGGCTTAATACGAACCCAAAAATATTAGTGATATTTTAAGGAGAATGAGATGGGCGTGGAATGTAGCACGTATGGAACGGAAGAGACGTGCATTCAGGGTTTTGGTGGGGTACCTGAGGGAAAGAGACCACTTAGACGACGTAGTCGTAGGTGGTAAGATAATATGAACATGGATCTTTAAGAAGTGGGATGGGAGCCGTGCACCGGATTGAGCTGGCTTAGGATAGGGACAGGTGGTGAGCGCTTGTGAATGCGGTGATGAACCTTCAGCTTCCATAGAATGGGGGAAAAATTCTTGATTATCTGAGTACCTGTTAGCTTCTCAGGAAGGCCTCTGCTTCGTGTAGTTAGTCAGTCAGTCAGTCAGTCAGTCAGTCAGTCATGTAGTTAGTACCAATATTTTGCTTATATTTGTAGTAAGATATTTAAAATATCAGTTAACTAGCGTAACGCGCATTTTATTATTTCTTTAATGTGTTCCATGTCCGTGCACTATATTATACAAAAACACTAATCACCAACAAATGCACAAAGAGAGTTTTATCATCAATTGTAACACACTCCTACATGTTTCGACCCTGCTGGGTCATCTTCAGGGAGAAATTTGTTTGCAAGCCGGGATCACAGAGACTTTACGCCTCCAAAAACAACGCAGTTCACAGTCAACAGCACATCCTCACTCAACTGTAAAGTGCAACCTTAGTGTAACGATAACAAAAAGTTCTGCCTGAAGATGATCCAGCAGGGTTGAAACATGTAGGAGTGTGTTACGATTGATGATAAAACTCTCTTTGTGCATTTGTTGGTGATTAGTGTTTTTGTGTTATTATTTATTGTTTTTATGTGGGTATAGACTTGGACGTTTACTGGGAAATGTGTTAAATTAAATATTAAAAGTTACCTGGGAACAAAATTCTACCGAAAAAAAAAAGTGCCTACCTACAATATAAAACCTCCCAGAATACTAAATGCACTTAATGAGGAGCTCCACTAACATTAGCACTAATACATCAAAGGTGCTGAGGTGGACGTGACGTGTTATAGGGCTACATATGGGGGAAATAAAAAATTCTTCCAAAATTTTAATCGTAAAAACTCAGGGGAAGAGACCATTTATGATACATAGGTGTTGTGTAAATGGGTTTACAAAATTGAAAACGAGTTTAGAGAAACAGGTTGTAAAGTCGTCGTCACGACGCAGCTGTCCCCTCATATGACTGTGTGGCAGACATTCTTCAGTACGACGATGATGTGTGGACTCCACAAAGCACGAGACTTTCTTGGCCAGCTGACTGATATTTTGGCATGGCTCTCCTGTGTTACGAATTCCGTTGGGTTGTTTTAATGTTGATGTTGTGTTTAATATTCTTTTAAAACTGCAAGTGTGCTTTGAAATATAGACATTTAAAACTCAGTAACTAGGTTAGGAAAAACCCGCAGTTAAATTTAGTGGAGTCAGTGAAGAACAGACCAAATAAGTGGATAAATTATTACTCTTTCGGACGTGCCTTTAAATCGGTTGAATTATGCCGTATAAAGACTTTTGTTTTTTTATTTGAAATTAACATCTAAAATATGTGTGTTGCAGAATTCTTACGCACCTCCCTCTAGAACACAGAGACACACACGTGTAGCGTCGAAATCAGAGAGCTTACAGTGTTTACGTTAAATGACGCATATAAAATCACGAGGTGCACTGGACAGTTTTCAAAATTCATTCAAACATAATTACATTATATTACGTAATACACAAGTCATCTATATTCCTGACGTAATGTGAATAATTACCAAAACTAATTCATCTAAATTTCTTATCGCCCTGCGCATCTGCCTGGGAGTTTTAACTACCAGACCGCACATGCGCACTAATGTTCGTGCGTAGTGCTAGCGCATGTACCTCGTACTAGGAGACAGTGAGTTCGAATTTTAGCGTGGACACCGAATTCTTTCATTCCTACCTATTTTTCCGTAGTTGTGCTGTCTGACGACTTAATACAAGTTGTTTAACCTTTTAAAGTCTAGCGGTAACTTTACATACCACCAGGTTTAACATTAAAAAATTCTACGTGGTGCCCACATTGCGTTTATGTGTTTTGTACGGATCTGAGAACAAACAGCAACTTTTGCCTTATAAAACATTAAGAGATCGGTTTTTATAACCGAAGTGGAGAGTGTTTACAGCGCGGTACGCACTGAGTCCTTATATAAAACTGATACGCTTCGTCTTTAAAGGGTTAAATGTGTCATGTAAAGAGGGCGACGTTGAGTACGTGGCATGGTAGCGAGTAAGTCACAATAAGTAAATGTGTTCTCTGCGTGAAATTAACTGAAATATATCCATGCACGAAATTGGTTGCTGCTATATAGGGATGTCCTTAAGCTACGTGTTTTATAGTCCGACAGGTTAGCAGGTGTAATCTCTTTGTACGGACTAATTCTGGGTGTTGAGGACACAGCATGCATTCAAATGTCCGGAACCGAGTCTTGTCTCACTGTTTCAGCTGCTGTCACCACCAGTTACTGTGTCCTTCTAGTGTGAAAATAAGTGTCCGTTATACGCCACCTGATAACATAATTTAAAATCTATTAAAAATTAGAACGTGTTGTTTTGTACGAGCGATATCATGCGGCGGAAACGAAATATTGCTTTTGTTTTTAAGGGAACTAACTTTTATATTGGCATTGTTATGTTATTTGTGTTATTCATACCGTGCATGTTCTTATAATTAACCCTTTAAAGACGAAGCGTATCTGTTTTATATAAGGACTCAGTGCGTACCGCGCTGTAAACACTCTACACTTCGGTTATAAAAACCAGTCTCTTAATGTTTTATAAGGCAAAAGTTGCTGTTTGTTCTGAGATCCGTACAAAACACATAAACGCAATGTGGGCACCACGTAGAATTTTTTAATGTTAAACCTGGTCGTATGTAAAGTTACCGCTAGGCTTTAAACGGTTAATACATTAACCAACTTACGCACTTCATAAAATAAATTCTGAATTATAAAACTGCTACATGTTTCGGCACCGAAGTGCCATCATCAGGGAGTTACTCAGAACAAAGGAGTATAAGACCAGCACACTTAACTGGGTATTGTGTCGCCTGCATTTAAATGATTAGTCATGGGTCTTATGGGAGTTCATACTTCTGAGTGTATTTTAAGTACACAAGTTGGTTAAAGTACTAACTGTGTGTTAGGAGTTCGCTGATAATGAGATTATTTTTGAAGTTACTCGATTTTTTTCTCTTTCCTTAACTTTCCCATGTTCTTTATTTACTTTTGTGCTTAATCTTCGCGTTTCCTTCAGTTTACTTCTGTTTTATTATTTTAATTTTTTTACTTATTTTCATGACGGAACTCCATTATTACAATCAGCAAGGAAATTATTACCAGCTGAATTTCCATTGTTTCTGTTTCTAACAGTTCAGTATTTCGACGTGTACAAATCATGCAATATTAATCACTGAAGGCCCCAAGTTTATATGCATCTAGGATAGGTCTTCAACGTATACAGCAATTGGTACCTAAAATGTTTTTCAAGTTTACAGCTCTGTAGTAAGTGCGAGACGAAAGAAGCTGCTGAAAATTGGAATAGGCTTAATACGGGCGGTGCATGAGCGCAACATTATCTTGTCCCCACCTTTGTGGAGATCACGCACTGTACGGTGCGTCGCTTATGGAGCTAGGGATATTTTTATAATATTCAGCCGTAAAAACCTGTGACCGCAAAGCCAACAGCTAGGCGACACCATCATCATATCACGTATTCTACAAGGTCCGCAATCTCATTTCCCTCATTCGCACAGCTATATCACTAAATCCAATGTCGTAACGCAGTATTCGCAGTCATAGGCCGTCACTCGGTTGGATGATGGCAATAAACCTTGAGTATAGAATCAAATCCACACCCAATGCTGCTGATTCCTCTCTTTTTCAACCCAATTACTGCATTTAAAGACTTAATTCTGTGTTCGTAATGATGCTGGTGTTGTACGCACTCTTCAGTGACATACGCGTGCATTCTTAGTGCTCCGGTATGTATGTCTGTACGCTGTATGATTGATGGGCTTGTTTGTTAATTCACTGATTTTGAGATCACTTAACGAGTCGTTTTCAACTGAGGGGGTCGAGTGAAAGGTTGTGAATGGTTGCTTTGGCAGCATTTAACCCTTTAAAGACGAAACGTATCTGTTTTATATAAGGACTCAGTGCGTACCGCGCTGTAAACACTCTCCACTTCGGTTATAAAAACCAGTCTCTTAATGTTTTATAAGGCAAAAGTTGCTGTTTGTTCTGAGATCCGTACAAAACACATAAACGCAATGTGGGCACCACGTAGAATTTTTTAATGTTAAACCTGGTCGTACGTAAAGTTACCGCTAGGCTTTAAAAGGTTAAAACAGTGGCTGTGTGTGGTACTGTTAGGTAATTTCGATGGAGGACTGAACAAATCAGAACATCTTTGGCTCACAGTATCAGTCAAAATATTAATACCGGTATTTCGGTACTTTAAATTTATGAAACCGAAATGCCGGTATTAATACCGGTACTCCAAAAACAAACACTTTTGTCAATCAATTTTGATGACAGGTGCAATGACGTAAGGAGAAAACAAGTAATTACTTGAATTCATGTTTTAAACAAAAAAAATATTTTTAGATTTCTATAATACAACAGTCTCCGAAATTATTCATTAGCATGCAATATTTGCTTTTCCTTTTGCGTGCAACAAAGTGTTTAGTAGAGCAGATCTGATTTTCGTGACTTTTCAGGTTTCCGTTACATTTGTATTGTGTATAACAGTCCCTCAGGTGCAAATACAGTAATATTAATAATTCATTGTTGTCGATTTTGTAACCTTTATGTGAATACATCATAAACAATTATTTTTAAATTACTACCGAAAGCCAGTGTTTATGTATCAGTACCGGTATTTGAATACCGAAAAAAAATGACCGAGATCCCGGATCACGGTATTATGAGTCCTAAGCACATCCCATGCAGAAATTTATGATTCTGCCCAAATGTCGCTGACGATGTTTCAGCCTAACATTACATCACGTACGTGAAGATCTGCTATGTGTTTTCTTAACCTTTTAAAACCTAGCGGTAACTTTACATACGACCAGGTTTAATATTAAAAAACTCTACGTGGTGCCCACATTGCGTTTATGTGTTTTGTACGGATCTCAGAACAAACAGCAACTTTTGCCTTATAAAACATTAAGGGATTGGTTTTTATAACCGAAGTGGAGAGTGTTTACAGCGCGGTACGCACTGAGTCCTTATATAAAACAGACACGCTTCCTCTTTAAAGGGTTAAAATGTCTCTTTCAATGTACGTGGTAACAGAGTCTGTGCATCCGAGCTCAAGGTCGAGATTTGCACCGCGCGAATTCCCGCATCCTGACGCATGCGTAGGACTACGCAGCACTCATCCGCGACATTCCGCTTGCGAACGTTATACATTCCCGTATATTTTTATATACTGTGTTTGTGTTTGGGCGGGGGGTGGCGAAGTATTTCGGGTAGTGAAGTAACTGAGTGCAGGCCTTCCATTCTGGGCTGGATTTACCACTGGCGCAGCTTCGCAGTCATTACCATTACGTTCCGACTGGCTGTTCAGCCCACGCAGGCAGCATACCTTTGTGTACTCGACAGGCCTAGCAGTAAACCCATCTGACACAATGCGTGAAGTCTTCGGTTGTGTTGTGTGTGCGTGCGCACCTTTATGGCGTGGTTCTTTAACACACATAAAATGCTATTTAGGATCGAAGTGACCACTTCTAACCCACTTTCCTTCTTTAAAAGAACAAAGGCAGTAGGTTTTTTTTAGAGAACCTTATTGTCTATATATGTAACTCTGTGTAAATGTTTGAACTAAAAACTGACTCTTAGTGAAACGTGATGTAAACACCGTGCATGTTCAAGGTACAGTGCATTACAGTTTCGTACAGCGTGTAATGCAACATGGCGAACATGCGAAAGTGACAGCAACAATATTGAGTGAACCTGAAAACAAATTTTTAAGCCCAAAATTTTCTAATTGACAATTTTCATAATTAACTTAGCAAGAATCTGTCTGCGTGCAGAATTGTATCGTTACGTGAGGAATTCATACACGGGTTTGTTCTGAAATCCTCAGGGGAAGACAAGTAGGTTTAATTTGCAGAATAAACTTCGAAATTGTTGTTCATATCAATGTAACCTGAGGCTCAAGATTGGATTATGTTTTTCAGAATATGGCGTGATGGTAGTAATTTGTGGTTACGGAGACGAATTTTGCGTTTCGTAAGAGTGACTAATAAGACAAATTGCCACATTACGTGTAATAAGTTTCTTTTTTTCAAAAATTTGTCGCAGCTTATTTAATCGTTAGTGTACGTGAGATTAATTTTTTATGAACATATTAAATCCGATAGTCACTGTGTTCACAAAAACCCACTATATCAACATGATTCGGGTCACCTGAATTCAGTTCTTACCATTACTCCCCTATTTCTCAAAACTTTACTATTTTTTGTACCAAAATAATTTTAAATAAGCAATAGTTCAGGACAGAACGAAGGTCAAAGTTGTATATGTATATGTATATATATATATATATATATACCTGCTGTAATTCTTGATCTTTACTTTGTATTCCTGTAAGCGTTAGAGGTTATTCAGAGTGGCACAGTGATATGTTCAAATTTAATGTGTTCCATGTCCGTGCACTATATCATACAAAAACACTGATCACCAACAAATGCACAAAGAGAGTTTTATCATCAACCGTAACACACTCCTACATGTTTCGACCCTGCTGGGTCATCTTCAGGGAGAACATTTTAGTTACCGTTACATTAGGGTTCACTTTATAGTTGAGTGAGAATGTGCTGTTGACTGTGTACTGGAGGCGTGAACTCTCTGCNTTAGGGTTCACTTTATAGTTGAGTGAGAATGTGCTGTTGACTGTGTACTGGAGGCGTGAACTCTCTGCGGTCCGGGCCTGCAGTCCGGGATCGCAGAGAGTCCACGCCTCCAAAAACAACGCAGTACACAGTCAACAGCACATTCCCACTCAACTATAAAGTGCAACCTTAGTGTAACGATAACAAAAAGTTCTCCCTGAAGATGACCCAGCAGGGTCGAAACATGTAGGAATGTGTTACGATTGATGATAAAACTCTCTTTGTGCATTTGTTGGTGTTTAGTGTTTTTGGATATTATGTTCACTTTGGGCCTAAACGTTTATATCGTCTCGGTCCTAAATATCGTACGCATTTCTTCCTCTGGTTAGTAACGCTTACAACACAGCGTCTGAGTGCTTAGAAGTGAACATCAGTGTTCAATTTGAACTTGGCCACAGGGAAGTAATAGTCCCCTTTATAAGAAAAAGCTTGTCGAATGTAGTTTCTAATTGCAGGGACTAGCCGCAATTAACTGCATTGTACGACGTTCATTTAAACACCACGTTCGTCTGTGGCTGTTTGTTAGTGTAAGGTTTTGGTTTGCAGACAGACGGAGACATAGTGTAATGATTTCAGGTACACGAGATCCTTGAGTGGCTAACATTATGACGTTAAAAGAAATAGCAACGTGCTTTGTGAATTAGGGTTCCTCCTGCAACCTAATGATTGAAAACAGAGAACCTGAATAAATGAATGAAAATCTGGCTCAAAAACTGAACAAGTCGTTTTAAATTTTGGACAAATTTATCATTTATTTATGCCAACATATGCACGTAACAGAAATTGAAAGTCATAAATAATCTCGTACCATCCTACAAGTTTCGGCTATTGAATCAGCATTATCAGGCAGATCTAAGTTCAAAGGAGTACATAATAACTGTACAGTTGTCTCTTATGTACAATATTAAAATGTTAAAATTATAAAATGTGTAACACAGTAGCCATAAAATACAATAACGTGGACACTATGGTTATTCCAATGTTGATATATTCCTAGTTAATATGCTAAGTTTATAGCACGCGCAGTCACGTGTAAACAGACGCCTAATCTTGAAGTATTCGATCCCACATGATCAAGTCCTTGTGATCTGTATTGATGTGTACTCTGTAGGAAGGTGTTCTGTAGTCTGTATGCCTATATACCTATAGCGAATTTAGTTTGATTTCGCATTGCCTTATTGCTTTTCATTACACTCTGTCTTAAGTTTAGATTCATGTAAGTGAATTCTATCCTATGTGATTTGCACTGATTATGTTTTGTGGGTTCGCAGTCCGTCAAGTCCTGTTTCAGACTCAGACGCGCTCCACAACAAAGAAACAATGTCATAAACAAAGAAAATAAATGTTGCTTAAGATACATGTGCGTCCAGGGTGTAGCCAGTGTAGTTATTTGTCTGTAGCTCTGTCCGGCTTTCTACCTTCATTTTTCAGGGTCTTCCTTCAAATTTCATTTTCGATCAGTTGGTCATTATGTAGTTACTTTATTTGCTTGAAGATTATAACTGAAGGACGTAAGTTATGAAGCTCTTCGTTGTATAATTTTCTCAAATGTCTATATCGTTTTGTCATTTTAATATCTAAATATTTTCCTCAGCACAGTGTTCTGACCCCTTTGAGAACCAAGTGTGTTCCATTAAAGCGAGAGGCCAAATTTTACAGACGTACATAAAAATAAGGTTAATCCTAATCTTCATTGCTAATTTTTAAATAGGAAAAGGGAATTTTATATTTTCCGGACTGAATATTAGTAACAATTTTTCCAGTTTCAGTCTACAGTCAACTGCAGAATTCACAGTTTTGTTTCTCGTTAAAGCGTACCGCTTTCTTGACGAGTTAAAAACCTTCAACGTATTTGTCTCCTTATGAATTTATTTATTGAATTAGGTTAGTTCCTATTACAAATTTAACAGCACTCTGCCATACATATCTTGTCATCCTTCATCACTTCCCTTAATTCGATGCTAAATCACCGCGTTTGTGATACTGGGGTTGTCTTTATTAACTTTTAAAGCCTAGCGGTAACTTTACATACCACCAGGTTTAACATTAAAAAATTCTACGTGTTGCCCACGTTGCGTTTATGTGTTTTGTACGGATCTCAGAACAAACAGCAACTTTTGCCTTATAAAACATTAAGAGACTGGTTTTTATAACCAAAGTGGAGAGTGTTTACAGCGCGGTACGCACTGAATCCTTATATAAATCATACACTTCGTCTTTAAAGGCTTAACAGTTAAGTAACTTTTCCGTGCAACGCTACTAAGTTAGTCAACACTCTCAAACGTATCTTTTCTGAGATTCATATTAACGTTACCTTGTTATCTACTCATATATCTCTCATAAATTGGATGCAGCTTGCACCCTAGGTTATTAATAAATTTATTTAGATTGAAAAGAAGCTAGTACAGTTATTTAATGAGCAAAATTCTGCGTGTATTTTGAGTGAAGTATTTGAGACTCTTATGTCTTTACGTTGCATCGTAAATAACGATGCGACGTAACTATGTTAAACAAAACTACATTTTGCAGCTGAGGTAAAATGCCTAAGGAATTTCTCTCAAGAAAGGAAGGTCCTCAGAGATTTGGAAAATGCTTGGGAGTTAGAAAACAATGAAACTTCCCCACTGGGTATGGCTTTGATGTCGTCGCGACTACTAAATGCAGTACTTAGCGTTCTAAGTAAGACAGAATTACTAAACATGGGCACTATCTCTTGCGTAAGTAATTGTAATAAAAGCTGTAGAGGCCCCTGTTTACGTGCACTACATGTAAGTACCTATTTTCCTGCACCGATTTAATTGTTGAATTGTACTGTCCTCCTTCAGCAACGCAAAGCACAGCAGTACGGTTTGCATTACGTTGAATGCCTTTTATAAATAACTGAAAGATTTGAAACCAAGTTCGTGGAAATCATAATGCGAATTCTGTAAAGTTTAAAACTGTTCGGCAGCGAGATAAATGTGACGATTATTTACGATCGGCGTACTTGATGACGTAATCTGAATGAACGGATGTCTCGTGGCGTCGATGTATGCCACTGGGTGGATTAAGTTGCATTAGGTCCTCTGCATATGAGTGAGATTATAGCTTCGTATACACACACGCGCGCGCGCGCGCGCGCGTGTAGTGAAACCTGTTTTTAATGGAAAATGGGCATAAATGAAACCTGTCTTTAGCGGAAAACTATTACAGTCCCGGGTATCCAAACTTGAAGTACCTGTATGAAATGGAGCTTACTTACTTGCAATTCCGCTGTAGGCAGGGTTAACTACACGTATAGAATGTTTTGCATAAAGTGTAACAAATTTTAGGATGTTATTATATGGGTCTTTTTGGGTATAAATTTGTGCATTTTATTATATAATCACATATAATTTTCACTGTTCTTTTTAATAATTTTTATACAGTTTTAACGTCTGTTTTTTAACTTTACAATTGCACATCCATGTCACAATTAGCCTTTTTTTAAATATCTCCTCGATGATGGCCGAAAAATGCCAAAATATGTGAGAGGCTTGCTTTTGTGTGTTTCTATATATTTTTGTATCGAACTGCTGTGCAATTCTTGATATAAACACTGTAAACAATTATTCAGTACTTGATAAATTTCTGTAGTTAAGCAGAAGATGTGCACAAGATGTTAGTGGCGATATGAATTATGCGTGATAAATGATTGTCATTTTATTCATACTGAAACTGATGGCCAAGAAAGGGAACGTCCCGTTCATTGTACATCTTGGTTTGAGCACAGATGTATGAGGTTTGGTGAAATGAGAAGCGAATAACATCGTTGATTGGTAAGGACGATGGCTTAAGTTTTCACCCAAATTAATAGCCCAATTAATTATTCCGTGAAGGAAGTTTGCTTCGCTGAGGTAGAATATAGGGTTTGGATGTAAGAAGGGGGAGGAGAAACAGAAGATGAAACTGGGAATGGGGAGAGGTGCAAGTTTTCAGCAGACGTAACATGAGGCCTCAGCGTATATTTTATGGGAACTTTGTTGGTTACAAATGTCATCTTTACTTATTTGATTTATCTGGATGTTACAAGGCATATCTCTTATACAGTTTCTGAAGGTAGTTTACCGGCGTAAATTATTATCCGGGACGGCGTAATTGGTATAGCGACTAGGCTATGGGCTGGACGGTCCTGGATTCAAGTGCCGGTAGGGGCAGCACATTGTTATCTCCTCCAAAACGTTAAGACCGGATCTGTGACCCAATCAACCTCCCATTCAATGGGTACCGGAATTCTTTCCCGGAAGTAAAGTGGGCGGGACGCGAAGCTAACCACGTATCTCCATCAAGTGCCGAGGTTATGAATGAGTGGAGTTGTACTTCTGCTCCGCCGTGTTCATTCCTGGGGTGGACAGGGAAAGCTTTCAACTCTGTTACCTGTGTAAATTAGGATATTTCAATAAATTTAAAACATAACAGAACTGAGTAATTAACCCGTTTTATATTACAGCTAATTCAAGCATTGCACTATTCAAGTGACCAAATTTGACGTTTTGTTGTGGTTATCTTGTTATGCGACTTCAATCTAATACCAGATTTAGCATCTACATGCTTTAGGTTACTCTTTCCAGACAAATGGCGGTTAACACATTAAATAAGCAGCAATGTCTTCTTACCAAGTCACTCATAATGTTTACGAAAGTTTTCAAATTTTTTAGCTCATCAATCCATAATTTTGCCAGAGAACCAGACTCGAGTTTTAAATCAATAAAATTTATCGTAACTTAGAAAGTTATCATTTTCTAAACAGTTCTTTGTTTCTGACTTAGGATGTACAGTAATTCATTCCTACATATCTGAATGTCACAAGCCTCCAAAATTCGGCGCTGGCAATGGCACAAGCCTCCAAAATTCGGCGCTGGCAATGGCACAAGCCTCCAAAATTCGGCGTTGGCAATGGCGCAAGCCTCCAAAATTCGGCGCTGGCAATTGGGTACTTCTGACGGACTTGCTAAGTCTCGTCAGAATACAGAATCTTAGCATATGGCACGCGTCCTTCGTTTCAAAAGATCCTTTCTTTATAGATGTGTAAGTTGTGAAAACAAAAAAACTCTTTAAGTAACCAAATTTGATTATTTTATGACACTTCCCAAGTAATTGAATAATCTCGTTCTTTGTAATAGAATTTAACGTTAACCGGAGGGGTTAGAACAGGTTCTGCTGGAACCAGTTGAAGAAAGTCTACATCGACACTCAAATTTCCTTTTAATCTTTCAGTACCGAACTCGGTGCACTGTAAGCAGTTCAGTTCTTCACACGACGCTGGCCTCAGTGTACCGTGCGGTCGTAAATGCATGTCACGGTGAATTATCTCGATGTTTGTTCGAGCGCCACGCGGTTTATTTTCTGCGTATTTTATGGTGCGCTTCACGGTCAATAATTTCGATAATTTGTTGGGTGTCACGCGGTGAATTTTTACAATATTCTGTCAGGGGCCACGCGGTAGATTGTGTCGATAATTTTTTCGGCGTCTCAAGTTGAATAATCTCGGTCTGTCGGCGTCTCACGGTAAAATATCTCGACGTGTCGGCTGGTGTCGCATAGTGAGCATCTTCGATATTTTTCTGACGCCTGACGGACAGTTGTGTCTATACTTCGTCGGTTTTTCACGGTGAACTCGTACCACATTCTGTCGGGCATCTCGCAGTAAATTATGTCGAACGTTTGTCGGGCACTTTTCGCTGAAATTTTCTATATTTTGTAGGGCGTCTGAATCGCATCATCTCAACATTTTATCGGGCGTCTTACTGTGAATTATATCGACATTTCTTGGGTCTCTCGAGGTGAAATATTGCGAGATCCTTACGGTGATGGTACCACACATTTTATCTGGCCACAATCGATGAATTTATCCGATATTTTATGGGATGTTCCTCAGGGAATTGACTGGACATTTTGTCGGGCGTATATCGGGGAATTTGCCCATATTATGTGGGGCGTCTTACGGTGCATCGCCTCGGCAACGTGTCGTGAATGTCTCGATGAATTTACGCGATATTTTGCCGAGCATCTCTGGGTGAATTCACTGGAAATTTTGTCGGGCGTCTGTCGATGAATTTACTGAATAGTTTCTCTGGCATCTATCGGCAGATTTACTTGGTATATTTTCGGGCATCTGTCGATGAATCTAATCACTTTGTGTCGGGCATCTGTCGGCGAATTTACTTCCTATATTTTCGGGCGTCTCTCGATGAATTTTATCGATATAGTGTCGGTCTTTTCTCCGTGCATTTGATCGACATTTTGTCGGACATCTCTCGTTGAATTTTCTAGGTATCCTTCCAGGCGTTTCTCAGAGAAATTTCTCTACATTTTGTCGGGTGCCTGTCAGTGAATTTACTCGATATTTTATGGGTCGCCTTCCCGTGAATTTACTGGATGTTTTGTCCGCCGTCTCACCGTCTGTTATCTTTACGTATTTTCTAGCCTCATAATGTAAACTGTATCCATATTCTGTCGGCCGACTGACAGTGAGTCTTCTCGCTATTTTGTCGGGCCCCTCACGGAGAATTAGAGCCGTATTTTTTAAGCTTTTCGCGGTGATTCGTTTTGATATTTTGTCGTTCTTCTGACGATGAACATTCTCGATGTGCTTTCCTACTTGAAGTATGAAATATGTCAGTTTTACATTATATATGTTAGCGATTTCTGTGAATCAACAGTAAACTTTAAGCCTTTACATTTAAAGGAACTGTAAAGTAACTTTTGTAAACAGTATTTTTAAGTGTTTCAGTTTGTTACATACGTTGTAATTAAAACGCGTTTTTTATTAAAATATATTAATCAGTATACAGTTTCCGTCCTGCTCTATACTACACTTTACGTGAAATCGATAAAGCATTAGAGGAGGACTGTAGGAACTGTTGAGAGAAAGGAGCAGTTACGCGAAAACAAGTCATTAAATGTACCTTGGTGCACATAAAGTTCGTCGAAATGGAGAGAGAAGCTTATGTTACCTTTTTTCAGTTAATTGGCGAAGAAGGCCCTCTGCTGTTCTCTGCATTAGCTGTAGAATCGTCTGGATATCTCTCAGTTTCTAAATGATAAAGAATTTCCAATTTTTCGTAAGAAATTCCTTCTGAAAGTGCTAGTGACTGAAGTGTCAATTTTGGACGGCTTGTGTATCAATGTCTTAGCATTTATCTGTCTTAAGAACCTCACAGAATATAACGCTGTAGCAACTGCACTCTAATATTTTGTTCTGCACTTGTTTGTTACAAATCTTTGCCAAGCGACTTACTGTCTTCTGTTTTCTGTTGATTACTCTCAGTCCTTCCAGAAAAATATCAGATAAGTACTTTTTTAAAATAATCCACGACCAGTAGCGTTATAATGCCTCCCCGCAGACCACGCGCCACCGGGGGACCCCGGGCGTCAGGAGAGCCCCCAGACTTACAGAATACTATAGCGTGATCTGGATTCTTTCGGACTGCATTCCTTTGTTGTTACATGAGACAGTATTCTGGATCCGTAGTACGAGGTGTGGGAGCAACTTTGTTAGTAATTGTGTGGGGTGTCCGATCATCAAGCGGCGCCGTGCCTCCACTGCTTGCCAGCGACTCAATCTATATTTTTCCAACCACCACATTTAAAGGTAGGACTTTATTGCCTGTGGAAGTGAGAACTAGTCATTGAGTAAAGTAATAAACGTCAAAGAAGTGATAAAATGCTTAACTTAGGAATAACCGTGAGAGTGGTTTGAAATTAATCTCATCAAGCTAATGCCAATAATTTGGAGTGCTGGTAACTTAGAATTCTGTGGAATCCAATTATGCACGTTTTGGAAGTGGCAATTGGTCTTTATGTTCCGTAAAGCTGGTGCATTTATACCGGATGTCAACTGTCCTTTCGTCACAGAAGATCCACTTCCGTGGGGTTAATTATACTTCTTTTTACGTGTTCAGGTTAACGTTAGGGTTTTGACAACAGAATCAAACCTAAGTCTTACGATAAAGGCCTACGTTCGTCAGAACTTTAAGGGCTGTAAGCCGTTATCTATTCTATTCTATTCTACTCCTATTCTATTCTATTCTATTCTATTCTATTCTATTCTATTCTATTCTGTTCTGTTCTGTTCTATTCTGTTCTAGTCTATTCTTTTCTATTCTGTTCTTTTCTATTATGTTCTATTCTTTTCTATTCTATTCTAGTCTATTCTATTCTATTCTATTCTATTCTATTCTATTCTATCTTATTCTATTCTGTTCTAGTCTATTCTTTTCTATTCTGTTATATTCTATTCTATACTATTCTATTCTGTTCTGCTTTCTTCTGTTCTCTTCTGTTCTATTCTGTTCTGTTATATTCTGTTCTATTCCATTCTGTTCTATTCTATTCTATTCTATTCTGTTTTGTTCGATTCTGTTCTACACTATACTATTCTATTTGTTCTCTTCTGTTATATTCTATTCTATTCTAGTCTAGTCTAGTCTAGGCTATTCTAAAGTCTTGCGACTGAAGGGAAGGCTCCGTCATGTATTCAGTTGATAGCTTCAGTGAATGCAGCCACCCGACACAGAAAGATACCAGTAATTCTAATCTGAAGTAATCTCTCACATACCTTACACAGCACAGCACATACCTTACACAGCACAGGGTACTACCTTAACAGCGAAGATAATCTGCAGCAGCCGTGACCCTGACCAAGAGTGTATACTAATTAAATTGGTCTTAATTCTAATCTCCTGCAAAATTCACAACATTAAGTTCCTGGGGCGCGGTTGCTCTCCCTTCTTCCTAAGATCTAACCTCAATGATTATTCGTCCCCTTCACCTCAAGGCAAACTCCATTGAATGAGGAGTCTGTGGATGAGAGGGGGGAGAGGGGGGAGAGAGAGAGAGAGCGCGAGAGAGAGGAGAGAAGCCGGTTGCACCCCTAGTGTAGAGATGGAGTGACGCTCAAGTATCAAGAAGTTTTGTAGGTGAGTTTAATGACCTCCACCTCTTCCTATTCTAACTTCAGCCCTCAACTTGCCAAAGTGGTGACGGTAGATACATTCCGCCAAACTAGCAGCTGAAGCAATTAAACAAAGATAGCACCGATACAACAAAATGACTCTTATCTCGAAATATTAGCGTGTCCCTGTATTCATATTCTGGCTGAAGTGGTTGGGGCGTGCGGTAATTATTAGCTCAAGATAATTCTGTTCAAATACACAGTCAACTGATACCTTCACGGGAAGTGCACGGTGCTTGTGGAGAGGGAAGGGGAAGGTGGCGCTCTGGCGAGTTTTATGACAAGATCCAAGAAATAGTTTGACTTAAGCCATGTAAAAGAAATAGCAGCTTTCGGGTAGTTGGTACTGATCACGTAGTGTAACTCACGACAGGTCAATTGCCTCTTCCAAAGTGAGTCCTCCAGGAAGTGCGAGCTAATGCTTCCTCTTTCAGTTTCCAGTAACTTCACGTTTCCTTAAGGTCATACTCGTGCACTAGCTGGCTACGTCTTTTTCCCGCATCTTCTATCTTTCCTTCAGTAACGTGTGTTAGAAGGCAGTTTCTACGCAAGATGTGACCAATCGAGTTAGCCTTCTTTTGTGTAATTGTGTGAAGGATATACAAGTATTACTTCAAATGCTGCACAAAGGAACTTTTTATGCTCCTGCATGTTTCGGCTACGTATTGTAGCCATCATCAGGGATCCACAATATTACAAATACATAAGCAGCGTGTTCTATGTCAGCAAATTGTAAATATGCATTACCATTTTACAGCAGTTAATCAATGTGAATCTCATCATCCAACATTTTTCAGGTAATAAAATCGAGAAGAATGAGATGGGCGGGGCATGTAGCACGTATGGGGGAAAAAAGAGGTTGATACAGGATTTTGGTGGGGATACCTGAGGGCAGGCGACCACTTGGGAGACCCAGGCGTAGATGAAAGGATAACATTAAAATGGATATTCAAGAAGTGGGATGGGGGCATGGACTGGATTGAGCTGGTTCAGGATAGAGACAGGTGGCGGGCTATTGTGAATGCGGTAATGAACCTGCGGGTTCCATAAAATGCGTGGAATTTCTTGACTAGCTCAGAAACTGTAAGCTTCTCAAGAAGGCTTCTGCTGCATGTAGTTAGTTAGTTAGTTAGTTAGTTAGTTAGTTAGTTAGTTAGTTAGTTAGTTAGTTAGTTAGTTAGTTAGCTAGTTAGTTAGTTAGTTAGTTTGTTTGTTAGTTAGCTAGTTAATTAGTTAGTTAGTTAGTTAGTTAGTTAGTTAGTTAGTTAGTTAGTTGATGTGAATGGTTAAGATCATTCTGATTAAAATACAGTTACATTATTAAAACATAAACGGTTTATTGGTACGGTACGTAGATTGACTGCTGTTAAAAGCTAATGTATGTGTACAGTTTGCTGACGTAGGATGTTTATGTATTTGTAATATTGTGGATCCCTGATGATGGTTACAGTACGTAGTCGAAACATGCAGGAGCGTAATACATTGCTTTGTGCAGCGGTTGAAGTGAAACGTGTGTGTCTAACGTAACTGCACGGAACATGAGTCACATTAAATATATGCAGGATGTTCGTTCTCCCCTTGACTGTGTGTAATACTTCATTTTTCACACCATCGGCCCGCTTGATCTTATCCCCCCCATTTTCTAACACCGCATTTCAAAACTTTCAAGGTACTTGTAGTCTACTTTCTGGAGTGTGATGGTGCGTAAGAGTATAAAATTAATAGTACCTTCGAACTCTACGTACGTATGGCCTTATGTGTTGCAAGTCCCTCAGCATTTCGTAGGAAGTATAACCTCACCGTAGGCAGGTTGCCTTTTGCGTACATTTTGTACTTTCTGTAATTCATTAACCATGTAACCTTTTAAGCACGAACTTTTCCTAAATAATTTTATACTGTTTGCATAAAATCAAACACCAACAAATGCATTATATGTAAGAAGAAACACTTTCACATTATATTGTATCTTATTACGCGACATGTTTCGATGTCTAAACATCATCATACGGGGTATTTTTTTTTACCGTAGTCTTCACAGGAATCATATGTTGCACTGTAGACTATATTTCCTAAATAAAATTTGCAGAAATTCAATTCTGTCTTAACAGTAAATAGGTTTTTTTTTTGCACTACCAAAACGAGGTTGTTGACGCTGTTAAGGTGACTAATCCTTGTTTATCTTGAGAGTCATTTGGAATGCGTGTATGCATTGTGTGGGCAGAAAGTGCAGCTAATTAACGGTGAATTACTTGGTACATATATTAACCACTCTGCATTAAAGGGTTGCACCACAATGTACAAAGTAACAGAAGAATGCAACTGCTTTCTATAATGTAAAACTTCTTAAATTTTGCTCCTCCCAAAGCCTTGTTATGCTGAAGACATCGTGGAGGATAACACAATTGAAAAACAGTGCACGCAAGTATCAGCCAAGAAACTCGTGCACTGTTTAAACCATAACATCTGAGCGGGTTAACCACGTTGGTGGACAGACGAACAATATGTAAATGTATATTAACCCTTTAAAGACGAAACGTGTCTGTTTTATATAAGGACTCAGTGCGTACCGCGCTGTAAACACTCTCCATTTCGGTTATAAAAACCAGTCTCTTAATGTTTTGTAAGGTAAAAGTTGCTGTTTGTTCTGAGATCCACACAAAACACATAAACGCAATGTGGGCACCACGTAGAATTTTTTAATGTTACACCTGATGGTACGTAAAGTTACCGCTAGGCTTTAAAAGGTTAAAGAAAACACGGCTGATAATGTTTAAGGAATTCAGCTGGCTCTGAATATGATCCATTGGCAGGTTGTCGATAACGTAATCAGAGTTTTGACTCAATAAAATTGGGTATTTCATAAGCATTTGAGGGATCATCAGCTTCTAAAATAAGATCATGTTTCTCTTCGTTCGTTAGCTCAGAATATTTTAAAATGTTATTCGCCAGTTGTATTAAATTTCGTGTCCATACCGCTGAAAGTTTCATAAAACTGGTAAAATAATCCACCAAACACTAATTTAGTATTTGTGTCTGTTGAATACACCCATTAATACATTTCCGGCATGTTTTAACCCCTAAGGATGACCGCTAGGTAAATGAAGAGTGTCCGGGGTATGTTGTAAATACATTAATATTTACTGAGTACGTTCGTTGGTTTCCTGGGACTGCTTCCGAAATCTGCGATGTTATGATACATTTATTCAAATGACTATCATCGTTTAAAGTTGTCCATACCGTGTACGTGTAAATTTAATTTGTATTGTTATAACCAACTCGTACATTAAAAAACACAATATGTCATGTTTCATATAATTCCCGACATGTTTCGGTGTAGGCTACACCATCTTCAGGGGAAACTGTGGTAGAACACTTTGAAACACTGAAAAAGCCGGTTTTGTACTGCCTGTAAGTACACCGAAACATGTCGGGAATTATATGAAACCTGATATATTGTGTTTTTTATTGTACGAGTTGGTTGTAATAATACAAATATGACTATTATCGTGTTTGGTGCCATGTTTATTTTATTCAAACGTGATTTATTTCACATTCTTATTGATACAGTTGACCAGTGGCCGCGCGGTCTAAGGCGTAGGTCTGCGGCCGAGCGCTTGCTGGGATCGTGGGTTCGAATCCTACCGCGGGCATGGATGTTTGTTTCTTGTACAGTGTTTGTGTTGTCAGATAGAGGTCTCTGCGAGCGGCCGATCTCTCGTCCAGAGGAGTCCTACCGACTGTGGTGTATGGTAGAAGAGGGAAGGACTACGAAACGATTGATACAGTCGAGTGTGGGTAATTACGATGGACTGTGCTTGTGGGCAGTCAAGATATGAATACAAAGGTCAGTGGGGAAACGTCCTGGCTGGAAGTCGAATTGATAACCAAGAAGGCAGGAGGTGCGTGTTGAATTGAACGGGAGAATTTGGGGATTAGGAAGTAAACCTGAAGTGGCTGTTAGTTAATGTCCAGCAGGATAGGATAACCTGGATACATGCAAGGCGATAGTAGTTGGTAGAAACGGGTCACAATTCAAAGCGGAGTCTGAGAAGTTTACAAGTCACTTTGGTATGACGGCAAAGCTAAGAGTATTTGGTCACTACTCTAAAGGAATGTCATGAGATATTCTCTTCTCTGACACGTTCAAATAACAGAAAAGTTCAGACCTAAAGAAATCCGATTCTGTATCCGAGACACATCGTGCTTAGAGAAGACTTTCTTAAACTAACACAGTGTTATTAGAACCCTAACGTTTAAACCGCTGTTGCCAATAACTGCCATTCGATACGATCCCAAGCCAGTTCTCTCCATCTCTACACCCATACCAATCTACCTTCCCTGTTGTATTAATATTACCCTCGTGTTACCATCTGGTTTTTCCAAGTTACCGTTTTCGAACAATTTTTCCATCTTACTCTTTCTCTCACATCCTAAATACATTTTAACCCTTTAAAGACGAAGCGTATGTTTTATATAAGGACTCAGTGCGTACCGCGCTGTAAACACTCTCCACTTCGGTTATAAAAACCAGTCTCTTAATGTTTTATAAGGCAAAAGTTGCTGTTTGTTCTGAGATCCGTACAAAACACATAAAGGCAATGTGGGCACCACGTAGAATTTTTTAATGTTAAACCTGGTGGTATGTAAAGTTATCGCTAGGCTTTAAAAGGTTAATCGGACTGAAATCTTCAGTCATTTACCTGTATAAATCATTTTGTCATCATGAAACGCAGTAACTTTCCGTAATTTTATCCTAGGTTCCAAATGTTTTCGTGAACATTTCGTTTTCTAACGATTGTGGGCCCAGTTTGTTTCTTTTCGCCGATAAACAACCCACGTTATGCGTTTTTAAAAAGACACAGTTACAGTAACTGTTTTATATCTTAAAGTAAAGATGTATAAAATCCATAAAAGCGGTACAAATTTGGTGGTGTGCAAGGTGATGAATTTCGGATTTTATAGGCACTCGTATATTGTAGTCGTAGTCACTAGAGGGAATGCTTCTTCTAATATTACTTAACCTCTTAAAGCCTAGCGGTAACTTTACGTACCACCAGGTTTAACATTAAAAAATTCTACGTGGTGCCCACATTGCGTTTATGTGTTTTGTACGGATCTCAGAACAAACAGCAACTTTTGCCTTATAAAACATTAAGAGACTGGTTTTTATAACCGAAGTGGAGAGTGTTTACAGCGCGGTACGCACTGAGTCCTTATATAAAACAGATACGCTTCGTCTTTAAAGGGGTAAATACTCGTACTTAATCCTCTTATAGTTACTGGAAAATACATTTCGCACCATTTTATTCATACTGTATTAAATTTACGTCAAAAGGTTTTCTCTGATTGCAGTAATTGGAAACCGTGCTTGTCGCCTTCCCTTTCAACGCGAAGTAATGTTGCGTTCAAGTGGAGAGGAGTTTAAATTCGATGCTTACTTGCCGCCATTTAGATCACAATCTTTTATCTTACATTTTCTTATGGGAGAACCAAAAGATTAAAATATAGAAAACCGCGAGTTTGAAGTTTTATTTGCATACGAAACTATGTCTCAGATTGAAGGTATTAGCGAAAGAAGTACTGAAGAACCTTGCATAATTTAAAATGAAGTAACGGGAGAATGGAGAAAATTAGTGCGTTTTGTATTTATTCCTTCCTCACGTTATAGTCTTAGGCAGGTAAAAACAAGACAAACTGGATTGGTGGGATATATAAAACTAAGGATAGAGACGAGAAATTTGTACCATTTGTGGACTACCTCGATAGAAAGAACTGCTGGACGGCATAAGTTTAGGTGGCACGATAATATTAAAATAGGTACTAAAATAAGTAACATTTGAGTGTGTGAACTGGTTGGACTTGGCTTTGAACAGTCGTGTGGCAGGCTTTTGTGAGAATGGTAATAAACTTTAATGTTCCGTAAAGGACAAGGAATTCCCTGAGCGGCGAAGATAGTAAGTACGGTATTCCAAAAACTTTCATCCTTTCGTGAAATTAGTTTGTTAATTACAGGCATTGAAATGTTTGGCTTAAAACGTTAAAAAAAACAGCTTAAAGCTCTGTAGATTTACATAAAGAACACCATTGTGAAAGAAAAGGATACACAAATGAATTGTTAATCTGGTACCCTCGATGTGTCGTTGTATACCGTAACGTGCGGGTAATTCAGAAAGAAGCAAATGAATTCGTTTGTAGTTTTCGCAAAGTTAAAGAAAAAAGTGGTGATCAAATCTACTAAGAGAAAGAACGTCCCGCTTTCTTCAACAAGTGAGTAATGTTTTGAGGTCGTTTGGTTTTATCCTCGAGTCCTTAATGGTGGTCTGAAGTTAATAGCGTATCGGTTTATTTTCGTAGTAGAACTCTGGTAATTACCCCTTTACCGGGCGTGACCGTAAATAAATATCAAATAGACTTGGGGGCCTGTACTGATATTCACACAAGGGAACATTCCTTAACACATTGACCCCTTTAACGAATTGCATAACCATAGATCTTCCGTCAAGTGTGCTGCAACAGTAACGTGAAATTAACTCATTGCAAATTCATACCGCTTAGCTTAACCTTTTAAAGCCTAGCGGTAACTTTACATACCACCAGGTTTAACATTAAAAAATTCTACGTGGTGCCCACATTGCGTTTATGTGTTTTGTACGGATCTCAGAACAAACAGCAACTTTTGCCTTATAAAACATTAAGAGACTGGTTTTTATAACCGAAGTGGAGAGTGTTTACAGCGCGGTACGTACTGAGTCCTTATGTAAAACAGATACGCTTCGTCTTTAAAGGGTTAATTTGGTACTAAGAACTATTCACTTATTGGACGACAAATTTTAATTCACAGAGATTGTATTTTCAGATTAAAGGTTTATTTGAATGATGAATTTTGTTGCGACAGGAAGCAGCCATGCTGTATGCTAGATTGCAGGCTTGCGCGTGAAGTGTAAGTCGGGCAGTTGCTATTCTTTTGCCCTGCAACGTCGGTAACCCACTAAGCACCTATGCTGCGTAACCTCCCAGAAGAGTGAAGGCATCAGGCACTGTCTATTTTAAGGCACAGATTTATAGTTGGAATCATTGAGGAAGGGCGCAAGATACTGCACGAATGCTTCTCAGTGAGCCAAGAGTCGAATTAGGACCTTTTGGTCATGAAACAGGTGGTCTAACCGCGGACTGCGAGGTTCGAATTTATATATGGTGCTTCTGTATGGGGAACCGCGTTTCGTGTTGGTCTTAGGAGATAATCATTACATCAACCAAATGAAGCACTAAATAAAATATAATATATTCGTAATATATATATATATATTTGTTATAAAAACCTATACATGTTTCAGCACCAAAGTGCCATACTCAGGGTGAAAAAAGCAATGCCGTTACAGGCCTGGACAGGCCCTTAGGGTTCCAGGAGGTTGAGGATCCCAGATTTCTAGACAATCGGCACATGAAGGTGGTAGGTTGTCAGCCCTACGCACCGGCCGCCTTTACTCCCCAGGAAATATTCCTGGTACTCATTTCTGTGGCTGAGTCGACCCCAGGTGCCATAGTGGTTCTGGAAGGATTATGCCAATGGAAAAATCCACTGACACCATCGGGAATCGAACCCGCGACCTGCCGCTGCCTTAAGCAACTGCGCAACCGCGGCCGCCACTATACTCAGGGGAAAGCTCGATACACACAGGAATGTTGGGTCACATTCGTTTCTATCAGGCACCCGTCTGCGTATAGCACCTTGGTGCTGAAACATGTAGGGGTTTTTACAATAGCTTAGAAATATATTGTATTTCATGTAGTGCTTGATTTGGTTGATGTAATCATTACAACAAGAGGCGCTGTATGAATAACACAAAATTAGGAGATTGTGTTCACACGTGTCCTTGCTGGCGTCCTCGCGCCTATGCTCCTGTATATGACTTTAAATCCTCAGGGAAATTACCGTTTAAGCCTGCAGATACCTCAGATGTGACGCCACGTATTCTGGAATCTGGTAATCTTCACAGTTGGATATTAAAATCCTGACAATGGTAACATTATGTTCCTACGAAACGTTGGTGTCCGTCTACCATATTAGACGACGTCAAATTCTAAAAGACCACAGTCTTTATACGTAAAAATTTCTCTGTATTTTCGATTGTGGCACTATCTTTAGTATTTCTGTAAGACATAGGAACATATCGTCAAAAATTGTGCTCATTAATTTCTTTTACTTTCCGACAGACTGTTTTTCTAACCTTACGGTTATTGGAAGAAACTGTTGTGACGCAGACGTGTTGGTGACCCTGAAACATCAGTGATGACCGGATGAAATAAAGTGCTGTCATGGAACATACATGACACGTCCCTCTCAGATTAGACCCTGTCCCTGTCAGTGCCACCCGTTTCTTTTTTTTTTATTTTATTGCACACTGAAGAAGATGTAAGAGACATTGAGTGCCTGACAGTAACACATTGCTATATCGGCTGAGAGAAGATCCCTTCGCCGCCAAAAAGCCGTAGAACTGCCGTAGTAGCAACATTTATCCTGCCACAATCCGTACCATTATCAATCACAGATAATTCTACTCTTTGCGTTTCGTGTGGTAGTCCATATACACAGCTAAAAGCTTTTAATCGACAGTGTGTTAACGTCTGTATTTGAGGAAGCATTGCACAACCATCCATTGTGTATTGTCTTTCTTAGGACGTCTGTTGTCTGTCAGATAACTGAAGAAGAACTGCCTTTTGAGCTACCTAAAAGTCCATTATTCGGTTTACAAAATTCTGACTCAGCACAACTTATTCCACATCACCATACACTGTCTCTGCCCCGATCCATTTTATTATTATATTTTCACAAGTGCCGGGTTTTCCGACGTGTTTTCTTGTCTTCGTGACTTTCCTTTAAATTTATGTATTAATATCTGTCCTCCCATATCATTATTTCTGATTTCGTCACTTCAGTATTAGGTTAGAACAAAAACTGTGGCGTTTATATTTAAATTAACCCTTTAAAGACGAAGTGTATCTGTTTTATATAAGGACTCAGTGCGTACCGCGCTGTAAACACTCTCCACTTCGGTTATAAAAACCAGTCTCTTAATGTTTTATAAGACAAAAGTTGCTGTTTGTTCTGAGATCCGTACAAAACACATAAACGCAATGTGGGCACCACGTAGAATTTTTTAATATTAAACCTGGCGGTATGTAAAGTTACCGCTAGGCTTTAAAAGGTTAATATTCATCTTTGTGCGTTGGTCAAACTATTCTCATAAACACTGGAAGAAGCAACAGTTTGCCCTTTAAAAGGCGAAACTGATTTGAATGGTATTTCAAACTTTTTCTTTTTGTCCCGAAAATTTGTTAGGCTAATGGACGTTCAGGCAAATTACTTTTTTTTTAAATTATGGAACGAATTTAAATTGTCTGAGCGACGTATGAGGGCCTGTAACATTAAACCAGTTGGCACGTATGAACACCGGTGGTGTAACTGGTTTTTTTGGCACGAGGAGTGAGTAATTACAGTGGTCACCCCTAACAGAAATAATCAGCCTCGAGAAATTACAATTATTGGAATGATTTTTATTTTGCTGAATAGTATTTTGGTCTTTTGAGAAAACCCATGATGGGAAAATGAAGGAAACTACACAGTAATAAGTTTTCAAAATTTCTACTGTGTACTGTTCGTGAAATCTTGTTTGTGTGGTGAAATGAATGAAAGATGGCCGGAGCGTTGGCGTAGGTGCGGACATTTAACCCTTTAAAGGCGAAGCGTATCTGTTTTATATAAGGACTCAGTGCGTATCGCGCTGTAAACACTCTCCACTTCGGTTATAAGAACCAATTTCTTAATGTTTTATAAGGTAAAAGTTTCTGTTTGTTCTGAGATCCGTACAAAACACATAAACGCAATGTGGGCACCACGTATAATTTTTTTATGTTAAACCTGGTTGTATGTAAAGTTACCGCTAGGCTTTAAAAGGTTAATTGCGTAAAACAATTTTGCCATAAAACCTGAAGCGTACGTGGGAAGATAATATTAAAATGGTGTAAGCTGAATTGAGCTGTCTTGTAATTAAGGTTAGGCTGGTATTTATTTCGAACACAGTGGTGAAACTTCGGTTTTCATAACAGTGGTTCATTTCTGATAGGTTAGCGACTGTATGCTTTGAAATATTTTCCTGTTCCTTTTGGTGATTGATTCCTGTAGTGACGCTGGATTTTAAAGTCGGAATTCTGTCCAGGAGGTAGGGGTTTTAATTTACAATACCTGCATCTTCTATCAATTAATGACCTAGGTCGGCAGCACATGAGGAAGTAAAGGTCCGCACCGTGCATCGACGCCAGCGCTGAAGGGTTCTCTGACGGGCAGTAACTGATGTTTTTACGCAGAACTGTTCGGAAGTCTAAACTAATTGCAACGTATTCTATATTCTCTCCCGTGAGAAGTTTGTCACGTGCTGACTACAAATTTCCTCAGGACTAGGATCCCTTTTCTTTAGAAACACAGCGTTGGATCCAATTACATTGGGGGGAATGGATCGAGTAATGAGCCTAGCGAAGCAGTTGGGAACTGAAAGGATGGAAGGGGATTGAGATACCATTTTTGTCCCATCAACTAATTGCTGTTAATCAGGAAACTCTGCAGATGCTGTGCTGTAAGTTATTCCGGGCTTCTCCTAATTGTGAGATATTCACAAATTGAAGATTCGGGACGGAGCGTTGGCAGATGGCTGCAAAGGAGATCCGTGTCGACATTTTAAATCTTTGATGCCATATATATATATCAAAATTATGTGGAATCCGGAAATGCTTTATGTTACAGTAACATAGTTACAGAATATTTTTATTGCTTTCTGTGAATATAAAATTGGTTTAATTTTCTCATTCTGTTGGGCTTCTGCATTTAATCTGAACTTTGTAATTTTCTCTCCCCCCCCAATTTTACTTTAGCTTTCCGCCAAGTGGCCTGCAGACACACAACGATTTACAGGCCATTAAAGAGGTTATCATTTGGCACATGAACGAGGAACAAAGGGTTGAAACCGGCTTCATATTCAGACATTCTACCATTGAATTGAATTTACACGTGAAAAGTCAGACACTGTAATTTCCTGAGCCCGTTACTACATCACAGACTTTCATAATGAAACTTTCCGGAGTTTGTTACAGTCAGCTTTTCTCGTCACTCTGTTTTTTATTTTAGAAACGTTTGTGGTAACCGTCCGCATACAGGCTGGCACGTGTCACGATTTACACGTGTGCAGTGAGCCTGTAAAAAAAATCTTAGAATTTTCAGCTCCTTCCCCTTATCGATGATCCTGAATAATTTGAATCCTAAGTCAAGACGTTGGTTCTAACGTACTCAGGTGTGCGTGACTGCATTACCATTTTGATCATTTCTAGACTGTTACATTTTATGCTCCATTATTCTATGAGCATGATTTTGCTGTTCTGTGGCTAAAGTATTATTAATTATTATTATTATTATTATTTTCATCATCATCTCCTTTATGCAGGGTATTCACACTTATATACCTGAAACAAACCATGTTTCTAGGGTGTACAGTGTCGCAGCTATTCCGTGCGTACTGTTAATGTTGCATATAGCGCTGTCTGCAATATTAAACTCCTTTGTGCTTCTACATTAGCACTTCCCGCAGTGTGTGTGCTGTGCCCAATATTGCTGTTTTCTGTAGTTCCTTGATATTATGCTTTTCTGGTATTATTATTATTATTATTATTGCTATTATTATTATTATTATTAGTAGTAGTAGTAGTAGTAGTAGTAGTAGTAGTAGTAGGTGTAGTGGTGGTGGTGGTGGTGGTGGCGGCGGCGGCGGCGGCGGCGGCCTCGGTGGCGGCGGCGGCGGTGGCGGTGGTGGTGGCGGCGGCGGTGGCGGTGGTGTTGGCGGCGGCGGCGGCGGCGGTGGTGGTGGTGGTGGTGGCGGCGGCAGTAAGTACGTCGATGACGGGAAGTGGGACCACGAGTTTGTTATAGCAACAGTAATAATAATTTACTTTAATTCAGTTTTTTAGTGGTAATATGCTGCGAAAACCGCCACAAGGCGAGTTACAGATATGTACGAGTATCACAGACAATATTTGTGTGTTGTATATTGTCGTGCTAACTAGTAATAGCCTCCTGCCGATAATTACAACTGGGTTTTCTTGAAGTACCATGAGAGAGCACGAGAGAATTTACGCGTTACGTAACGCGCTGGCCATTTGCAGAGAGAGAAGTTTGATACCACGTCCAGGCATCTCGTTCGTGGCTTGTAAAGAGTAAAATTCCACCTGTGTGACGGTGGCGAAGCTGCCTGTTCGCCAGTATATACAGGGGTGGAGACAGCCGTCACTCACAAACACTCGCACAGCCTCAGGGAAAGTAGATTGAGACGCGATCCCAGGTGTGGCGTTTCGTTGATTGCATTGTGGCTTGGAAGGGAAAACTATTAACATGCTGCCTAGCGTCCCAGGAACAAATTCCCCTGACATCAGATTTTTACCTTTATTCTCTTTGCCAAGTTCAAAGATTGCAATCAGAAGTGGTTCACAAAGTACAGGTCTGTGCTACTCGATTTTCCTTAGCATGGGTATTTTTTGTTGCTGTGAAAGGAGTCTTTAGTTTTTAAAAGCCAGATTTTCAAGGTATTCTATAAGTCACGTTGCAAATTACCGAGAAATGTTCCTGGCTGTTTATATTGAGGAAGGGGTGTTTTCTTTCACTGATGTTTCCAGGTTCCTGTTAACCTCTTAAAGCCTAGCGGTAACTTTACGTACCACCAGGTTTAACATTAAAAAATTCTACGTGGTGCCCACATTGCGTTTATGTGTTTTGTACGGATCTCAGAACAAGCAGCAACTTTTGCCTTATAAAACATTAAGAGACTGGTTTTTATAACCGAAGTGGAGAGTGTTTACAGCGCGGTACGCACTGAGGCCTTATATAAAACAGATACGCTTCTTCTGTATAGGGTTAAATAAAGTAATAACAGAATAATTTCAACCAAAGTATACCGCTTTTATAGAATTTCACAAACCAACTACATGCACACTTTGTTATGCACTAAAATGTTCAAACTACACTCCTACATGTTTCGAACCGTTAGTTGGTTCATCTTCAGTACCGTGCACTTTAAACAACTGTAACCAAGCCTTGTGATAATACTGTTGGATGTGTGTATGATTTGTGAAATTGTGTCTCTCCCTGAAGATGAACCAATTAATGGTTCGAAACATTTAGGACTGTAGTTTGAACATTTTAGTGCATAATAAAGTGTGCATGTGGTTGGTTTGTGGAATTCGATTCTTGTGACAGTGCACGGTTTGAGTAATATAAAGCAGGGTGAAGGGAAGAGTTTAGTTAACTCAAGAGGCAAAACAAATGTATGGGGGTACCAGAATATTCTGGCCGGTATGGTAAAGAGAAAAATCGGTCGTTATTCGTTTTGTCATTTAAAGATAATCGCGAGGTGGAAACCGTTACGATACGGTGCCTGGTAACGCAGGACAAGGATTCACACCAAAAGGTATTAGGGACCTGATTTCTGAGTACACTGAATGGTCCTGTGGTGGCGGAGATTATGTGGGAAAACAGTGGATTTAGAAGTACAATTAACTTTGAATTTTCTTTTACAGTTGAAAAATCAAGAACGCAAGGCATGTGTGTGGTATACTTAACTTTCTGAACGTTTTTAGTACTTTTAAAAGCCACACAAATTTCCTTATTAACAGGTCCCCTTCGGAACGGCAATAGGGACGGTCAGTATACGAAATAGGAACAAGAATGCTAATTACTGAACCTTAATGTTCTGTGATCTGAGAATGAGTGGGCAAGAAAATGGCGGAGAAAACTACATGGGCGAGGGGCTCTGTTACTTATGATATATACTTAAGATTGTAAGGGTAGTTAAATTAAGTTTGTTTAGACATTTGTGCACTAGGATCACCAAATATTTCACGTGTGTCAGTCTGTATTTTATTTATATACTTGGATAAAGGCCCTTGAAATTTCTATGGGAAAATTTTGACAGTCGTAATCTCAAGATATGACGTCAGCAAATAACAGTGTTTGTTTTCTCTATTTTATATTACACCCTGTAAGGTATACTATGAAATCAAAGTTTTATTGCATATGCAGACCATGGACTTGATAATTTTTTGAAAATCGATGCGGTAGAATCGTCAGTATTACTACGCAGTAGAGAATTGTCTATTGCCAAAGATGGAAGATGCATTACCGACCGAGGCATAGGTAACTCTTTGCTGCTTCGTAACTGTTTAGAGCCTGGCTTACATATCCGTGGCTAATATACGAGAAGGATATGCTGCGTGAAGACAGAATAACGATAGAATTTCCTCGCTTAAGCGTTTATGTGTAAATCAGAGACTGTTTCATTTGTTTTTATCGCAGTACATTATAGTTAACAAGGACGAGATAGGCAAACATGCCCCACGAAGATGCCCGAACTTATTCTTCGGGTCTTTATCCGATCCGCGGACCATATTCCTGTACCCTTGACACAGAACCGCGGACAATTTCACTTCCGTTAGGATACAGCTGAAAGCCGTCTTTGTGCTTTGAACGTCACAATCTGAAGTCTTCAGAGGGTGCACTAAGTGAGTGAGAAAGCTACTTGTGGTCGACAGCCCTTAGGCTGCCAAGAAATGACGGTGAGTGTGCCTGTCCCTGTTCATTGCCCACCCGCGGCTGTCTGTGCGCGCAATATTGAAACAACCTTCCACTCGAACGAATTTTCTTTAATGTAGGATTTCATCCCGAAGGGATGTATGTATGAAAGGAACGCGTTTTTATACAGGAATAAAGTACGACATTTTTTTTTCAGCCAAAAGACACGAGACAGAATTGAACCGTGGGCGTCTATATTGGAACCTATTCCTTTCATTTAATTTGTACAACTTGTTATGTCGTATTGGTTACTATATGAGACAGAATGATACACAGAATTATCAGGGGTTTTCCGCCTTTGTCGATAAGAGATTTTTTTTATCGGAGTTTCCCTGCGTTTTTGAATACACGAAGATATGATGAGTTCAAAAAATGAGGGATGCACATATCCTTTTGCTTTGAGGAATCAAAACCTGAATTACATCTCAAATCGAATTGCTGAGAAAAATATTTTGACATAAGGAGAAAAAAAAAGAGGAAATATTTAAGGCGTTAATGTATATAGGATGCACAGACCCTTCGGTGCAGCTGTTCTGCAGGCCCACACGTTTAACATGAGCCCTTTGCCATTTACTGTGACTCACAAATTAAACGATAATACATATACTTACCAAATTGTAGTTTAATTCTGCTTTACGAGAACCCGGTTCTTTCCATAAAGGCATGTCAGCTCACTTCATATGCCTGTTCAAACTGTGTTTTAATAGTAGCGGAGCGCTCATGAAAGCTGCGTCAACCAAGCTAACGTGACTACTGAGGGATCCACGTGTGATATATGTCACGTAGTTCTGTTGGAAGAAAGAAGTTAAATAGGCTACGGGGGACTGGGAATGTATCTAGGATTGCAGACCAAAGGAATACATACATAATTAACCCTTTAAAGACGAAGTCCGTGTGTTTTATGTAAGGACTCAGTGCGTACCGCGTTGTAAACACTCTCCACTTCGGTTATAAAAACCAGTCTCTTAATGTTTTATAAGACAAAAGTTGCTGTTTGTTCTGAGATCCGTACAAAACACATAAACGCAATGTGGGCACCACGTAGAATTTTTTAACGTTAAACCTGGTGGTACGTAAAGTTACCGCTAGGCTTTAAAAGGTTAAGTCTGTATTAGTTTAATTTACTTATATTTTATTTTACGCCCATTGAAATTCAACGAAAATGTATTTGAATTTAATATTTCGTTTAACGAAAATAAATTCAGATAACACCAAAGAACAAATATCGTGTTTGTAGATGTGTGTATTAAATCTATCACGTTGAGGTATGGAGTTACTTTCATCCTTTAAAGACTCGCATTAAACGGGACTGTATATATTCAGCTCGTACCGCATAGTAAACACACTCCGTCTCTGTTGTAAAAACCAATCCATTGATTGTATAAAGGAAAATCGTCGCTGTTTGTTCTGAGATTTGTACGAAAGACAGAACGTAGAATGTTTAGTCTCAAAGCTAGAGGTACAGAAAGTAACCAGCAGACTCCAGAGCTTTATTTTTTATCGTTTTCATTCTCCAGTCCGTCCTTTCTCTCACTTTCCTTTCGTCCTCTCTTTCCTCCTTTCGTTATTTCTCTATCTTCAGTCTTTATTTCAGTGTTCTTATTTCTCTTCACACAACGTACTTGTATGATTTTAGCTAGACAAATGCTTTTTCCTGTGCAGTAGATTCTCTTTTGTTAAATGAGGGTGAACAATGTATGGTGTCCAAAACTTAAATGTGTATTTCCCATTTCTGCTTGCATGTCGTTATATACAAATATTTTCCACTAAATTACGAATTGTACACTCTCCGTTAACGGCTATGTGTATTGCTTGTCCCAAATTACTCGTAAACAAACACACTAACCAACAAGTAAACAAACTTGAAGTGTAATTACTCTCTGACGATAGTAGCTAAAACACACATAAACACATTACTGTGAAATATTGACTCTGCTCTCGGGTTTCCAGCTACTCTCCCCCCCCCCGCACCCGCCTTCGTTATCCTCCTATCGCTTCTACAGTGTTTGATAAGGTAGGAATAAACTTGAGACACCAACCTGTGTGCCCACTTGTACGAATGGGATAGACAACAGTCCCTGTCCATCACTGTCCATTTAGAAGAAAAGGGACGTACTTCTTCCCATACACGCCAGTAATTTTATGACATTTTACGTCTGTCACAACTTTACCGTTGAAGATTTAAGTCTAGCGGCATGTTTACGCCGTGTAGATTGGCAGATAGTTACCAACGTTTCGAAGATACGTAGTGCCTCCGTCTTCAGAGCAAAGCAGGTAGGAATAAGGTAGGAATAAACTTGAGACACCAACCTGTGTGCCCACTTGTACGAATGGGATACACAACAGTCCGTGTCCATCTTTGTCCATTTAGAAAAAAGGGACGCACTTCTTCCCGTACACGCCAGTAATTGTACGATATTTTACGTCTGTCACAGCTTTACCGTTGAAGATTTAGGTCTAGCGGCATGTTTACGCCGTGTCGATTGGCAAATAGTTACCAACGTTTCGAAGATACGTAATGCCTCCGTTTTCAGAGCCAAGCAGTCGTCTTTGAGTGCTTGGCTCTGAAGATGAAGACATTTTTAAGAACTACTGTCACGACGAAATCGTCAAATATTCAGCCTATAGAAGAGTAAATCAGAAAATCCGTTCACATTACATGTATCTTTATTTCTTTATTCCCAGCGCTACAACCCGAATCAGAATGCTTAATATTTAATCGTATTTCTGTCCCACTGGTACTACGTACAGCCCCAGCCAAAACTGAGACATCATGTCGTTGAACAAACGTTTTTATTCCCTGTTGATATCAGTCCGTGTCCTTTATCGGCCATCATGTTACAAACATTTCCACCTCCCAATCGTCTGAAATTTGTGGCCTTCATTATTTTCCCTTCATCCATGTCTGCCCGTGATAGTCACTCGGGGCAAGACGTGGGCTTTACGCTGTATATCTGAAGGTTATTTCGGAACTATTTTATTCGCCATATAAACTTACATTCTAGCCGATTCTTGTGCGATGTATATTGGTTATTTCAATGAACATGGCCTATGTTGTTTGAGTAACACGAACTTCTGTCTGTATAGAAAATCTTTTCTTTTCCCATCCTGTTTTATTGACCCTTTAAAAACGAAGCGTATCAGTTTTATATAAGGACTCAGTGCGTACCGCGCTGTAAACACTCTCCACTTCAGTTATAAAAACCAGTCTGTTAATGTTTTATAAGGCAAAAGTTGCTGTTTGTTCTGAGATCCGTACAAAACACATAAACGCAATGTGTGGCACCACGTAGAGTTTTTTAATGTTAAACCTGGTGGTATGTAAAGTTACCGCTAGGCTTTAAAAGTTTAAGGCCCGTGTTTCTTTTAGTGGTGTTATGATGATCTCAATCGAACCTGCTACATAAAGTCATAACATAACGGTTAGGCCTTCTGGTTTCACAGATGGTCAGGTGTTATTCGTATTTTAGTAATTCGCTTACAAGAGTTCTTCCTCAGATACTGCGCTTGATATCGTGAGTAATGGGACTGAAAACGAATGTCTGTCAGTGCTGTTTATCACATTATGTCCGGATCCCCGATTCAGTCTTTTGAACGGAATATCCCAGGAAAATCAGAGTTGACGCTTCAGTTATAACATAGAAATCCTTTCCTCGAATTATCTCTCTTTAACAAGCTTCTATTGGCTACTAAGGGCAAAAGTTTTTGTTTAATTAGGAATGGAGTTAATATTGCGGTTGGGTTGACGAAACTGCACTCTTGCGATGAAAATAAACTTGACTTACATTGGAATTTAACAGAGCATGACGCTATAAAGCGATATACCGCACAGAGTTGACTTTCTAATTTTAAAACGCATCTCATGATAGGAATTGTGGCCTGCAGGAGATTGGTATGTCAAATGGGATTGTGGAAGCAGACGCGCGGTAGATAAATGTAAGTTTCTGAAACATGACGTGCAGTGCTGCAGGTCCCAACAGTAAGTTTGACTTATTACAAAGGAAGGCAATGGATGGCCACTGTCAGAAATTGTTACCAGAAGCGTCACTCCAAATGTTCATTTTCAGAGGTTACAGCCTTCGTTCCGTGGTTGATGAACTGTTTGGCAAATTGCATGAGACGCCACACATCTCATTCCGTCCGTCTCTGCGTCCACCTTCCAACTCATTCGCTGCGTCGATAGTGAACCAGACAGGGATGTCCAAAATAAAACAGCATTAGACCCTCAGATTTACACTGTAGAGACTTGCTCGTATGGTATATGCTCATCTTCATATTAGTGTAAAGTTTTGCTGTTGGGCCGTGCCATGGCTCAGGCGGTTAGTCGGCGGCCTCCCACCGCGGAGGCCCGGTTTCGATCCCGAGTCAGTCCATGTGGGATTTGTGGTGGACAAAGTGGCACTGGAACAGGTTTTTCCCCGAGTACTTCGGTTTTCCCCTGTCAGTTTCATTCCACCGGCGCTCCATTACTAGGAAAAGGACAAAAAATAATAATCATCATCATCTTCATCACAGGGTTGCACAAGAAGCCTTAAGGCTGTGGTGCGTCCGTAGCGTCTGCTGCGGGGCCCTTCACTACAACAACAACAGTTTGCTGTTACGAGTTAAGATTTGTGATGTATTTACCGTCTCCGCTGTGCTGCTATTCAGTTAGAAACTCGTGCATTAACTTATTTAATTCTGTTTGTGTTAGTCAAGCTGTGACTTCAGTTTGGGGGATGAAAATAAATTAGAAATTTTTGAAAATAAGATTCTCAATAAAGATTTCGACGTAGGAAGTATAAAGCGATTAATTAATTAATTAATTAACCCTTTAAAGACGAAGCGTATCTGTTTTATGTAAGGACTCAGTGCGTACCGCGCTGTAAACACTCTCCACTTCGGTTATAAAAACCAGTCTCTTAATGTTTTATAAGGCAAACGTTCCTGTTTGTTCTGAGATCCGTACAAAACACATAAACGCAATGTGGGCACCACGTAGAATTTTTTAATGTTAAACCCGGTCGTATGTAAAGTTACCGCTAGGCTTTGAAAGGTTAATACTAAAACCAAAGTTTTCCTTGGCCACGCCATGAAGAAATATAGGGAGCGCAGAGATGTAGCTCCACTTATTTTTAACCTCGATACTAGATGGAAGTTACTGGTCAAGGTGAAGGTTTAACCTTTCGCCGTGCCCCTTTACCGCCATCGAAATAGGCCCCGGTACCCGTTGAAAAGGAGGCTGCGTGGAACCCAGAGACGGTCTGGAGAGTTCTGAAGAAACAAAAATCTGCATCCGACAAGGTCTGGTTTTTGCAGTGCGCATCTCTTGTGGCCCCATATTTATGAACAGCTTCAGTGCAGTACAGTATCTACTCCACTTGCTTCCACTGCAATAATTTTTGTCTCTCCTCCTGTACGCCTGCGGTGTTTCAGTTTGCACTTGACATCATTCAGAAATTTTTTCAAACTTCTAGGTTCAGTGGTCTTAGTATTCATGACGCTAGTACTTCATTTGAGCTATCTTCTCAAAAATTTCTCCCTGCCCCTGTGCCTTTCTGAACATTGTAAAATATTTGGAAGAATAAAGTACAGTAATGGGATTTGGGTGTTAACACTCAACGAGGGACATCGTGATTTGCATGGACTATATGTTACATTATTTGGGCCGAGATATCTCAGTCGGCGGAGTGACTCGCTGCAGGCTGGAAGGTTTGGATATCGAATCCCGGGGGGCAGTGAGACTTCCCGCACCCATCCTGACCGGCCCTGGGGCCCACCCAGCCGCCTGTATAATGAGTGCTGGGTCACTACCGGGTCGTGACGTTAACCACACACCCCCATCTAGCACCGACGTTAAAGAAAGGGTAGAGCTATGTCGCTGCTTCCCCTCTGTGCTGTAAATGAACTGTACTTTTTTACCGTGTCATGTAATATGTTAAGGTAAAACAATCCCTGTACAGGCCTGGACAGGCCCGTAGGGTTCCAGGAGGTTGAGGCTCCCAGATTTCAAGACATTCGCAACATGAAGGTGGTAAGGTTGTCAGACTTACGCAGCGGCCGCCTTTACCCCCCACCCCCCCCCCACTCCCACCCCAGGAAGTATTCCTGGTACTCATTTCTGTTCGAGGCTGAGTCGATCCCAGGGCCATAGTGCGGCCGGAAGGATTATGTCAATGAAAAATTCGGATGACCCCCTCGGGAATCGAACCCGCGACCTTCCAACTTGTAGCGCAGTGCCTGTAATATGTTAGGACAATAAAGTACAGGATATAGCTCAGAGTGGAGGGATACGTGTGCACAAGTAACTAGATAAAGCTCTGTCTATTGGCGGGCTTCGGTTTTAGCGGTGTACCTCCTGTTTCTGCTACCATAGATTCAGTTAGTTACAGTACCTAAAGACGGGCGTCTGCACTTGCAGTAGTGGAGCTGAAGTGGAAGTTAATGTTTGTTTAGAAAAACTTTAAAAATCTCCAGAGATCTGAGTTTGGTGACAGGATAAGTAAGTTTGGGTTGCGTTAGTTTAATTTACTTATATCTATGGACTAGCCTTTCGAATTCAAATAGAAATTTGACAAATCCCTTCTCTATGTCTGTGTTTCCACAGATAACCCCCTCCCCCTCCACTAAACCACTGTATACCTCGTATGTTATACTCTTGCAGGACATCTTGGTATCATGATTGCACCGAGTATGCGGTTGTGAACTTGAAGAATTCTGGATAGACAACTTGATATTATTATTATTATTATCGTCGTCGTCATCGTCATCATCATCATCATCATCATCATCATCATCCCCTTTATAAACAGGGTACCTACAATTACGTGCGTGAAATGAACCATGTCTCTGGGGTATACCGTGATGCAGCTGTTCTGTGGTTCCAATCTACGATACACGTGATGTTATTTCCTATGATAAAACTTTTGTACTTTTGCATTAGTACTTCCCGAAGTATGTGCGCAGTACCCAATTTGTCTGTTTTCTGTAGTTCCGTGATATCTTGTACTTCAGGTATGTTGTTCAGGTATTTTCTGAATGATTTTTTTCGGACTGTTCTGGTTGCTTTTATTATTACTGGTATCGCTTCTGTCTTTACATTCCACATGCGCTGTATTTACATTCCACACGCGCTGTATTTACATTCCACATGCGCTGTATTTAAATTCCACATGCGCTGTATTTACATTCCACATGCGCTGTATTTACATTCCACACGCGCTGTATTTACATTCCACACGCGCTGTATTTACATTCCACACGCGCTGTATTTCTATTGTAACGTCTTTATATTGTCAAACCTTTCGGATCATTTATGATCACATTTGTATTTCTTGAACCTGTAATGTCTATTGACAGACGTGATCCTTTTCAGACGCGTTCGCAGAATTGCAAAAAGCGACTTAGCTTCGTCATGTCCGTCCGTCCGTCCGTCCGTCCGTCCGCAAGGAACAATTCGGCTCCCACTGGACAGATTTTGATGAAAATTATTATCGTATTTTTCGAAAATATTTGGAAAAAAAATATTCAAGTTTAGTGAAAATCGGACAAGATCAACGGTACTTGACATGAAGACCTATATACATTTATTATAATATCTTTATGAATTCTACTAATAGTGCGAAATATTTCAGACAGATGTTATAGAGAAACTTTTATGTTCAATAATTATTTCTTTCGGAAGATCGTGCCTTTTATGAGATAATACGGATTATCCACGTTGTAGCATGTAAAGTATAATTTTTACCCTATATTGGTGATGTGCATATACATAACACTGTGTAATTATTTCCGTTTAATGAGAGTAAATCAGTTCTGTTATAAGTTCCCTGAAGTATTGATATTTGCCATGTCTGACGAAATGTTCTGTCTGTATATGCCAGTAGGATTATTTAATTTTGTTATCCAAACACCATTATTGATAACTGATAAATTTGTGTTGTATATACATTCAATAGTAATGAATAAATTAATATTGTTTTCAGTTTAATTCATACTATGCGGAGCTTTGGATTTACGTATATGAATTGTAGGCTCATTTATTGCACATATGCAGATTAGTGTGGGATATGAGTTAAACCAGAGAGGCTTTATAGATGGCAATGCAGTGTTTAATTAATGTTGTCTGGTTACGCCGTGAAAGGGTAATTAAATACTTCACTGAGGAAGAGAAAGTGAACTTTCATGACGGTATTCCATGAAATTTTATTATAAGCTTATTTATTGTGTCATGGTTTAACGACGCTTCAAATTAAATGAGTGGCATGGTTTTATTGAATAACTTCGGAAGTACTGGGGAGAAGGCTATTTTAAGTTAATACATTGCATCGCTTCAACGAACTTTGCAGAAAAGGTTGTGCTTAATACTGCAGACTTAGTGTGTTGGATGGAAAATAAACGGTTTGCTTGACACCACCTTAGTAGTTAGCCAGTAATGAGTTCGAGGTCATTTGGAAGGAAGTGATCGTATCCCAAGTCAAGGTACTTTCCTGGTGTGTGCCTGGGAGAAGGGGAAAGAAAAACCACGGAAATGTCATGACTGTCGAGTGTCTTCCGAGTTGTGAAGCTGGTACCTCCTGCATACGAAGCAGAACTTCTGGCAGTCCTTTAAGTAGTTATTTATGTATTAATTTTTTATGTATCTGTCTGTCTGTCTGTCTGTCTGTCTGTCTAGCTTTCATATGTATGAAGATGCCTGTGCATTATTATTATTATTATTATTATTTATTTATTTATTTATTTATTTATTTCAACTGCAGATGGGTTTGTACCCGGTGGCAGCGGTGCTACAGTAAGACACAACACACAAAATAACGCACATCGTACAAAATACTTATATTTAATGCTTTCTTCCCCTTTGAATCTTCTCATAAGATGTTAGCAGGGACGTCAAGCACACCAGGAAATGGAGAAGTTCCTTCCGCCCGTCCGCCCGTCCGTCCGTCCGTCCGTCCGTCCGTTGACCATGGTCTCTGTATGCAGCACATATTGTGTGCCATTTGTGTCTTCCCCACCCTTAAGCGCTTGTTTTATGGTGGCTAAACATCTGTCAGGGTAATATGCAAGGAACTTGACACTTCCTACAACATGCTGAACTAGTTTCATCTTATTCTTATATGTTCTTATTCTCATTATCGACAGTCTGTTTTAATAATATCCTCTCCACCTCTTGACTATGTTTTACAAGATATCTCTGTTATTACGGCTATCGGGCTAGCATTTATACGCATATTAATTACTCCTGTCCTTAATGTATCACAATAAATTGCTTAGAAGTATTTCAAATAATATGTAGAAGGTAACGTTGACGCTGTAACATGCCATGGAGGCACGGAGGGATGAGTTGGGGCATAGCTGTACTCTTCCTTCAACCGTGGAGCTAGATGGAATGGGTGGTTAACCCTTTAAAGACTAAGCCTATCTGTTTTATATAAGGACTCAGTGCGTACCGCGCTGTAAACACTCTCCACTTCGGTTATAAAAACCAGTCTCTTAATGCTTTATAAGGCAAAAGTTGCTGTTTGTTCTGAGATCCGTACAAAACACATAAACGCAATGTGGGCACCACTTAGAATTTTTTAATGTTAAACCTGGCGGTACCTAAAGTTACCGCTAGGTTTTAAAAGGCTAACGCAACACCGTGGCCCATATAACCCGGTGAAATAGACCCGGCATCCATTTTACGTGGGGCTCAAAATATATATGTATATATTCGGGAAGAACTTTGACAAATCATAAAATTGGTGCAGGATTCTGAGAGTGTTATATTCAGAATATTGGTGCCACTGTTATCGTGTCGACAACCCCATCAAGAGTCCTTTTCTCGGTATTTAAAGAACTTGTGAAGTTGTAGGTACACACAAAAGTAATTCTGCATAACATCCTAAATTTTGTCTTGAAGTTGAATTTCTGGCTCCTTCGCGAGTAGATTTATTGGACTGGATGGGATCAAGGCGCGAATTGGGGTCCAGCGTGAAGAACAGGCACGACAATAAGATCTGAGCTGAGGTAGTAGAAGAAGGAGATAACAAATTTTGTGTTATTCACTTCCGTGCATATGATCAATATATCAAAACAGAGCCAGCATATGCACAGTATTATTGTTTATTTATTTATCTTTTTTATTCATCTTCTCCCCGACATGTTTCGGCAAGTAACTATGCCATTATCAAGGGCGATGTATCAGATTACATAAGATGTGCATGAAATATGAATATAAGGTTTTAAAACTTTTAAAATGTAACATGTCGGAGAGAAGATAAACAAAATAGATAAATAAATAAACAATAATATTGTATATAAGTTGGCTCTGTTTTGATATAAAGATATAACAGTTTACCTTAGCAAGTATTTGCAATCTTGTTCTGAAAATTTGACGCAATGTGGTGAGAATTCTATTTATTAAAGTACTAAAGTGAAGCAGTTGTGAACGAAATTTCGAAAGTAATACGTCGTGTTCATAAAACGCGTTTTCTTCTTCTCTGTCATGATTGTTATGATCCTGTTGCCCCTCACTGACAGCTGTGGGTGTGTTTGAAATGCGCTGTTAGCATAAGGCAGCAGTGTGAACAGTGCTGCCTCATGTTTATAGAACTCGACTTGTCAATCCTTTGACCCAGCAAACATAATAGAATAATCAATTTCTGTTTATTTGTCTGTCTTCTCTGTGGATTCAGAATAGAGTGCAGCGTTCTATTATCCATAAGCGGGCATTCCATTCCAAACGGAATAAATCAGTAACATAACTGGACAGCGATCTAAGTAACTTAACCCTTTATAAACGAAGCATGTCTGTTTTATATAGGGACTCAGTGCGTACCGCGCTGTAAACACTTTCCACTTCGGTTATAAAGACCAATCTCTTAATGTTCTATAAGGCAAAAGTTGCTGTTTGTTCTGAGATCCGTACAAAACACATAAACGCAATGTGGGCACCACGTAGAACTTTTTAATGTTAAATCTGGTGGTATGTAAAGTTACCGCTAGGCTTTAAAAGGTTAATAATATGTAGCAGCTTACTTGCGAAATTGCTGACATTTTGGCTGATTTATTGATTAATGGAAGCTTTTATTTTGCGACGTATAGAAACCATTCTTCTGCCCTTATGGCGAAGGATACTTTTAATTCTAATTGTAAAATAAATGCAAAAATACGTTCATAAGCGTTTAGATACCGGGTGTAATATTTCTTGACTTCTTGCACGGAGTGTATAAAATAAACGCTTGATAGGGAAGTCGTATTTATGTTTCCGCGTCTTGTAACTCTGTAACTACTCAACAGGTATTGAGTAAATCTGATATTGGGGTCTGCAGTCTCCTAGACAGACGTTATTATGGAAATAAAATAAATAAAGATAAGCTGGACGGAGCATGTGGTACATATGAGAAGGTCAATTTATACGCCTGTGATGTGTTAGTTTTAAAACCTGAGGGAAGGAAACCTAATGGGAAGGCGCAGGCTTAGATTGGAGGATAATATTAGAATAGATTTTGTATAACTAGGATGAGATTGCGTGGTCTGGGTTGGTCTGTCTCGAAATGGGGGCAACTGATGCATTCCTGTCAACTCCTCAATAAATTATGGGGTTACATAAAATGTGGAGAGTTTGTTGAGACGCTGAGTCGACCTGTTAGCTTTTCGAGAAGAACTCTGCTCCCTGGTGTTAGCTGGTTGATTCGGTGGTTATTTAGTTCGTCATCTAACTAGTTACTTAGTTAGTTACTTATGGATGTCTGCGTAAAAGCGTTGGTTGAGTCAGACGTTCCTCACATCTCTCTTAAGTACAACAATATTTTGCATCAAGATAGCATGTAACTCATCTGTTTTCTCACTAACTGTTTGCCGTATAAAATAATTGTTTTATGCAGTAATGTATAAAACACATGCACAGTTTCTTTAAATTTGTAGTAATATTTAATAATATTTTTAAATAGAATGTATATTTAAAACCAACTACCATATATGTTCCGTTTAGCTCAAACCGCATTCACCGCATTATTATTACATTACATGTGTCCGTCGTTCGACAGTCATTAAGTGTATAATATAGAAACACTCAACACAGGACAAAAACGTAAGGTTTTTTTCTGACCTCACAGAATAATATATTGTAAAATATGGACTACGTACTGTGTTGAACGGAACATATATAAGTAATTTGTTTTATTCTATGCGCACAACGGGATGGGTCTATTAAATTTAGAATATATATGTATCAAAAGATAGCATGTATTTTTCCACAGATGTACACAGTGTCATACCCGTAGGACCAGCAGCATTAACGCTATAAAGACGAAGCTTATCTGTTTTATATAAGGACTCAGTGCGTACCGCGCTGTAAACACTCTCCACTTCGGTTATAAAAACCAATCTCTTAATGTGTTATAAGACAAAAGTTGCTGTTTGTTCTGAGATCCGTACAAAACACATAAACGCAATGTGGGCACCACGTAGAAATTTTTAATGTTAAACCTGGTGGTACGTAAAGTTACAGCTAGGCTTTAAAAGGTTAAACACATTTTCAGCAACTGGACATTAATACCAATAAAATATTCAAAATAATGAATAACGCGGAAAATATTTGTATCCCAATGAAGTATGCCTTTTCTTTCCTGCTGAAATGCCACAGCCGATGCGGTACGTGTAACTGTCACACTACATGAAATGTGTTTCTAACAAAGGAAGGCAACAGTGTTGTAAATGCTTTTAACACATTTACCGGAAGCCCAGCCATTTTAATGCAATTTCATCGGTGTCATAGCAATTACAGTGAATATACAATCGTAACGTCGTTTCTAGCTCTGTAGTCGTAAATTCATTTTCGACTTCACATTTATTCTCATCGCCTTGATTGCTGTTTAACAATCTGCATTGTTCATGCCAATATTCATTACAGCTCACAACTTATCATCATACATTATCAGTGGCGTGAAGCTCATTAAGCCTATACGTCACCTGGAGCTGGACACTAATTTTGCTGATGGACGAAGCAGACATTGTTGTTAATTCGGGATTTGATATAACATCTCTATTTATTCTTCTGAGAAGTTACGTAGCAAATTTTATGTTTTGTACACCGTGCGTATTATTATTATTATACTTTTAAATTAAACCAACAAATGTACAAACTGTTGGTAGATATATTTTGTCTTACAACCCCTACATATGTCTCGGTAATCAAGTTACCATCTTTAGTGGGAATCAAAGGTCACAGGTACGGTGTTTGGATGTAAGTAGTACCTGTCACATTTGATAACCCCTGAAGATGGTTATTTGATAACCGAAACATATGTAGGTATGATAAGATAAATATATTCATCAACAGTTTGTGCATTTCTTGGTTTGATTCAAACGTACGTTACGTAGCGTTGGTTTGCAGTTGGATACCGACGTTTCGGGACTGCTTATCTCACGTCTTTTGAAGGGCCAAGCAAATTTTGGACTCCTTGACCCTTGCAGATGGAACCGCAAGGCCGTCCCGAAACTTCGGTAACCAACTACCAACCGAACGCTGCATAACATCCCAGAAGAGCGAAGATCTCATATATGAAATTGTTAATAATTTTATCAGTGTATTTTAAATATTATGAAAAATACGAATAGCAAGAAGTGAGTCATTTTATATGTTGTACACCGTGCATATTACAAGTTAATTAGAAACAAACCAAAAATTATGCACAATAATCCACAAAGTTATATTTACATTGACTTTATCCCTACATGTTTCAATGGACATGCCATCATCTTCAGGGGATACAAAGTGTTACAGGTGCCAAAGCATCAAGAAGTGTAAATTCTTCCCACATGCATCAAACCTGGTCTGTAATAAAAATCTAAGAAACAAGCAGCGTACGTCCATTGAAACGTGTAGGGATAAGGTCAATGTAAATATAACTTTGTGGATGATAGTGCATAATTGTTGGTTTGTTTCTAATTAAGAAGTGAGTGAATTGATTGACAAAATTCAAGTCGCTCAAAAGGCGCGGTTGCCCAAGATGTAACACACCTGACTTGTTTAACATTGTCCATATCGTGCGCGTGCTTATATGCCCGTGATATATTTTGAGAGTCACCTAGTACACAAATGATAAAACGCAACATGCTCTCTCCCTTATACAAACCGCGACATGTTTCGATACCCTAGTGCCCTAACTTGTGGTTATAGTAATGTGCTTTTAATGAACAATTTAAAAACTGTGCTTGTGTATTTTTTGAGTGTTTTTAAATGTGGTTCTCCCCTGAAAATGATGCACTAGGGCATCGAAACATGTCGCGGTTTGTATAAAAGTGACTGAGNCTGAAAATGATGCACTAGGGCATCGAAACATGTCGCGGTTTGTATAAAAGTGACTGAGTGTTGCGTTTTATCATCTGTGTACGAGTTGTTTCTCAATATATATCAAACCTGACTTGTATTTGGGAGGTGTCAGGTTTTAAACCTGGTTGGGACACCGCCTATCCTTAGAGGTCTCTTGTGATTTTCCTCAGTCGCTGTACGACAATCCTGTGATAGCACATACATTACTTTGGCCATCACTGCCTCCTTCCACGTCCTGTCCGACTCATTTACTGCTACAGTCCGATGTTTCGGCATTACAAAGCCTGATTTACTGACGGTGTCATCACATCAGTTACAATGAAAGGACAGGACTGAGCAGTTACCCCTGTTGTTCCTCTAAGGAAGCATCAGGTTCTGCAAAATTATGCATAACTTCTTCCGTTTAAAATTTCAACATTTCAATTACCCCAGTATGATAACTGGGTTTAATGTTCTATTTTTATCCACGTAAAACAACACAGTAGCCCCAACAATTAAAAATTACTTAGCAAGCAGTTTTACTTCTCAAGTATCTCTCGTTATACTGGCCGGGGGGGGGGGGGGGTGGCTGGTTAGGATTTCACTTCAATTTAAACGAATTAAGTGCACGAGACCTGGGCAGAGCATTTCACATGACCCATGTTGTATCAACCTGCCACTAATGGGCATCAAGACAATAATGACTTGAAACAAGAGCACATTTTAAAAGTAAATTTTAATCTGCGTATTGCATTTTGTTCTTGGGCGCGTGTTACAAGATATAGCGTTACGAAAATTATAAAACTATTTTTTTAGACATTTAACCATTTTTGTTAAAATACCAAAGTACCTGCTGCGTTTAAATTTCACATCACGTTGTGAAGAGGAGTTTAAAGTAAATATCGCTGCATAATAAGCCTTGGCACTAAATGAATGTACGAGGTGAGATTTAGGCGCCGGTCCGTCTATGAAGGAGAATAAACACCGACTGATCCAAGAGCTGGACTGGGCGGTTAGTCAAAGAGAAAATCCTTTTTATTCCGGAAATTTATCGCCCTTGCTCCTGCATATGGCCAATAATTTTACTAACAAAGGTGCCCCAGCCAAAGAGTGAGATTGGTTTTTATAACCGAAGTGGAGAGTGTTTTCAGCGCGGTACGCAATGAGTCCTTATATAAAACAGATACGCTTCATCTTTAAAGGGTTAACTTGAAACCCACTCACAGAATCTGCGTAAAGGGCGTCACATGTATAAAACGTAGTATGGGAAGTTTATAATATAATATCGTATGTTGCCTAGAGAAATACCGGTAAATTGTTTGCTGTTCGTGATTTTTGACATAGGAAAGCAAATGAAAAACGCATTGATTCTAGGCTTTATCATACGATTTTTCATCTACTGCAGCAAGGTTTTTCACTGGAAGTCGGAATTTTCCCGTAAGCAAATCTCAAGACAGTCACCTGACAGGCAACTTCTAAGTGCAAGATCTCAACGTAGAATTCGACACTTAAAATTAACGAGGGGGAAACGTAATTTCGTATCCATCATCTCCCCTCCATTTTCGTCTGTTATTGCTACATAGTCTTGTGCGTGCGTGCGTGCGTGCGTGTGTGTGTGTGTGTGTGTGTGTGTGTGTGTCTGATGGAGTAAAACGTCACAGTAATGAAGTTAAAGCTTTTCATTACCTCCTGGTGAAGGAAGGAAAAAATCGATTGTTAATAACTCGATACAAGAATAACTTGCTTTAACTCGAATCTAATTTTCTCCCAACATTATGACAACAAGGGGTGAGATTGTGTTCTACTGGGAGTGAATGAATGAATGAATGAATGAATGAACGAATGAACGAACTTTACACTTTGTGATCAAGCCTGAGACTTAAGTAGTTTACATTCATTTTCACTGAAGCGTGGGATGCCAAATGAAGCCAAAGCGAGGAACCATGTCTTGTGCCACTGCCACCCGACGTGTCATTCGAAGATCATTTATTGAATTTATTTAAACGTTTATTAAATAAACTAAACTGAACGTAAGCTGTCGTATTTATCATGTTGGTCCATCACTAGGGACCACAGCAATCTTTGCATGAAACAATAATCTTATGGGCTAACTGTACAGGTAGAAGAACGTCTGGTAATTTTTCAGGTAGTGAACTGTTACACAATGGATAAGAGAAGCGTGTGGCTGATTCAGGGGTGTTCTTTTGAATTCAGTCACTTAATGAAAGTTGTCGTCCAGAGACAACCAATGATTTACAGAGACCAGCACTTCAGAGCACATTGAAAATTGTTTTAGTATTCAATTCAAAGCTAACAGTGGGGGGTTTAAAGTTTTGGCTGCCCTGTATGAACCTAAAACCACTGTATATTTAACCCTTTAAAGACGAAACGTGTCTTATTTTATATAATGACTCAGCGCGTACCGCGCAGTAAACACATTCCGTCTCGGTTATAAAAACCAATCTCTTAATGTTTTATAAGGCAAAAGTTGCTGTTTGTTCTGAGATCCGTACAAAACGCATAAACGCAATGTGGGCACCACGTAGAATTTTTTAATGTTAAACCTGGTGGTACGTAAAGTCACCGCTAGGCTTTAAAAGGTTAATATTCTGCTGCACTGTAATTTCGGAAATTGTTAATTAGTACATAAAATTTTAACTGTTGAATTTTTTATACCAGATTCCTGTTGTGAATTTAACAAGTACCTTGATGCAGTTGTAGCTGTGCCTGCGACTTACATAAGAATGAATATTAATATGAAGATGCGTCTTTTGATTAACCCCTCCTTGTATTTGATGTTACAAGACTAAGCTGCGTAGCTGGAAGAAGGAAATTGGGCCTGTAAGTCAGGTTTTCCAACCCCCTCTCAAGCCCACTGTGGGCTTGTCACAATCCGAGTACAGTGTAGGAGCGACGAAGAGGGACATACCGGCATTAATTTCTAAGGGAAGCGACGCAACTCTACATTAAGTACACGGAAACTTTGTCAAAGGAATTTTGGGGAGAACAGGAAGAAGGTCAATCCCTTCGTACTACAAGCCTGCACAGATCGCTTTCAGAGTCCTCCCCCACCCTCGCCAGATGTTTGTTCTTTCCGCTCTTTTTCCATGTATGAAAACGTATCTTACTTTAACCTTTTAAAGCCTAGCGGTAACTTTACGTACCACCAGGTTTAACATTAGAATATTCTACGTGGTGCCCACATTGCGTTTATGTGTTTTGTACGGATCTCAGAACAAACAGCAACTTTTGCCTTATAAAACATTAAGAGATTGGTTTTTATAACCGAAGTGGAGAGTGTTTACAGCGCGGTACGCACTGAGTCCTTATATAAAACAGATACGCTTCTTCTTTAAAGGGTTAAAGCAACAGTTGATCTTCGCATAAGAAAGACCCACAGGTGCTCAAACTGTCTTACTCATTTGGCTGAGTATAAACGGGGATTAAGCGTACGCCGTGGCCCGTCGTTCTGACGTTCGTTTGGTATAAATGAGATATTGTTGAATGTCATTTGTCTGAAACTTCTTGAGCAATAGGCATATAATCGATTTAACAACTTTTCAATATTGTTTTTATAGAATGCTGAGGCGTCTTCAGCCTTTGCTCTAATAATATCGTAGCTAGACGTACAGTGTATACATCTTCCATCATAATTACACTAATCAGTGTTAAACCCTCCATGGTCCTTATGTTAGTGGCAAGAGAGGATTTATTTAGGTCCGTATTTCTGTTATCCTCTCTCACGTGACGTCTGGGAAATTACGATAATGACAGAAGCCTGTTTAAATAAAACCAGAATTATTCGTTTTTGGGCGCGTTCGAAAAATTGCGAAAAGCGACAGTTAGCTTCGTCATGTGTGTCTGTCCGTAAATCCTTCCGTCCGTCCACGTGGATCAACTCGGCTCCCAGTGGACGGATTTTTATGAAATTTGATATTTGAGTATTTTACGAAAGTCTGTCGAAAAAATTCAAGTTTCATTGAAATATGACAAGAATAACGGGTACTTTACATGATTATGTCTGTATATTTATGATATCTCGCTCAATTTTTTATAACAAGAAAAGTTTCAGACAAATGATGTAGAGAAAACCAAAAAACACTTTTTATTTTGAATATTTTTTTTCGAAAATCGTGCAGTTTATGAGATAATGTGGAAAAATATGGTACAGCCAGACAGGCCACAGATGACAATATAATATGGCGCATGCGCTTTGCATGTGGGGATAACTAAGGCTACAGACATACAATCAGAATATGTAATACTTTTTGCTTTCCCGCGCCAACAGTGGTTACGCCAAGAAGCCTAGGACTTCTTGACCTTGAAGATGGGATCGATAAGTTATCCCGAAACGTCGGTACATGACTACTGCTCAGCGTTGCGTAGTATCCCAAAAAAATAGTGCAGATTTAATGTTATCGCCATTTTTGAAGGTATACTTCACCCAACTAGATTGGGGTCGGAGAAGAAGTGAATGTTAGTTGTGCGATTCGAGTAGACTTCTTGTCCTGCCACCCAACCTACGTTCTTATCACATCGAGAACGTAAAGAGAGGCCGTCTATAGAAAGGATACGAATGGCAGTCACGGCTAGTGGGAGTGGCGGAAGGCACTTAGACTGGAGGAAGCTGCTGTGACGCCGCTAACCTTTTATTATCTATGCCGTCCGCCCTCAATGCTATCCGCTTCGGAACGGCATTGGCCAAAAATTATATGTTCTCCAGCAACGTTGTTAGTTGCGTGCTTTGCGAACAGATCACGTGACAATTGTTTCGGCCGATAGATATGTTAATATGCGTTATGTCCGCTGGTAGATGGTTAATGCACATTTCACTTTTGGTGATGAAATGAATAACTGGGAACATTGCAATTTTCTTCCACCCCGAGTGGTGTATGTGGAGCTTTCTACGTAACCTGAAGGTCGGCGTCATGCATCTTTTAACCCTTTAAAGACGAAGCGTATCTGTTTTATATAAGGACTCAGTGCGTACCGCGCTGTAAATATTCTCCACTTCGGTTATAAAAACCAATCTCTTAATGTTTTATAAGACAAAATTTGCTGTTTGTTCTGAGATCCGTACAAAACACATAAACGCAATGTGGGCACCATGTAGAATTTTTTAATGTTAAACCTGGTGGTACATAAAGTTACCGCTAGGCTTTAAAAGTTTAAATCGCTGCAGTATGTAGGTAGACGTGAAAGTTAAATTAAAGGTATAACAGGCCGTGAAAGGCCCAGCGGGAGAGGGCGAATAGGTGTAGATATACTCGCTCTTTAACCTCGGCGCCAGATGGAGTGAGTAGTTAACACCACGCCCCAGCAGGTTTACTCACGCGAAACAGAGAGGCTAAACATTGTACAGGAAGCTGGTTGAGCCCCAGGGCCGGTCTGGACGGGTGCAGCAAATCTCGCCCTCACTGGTGTTGTAGCCCTGAACCAAGCAGCCCGTAGCAAGTTGCAATACCGACTACTCTCTGCTGGCCGCCATGTAGGTAGACGTGTGGAGGAAAATCTCCGTTGATTCTTGCCCTGATTCGGTTTTCAACTAAAATTCGTGTAATTACAAACACAGTACGAGCCAGTCATATTCAGGCAGAAAAGAAAATTATCTGTGAAAACTGAAAACGAAGGCAATTATTTTCAAAATCATAACTAAGATAAGTATCCCTAACCTTTTAAAGCCTAGCGGTAACTTTACATACGACCAGGTTTAACATTAAAAAATTCTACGTGGTGCCCACATTGCGTTTATGTGTTTTGTACGGATCTCAGAACAAACAGCAACCTATGCCTTATAAAACGTTAAGAGACTGGTTTTTATAACCGAAGTGGAGAGTGTTTACAGCGCGGTACGCACTGAGTCCTTATATAAAACAGATATGCTTCGTCTTTAAAAGGTTAACTGACACTGCACACTTAACTTTCTGTTACATTTCCCGGATCTGTTTGCTGCGTTTAGTGTGACGTGAGAACTTTCTATGAGAGTGGAGACGGAGTAAACTGATTTGTGTTCCATCCACTACAGAATTTTCTGGATTTCGGCGAGAGATATACGAGTATTTTAGAATCTCGAATACCGTAATAGTATAACCGCCTTCATTCTTCGTTCGTTAAGCTCCAGGTAGCTAACGCTGTGGACGGATTCTTTCACATTCAACCGGTAAACCTCACTGTGAATTTTGTGTTTTCTTCAGTCTTCGTTTTTTCGACCATGCAATAATTCGTCAAGTCTTACCTTCGTAATGCTGTTGGTAATTATTCTCACGGCATACTCTAAAACAAATAGCAACTGGAACTGATGTATTAGCCATTTTCCTCAGCCGTACAGCTTGAGATTACTTAAAATGTGACGTTTATCAGCGCCTTCCCTCCCATCGCTGAAATGTTCATCCCTTCTGCTGGGCGTCTTATCTTCCCATTAATTCGGGACAAAATGAAAATTGAGCCCTGTAGATGTTCGCATTTAAAATATCAAGTGGCAAAATCTAGGATGGTCCAAGAACACGTCTGAACGCATAAGCTAAAAAGGAGTAAAGAACTAACTAAATGACTGACTGACTGACTCCATCGAGCGGAACCCTTATTGAGAAGCAATAGGTCCCTAACCCTTTAAAGACGAAGCGTATCTGTTTTATGTAAGGACTCAGTGCGTACCGCGCTGTAAACACTCTCCACTTCGGTTATAAAAACCAGTCTCTTAATGTTTTATAAGGCAAAAGTTGCTGTTTGTTCTGAGATCCGTACAAAACACATAAACGCAATGTGGGCACCACGTAGAATTTTTTAATGTTAAACGTGGTGGTATGTAAAGTTACCGCTAGGCTTGAAAAGGTGTTTGGCGTACATGATATAAGCAGTTTTAACTTTACCTGTACCGTTATGTGTTTAAGAAGTGTTGTCTTTTATTGGGAGAAGGGAAAGGATTGTTCCAGTGAGCAAAGTGCAGGATGGAATAATTGCAATGGCAGAGAGCTGGAGAATATTACAAATTCATACACGTTTTCCTTTGAATTATTTGCATTAGTAGGTCTGCGGCCGAGCGCTTGTTGGGATCGTGGGTTCGAATCCCACCCGGAGCATGGATATTTGTCTTGTACATTGTTTGTGTTGTCAGGTAGAGATCTATGCGACGGGCCGATCCCTCATCCAGAGGAGTCCTACCGACTCTGGTGTGTGTCTGAGTGTGATCAAATGAAATCACAAAAAACCCTCAACACGTACTCTGAGTAGGTAGAAGAGGGAAGGACTAAGAAGAAGTAGATTATTCGCATGATATTACTAAAATTATCAAATTAGGAACGAGTTGGGTGGACGGGATAACAGTCACACATGCCGGGAAAAAAATGGTCGGAAAAGCTCATTAAAATAAATAGCATCGAGACGTAATGTAGGATGGAGGATAGTGCTGACATTAGTGTAACTGATAGCTTAGCTATAGAGGAGGGTTGTATCAAAGTTGCTTCATTAAAGCGTCTAATGCGGGATCTTCTGTGATGTGCTGAATCGTTGTTACGTCACGGATAAAACCGTGTGCCGAGGAGTTAAGTGTTTCTTGCAAAGATTAATTTACGTGAGGGGGAAATAAATAATTTGTTAGCAGGAGAAATATTGCACCATCAGTGATGTTGGTTATCTGCCTTTGAAAATAAACTTCTTTTCACTGGGTATTCAGTGCAAATTACCCTGCCAACACATCCATTTAAGTGTTATCCACTCCCTTAGCTGTACCATAGCGATTTGCTCTATTTACGCTTGGCACGATCTACAAAGAACAACCGCCTTTCATTTGCTCTTTGCTTAGTTACATGCTTGGGTCAGGAAACCCGATTTTCTGTGCTGGCGTTTGGAAACTTCTTTAATGACTATCGATTGGAGGTGTACGTAATTTCCAGCGTGTTCTGATCAGACCATGCCAGAGAATTTCAGGGGGTGATTTGTCAAGCGTTGGCCTACCTTCACTTCAGTGATTGCCCGTCCCATTCTACTGTCTGGATAAATCCCCTCAGTTAATTGCTAAACAAAACACAGTGTCCTGGAAGAAGTTTTAATTGAGGTAACTTACAGTTAAATTACAATACTTAACAAGTTAACATGTTTTAAGGCACATATGAAGAGTAACCTTGACTTCTGTTACCGCGTTACACTTAAACTTATATTTATCCCATCTCCCGACATATTCGCTTACCGTCAGAAATTATGATTAAACAGGACAGACCATATACATATAACGTAACGTTGTGGCGCGTTCGCGTAACCAGGGTGGGTGGTTTAAACCTTATAGCATGTTTTACCAAAAACGTCAGTAATATTGGAACAGGAAAACGTAAAATTATGAAATAAAAATGGCATTTTGAAAAATAAAACAGAGATTATGCTACGTACAATAAAAATTCAGTAAATGTCGTTTTGTGCCTGAATATTATAACATGAATTTCTAGGGGAATTTCATACGTGTTTTTTTGCATATACGAACGCAGGTCACTAAAAGGTTAAAGAAACAGGAAGGTGCCACTCCAGAAACAACTCTAAGCGTTAAATGTGTACACATAACACATACAATGTTTGAATTTCCGAAGGTGTATGGAACTGAAAATGGTTTGGAACAGAGGCGGACGGCTGTAAGCTATTCCACGTACATTTGCAGAAATTGGTTTGATATTTTAGAACGTTCAACTCTCACACTGTTTTGTATAAATTTGAAATATGGATAAAGGCCTGAAATAAACTTCGCAGAAAATTATTTAGTTTCACGAAATATGTGTAGTGGAGAACTTCTCGAACTTTCTAGCAATTGAAACAAGTTTTACATCGAGGTGTAAGCTGTAAGCCTTGTAGTTTTGCGATTCTCTTCAAAAGAAAGATTTATAAGAAGGCTCTAAACATTTAAAGTTTCAACTTGAAATTCAAGACGCAGAACTGAATCAGGAGTTCACCTTGAAATTTAAATGTTAGTGCAAGTTGGGTACAGAATCCTTGACCTATGCAAATATCCCCTCACTGCCTAATATAATTTGTTTGCAACTCCCGTCCAAAACAAGGTATGTGACGTGTTTCATTATCCGTGGTCTATCTCTTATAGTAATACGAATTACAGAACTGAAATTAAGCGACAGCATACTTAGTATGTGGAACACAGACATAATGCAGCCGGTTGGTTGTAGTCTGTGTGTTATGCAGCGAAGACTCTAGACCTGTGTTACATGTAGTCTGTCTGCTGGAAATTTTAAGCCTTCATACTTTCGCTGTATTCAGGCCTCGCATTCTAAAAGGTACCGATTATCATAACGAGACCCGTACATATTTCCAGAGAAGAAATACGGATTCGGTAGTCCCTGGTCATGTGCAACTCGCGTGTGTTTTCTCCGGTGCTCTTTATTACACAACTTCTCCTTAACGAAAGTAGGCTAATGGGGGAATCGTGCTCTGTGTGTGTGTGTGTGTGTGTGTGTGTGTGTGTGTGTGTGTGTGTGTGTGTGTGTGTCCTTTCAACATTCGAAACGAGTGACTGAGGTTTAACCCTTTAAAGACGAAGCGTATCTCTTTTATATGACTCAGTGCGTACCGCGCAGTAAACACTCTCCACTTCGGTTATAAAAACCAGTCTCTTAATGTTTTATAAGGCAAAAGTTGCTGTTTGTTCTGAGATCCGTACAAAACACATAAACGCAATGTGGGCACCACGTAGAATTTTTTAATGTTAAACCTGGTGGTACGTAAAGTTACCGCTAGGCTTTAAAAGGTTAAGAAATTTGGTATGAACTTTGTCATTGGAGGCCATCCTAACCTCATTTACTTTAATTTCCTATAGTCGATAAGAAGAATATGGCGGATGCGCGAACTCACCAGCTGGTGTAGACACTAGCGCCTCTTAAAATAAGGTTCTGAAATGTATACGATAATAGGCTTCCGAAAAATATGCAAGTTGTGTTGACGGAACTTCGTGTAGAATTTTAAACAATGTAACTTGTGGTGCGTAACATGCGTACCCGTATTTAAACTTTCGGTTCGTTAGCGTTGAAACGTCACTTTTGCTGTGAACTAGAGTTACCTTTAATTTCCGTCTCATACCGAGCTTAGTGCCTGTTATGATCACTCTACGTGTGTTGCGCTTTTTATATTTGTCTCTTCTGTTGCTGTTTAAATTAATATTTGAAGCGTGTAATCACTCTCCTTAACCTCTTTGAATGCATTTGATTGTCTAAGCTAGATGATTGAAATAACTGCAGTGTTTGCGTGTAGCATCTAAACATTTTGAAGTCTGGAAGTAGAATTTGTAGTATTAAGGAACTTAAACGCCTTTTAAAACTGTCCAATAAATTTGTAGTAGTTTGTGTGTGAAGAAGTTACATGATGTAGTGACATCTTGGCTTCACATAATTGGATATCCCGCTTCGCTGAGCAAGTTGTATATAGTCACGGCTCGTATAAAATAGGTCCGTAACCGGTTTCTTGATAACGAGGTCCAAATCATGCCCATTTCTGAGATGAGTCTTGGTTTCATTCCCAGGGTAGTCTGCTTACGACATAATGGCATTGTGACAAGTATTTTATGAGTAAACTCTTCGTCTCTTAGTCATGTACATATTTTCTGTTTCCATTTGCATGCGCAACTGAAATATTATACTGTGTACAGTTTAAGGGAGGGGCAGGCGGTGGCGCAGTTGGTTGAGGCACTGCGCTACAAACCGGCAGGTCGCAGGTTCGATTCCCGATGGTGTTAGTGGAATATTTTCATTGGCATAATCCTGTCGGTCGCACTATGACCATGGGGTCGACTCAGCCTCTAACAGAAATGAATACCAGGAATATTTCCTGGGGGGATAAACGCGGCCGGTGCGTACCTTACCACCTTCATGTGCCGATTGTCTGGAAATCTGGGAGCCTCATCCTTCTGGAACCCTCTGGGCCTGTCCAGGCCTGTAATGGGACTGCTTTTACAATTTAAGGGTATTATGTCGAATGGGTATCAGAGTATTTTCTTCAGAACGCAAATGACTTTTTAAAATTATACGTACCTCACAAACATTTTGCATCTTGTGTTGAAGTAACAGCAGTTTCTTTTACTTCCTGTAAAAACTTCGCGCCAGAACTACGTTCTTCGTTCCAAAATATAAATAATCGACGCGTTTTTATCTTGTAATATTCTGACTTGCCCTTCATCTTCTTAGTGTTACCAATAAATATTCTGGCTTGCGTTTCATCTTCTTAGTGTTACTAATAAATATTCTGACTTGCGTTTCATCTTATTAGTGTTACCAATAAATATTTTGGCTTGCGTTTCATCTTCTTAGCGTTACCAATAAATATTCTGACTTGCGTTTCATCTTCTTAGTGTTACCAATAAATATTCTGACTTGCGTTTCATCTTCTTAGCGTTACCAATAAATATTCTGACTTGCGTTTCATCTTCTTAGTGTTACCAATAAATATTCTGACTTGCCTTTCATCTTCTTAGTGTTACCAATAAATATTCTGACTTGCCTTTCATCTTCTTAGTGTTACCAATAAATATTCTGACTTGCGTTTAATCTTCTTAGTGTTACCAATAAATATTCTGACTTGCGTTTCATCTTCTTAGTGTTACCAATAAATATTCTGACTTGCGTTTCCTCTTCTTAGTGTTACCAATAAATATTCGGTCTCCTCTTACTTTTGTCCATCATGATTCAAGAAATCATCTGAAGCCATATCAGGTTAGCTGATGTAGGGAAGTTTGGAGTTTCCTGGTGCCGCATTTGTTTCATGCTTGGTCTGTCGGAAAGCTCGAAACTTTTCAACTCTTCTCGTAAAAAAGTCTGATTCGACTACTTTGTTTTATACATTATGATAGATTCAGCTCTCCTAAATGATTGTCCAAAGTTTCAGAAAGTTCTGAAGGTTTTAACCTTTCATTTCGTATGTTTTGTATCCATAGAAATGGATAAATGTGACTTCTGGTCCTGCAGATAAAACACCAGCCAGATTTTTATGGCGGACAGCGTACGTGCTGCAAACCGTCCAGATGTCCCAAGCAAAATGTTAGCGTCTTGGTGTGTAGTAATGTAGTATTGCTGGGCGTCGTTACCGTGCAGGACTGTGTAGTGATGACAGAGTAAAATTGCATCCGGTTCTTTAATTATGCGAATCCGGACAGACCTACCAGCTACTCTTCCCGAAGAATTTCGCGTCTTACTCCGTTTCTACAGCAAATGTTCGGGCGGTACCTTTAACCTTTTAAAGGCTAGCGGTAACTTTACGTACCACCAGGTTTAACATTAAAAAATTCTACGTGGTGCCCACATTGCGTTTATGTGTTTTGTACGGATCTCAGAACAAACAGCAACTTTTGCCTTGTAAAACATTAAGAGACTGGTTTTTATAACCGAAGTGGAGAGTGTTTACAGCGCGGTACGCACTGAGTCCTTATATAAAACAGATAACCTTCGTCTGTAAAAGGTTAATTTTATTTACAGTATTGTATTTCTAGGCATGTTTTTTGTGTACAACACGTTGTTTACTTATACAAGTAAAAATATTGTTAATAATTCTCAGTATATTTAGCATGTTCGATGGGTCTGATGAATAGTTGAAAGTTTTTGAACGTCCGGTTGCAGTGTGGTCAGTGATAAGTGACGATCAGCTCTTTTCGTGACATTCAGGCGGTTACGTAATTTTGACAGCAAATAAGAGACTCAACTGAAACCAGATTCAACCAAATCAGACGTGGGAAAAGCAATAAAATACAACTTTGCCTTCTGTGGTGCGGGGTGAGGGGGTGCAGGGGAGAAAGAAACCTTTGATTCAATTTTAAATTTAAAATATTTTAGTCAGGCAGTGAAGTTTCTGTGGCCCACTCAAAAGTTACTGTGGCCCTCTAATTTTCCGCGTCATCCTTTTGTGGACTCTTAGAAACTTGGTGTGGCCCCATCGGCGGCTCTATGGCCCACGTTGAGAACCCAATGCACTACGCCACGTATTTTCTTCGTACGAAACCTGTTATTTTAAAGTATTCTAAAAGTAGCTATCTGTATAACAGAACACAGACCGCCATATGGACACCTGAATAATGTACATACGATATGACGATATAAATATTTTCAAAAGCGAAAGCTGCATAACGCGACGCTGTAAATAGCTAGGTCATATGGTCCATGTCCGCTGTTAGACTGTTCGGAAAATACTTGTTTCTGTTTCACTAAACGGTTGCACTTGGCCTGCATGAAACTTAGTAACGTAGTTTACAGGTAATAAGGGCTTTACACAAACCATATCTATGCGGTATCCAATACTGCCTGAAGGTTCTAAGAGTGATTCTGCGGGTCCACCAAAAATCAACACGACTGAGGTCAATATTCATGTCATATTGACTCTTTAAAGACGAAGCGCATCTGTTTTATATAAGGACTCAGTGCGTACCGCGCTGTAAACACTCTCCACTTCGGTTATAAAAACCAGTCTCTTAATGTTTTATAAGGCAAAAGTTGCTGTTTGTTCTGAGATCCGTAGAAAACACATAAACGCAATGTGGGCACCACGTAGAATTTTTTAATGTTAAACCTGGTGGTACGTAAGGTTACCGCTAGGCTTTAAAAGGTTAAAAATTAATGGTACCCTAATTCTGAATATCTCAACTTTCTATTTAATGTTGCTGTCTATGTAAGGTGTACATATAATTGCTGCTTCGTCTTTTGTTAAAATTAATTCCTAGCAAGAGTACGTTGTGTAATAAAAGTGTACAGATGCTTAACAAATTGGGAGACTGACTGCATGAACATTTCTCTTCATTATTCCGCACTGAATTTAAGCATATGAGTTATCCAGTAAAGTGTTGAACAGAGTGAGTGAGTGTGCTTTTGATGTTAACGTTCTCCAGTATATGGAAGAATTCTGAAAATATGAATACAATTTTAAAGTTTCGTTCTCGTGTGGCCCTTACATATTATTATTATCATTATCATCATCATCATCATCATCATCATCACCTTTATGCAGAATATGCACACTTATATACCTGAAACACACCATGTTTCTAGGGTACGCAGTGTCGCAGCTATTCTGCGCGTACTGTTAATGGTGCATATAGCGCTGTCTGCAATATTAAACTCTTTTGTGCTTCTACATTAACACTTTCCGTAGTGTGTGTGCTGTGCCCAATATAGCTGTTTTCTGTAGTGCTTTGTTGTTGTTGTTGTTGTTGTTGTTGTTGTTGTTGTTGTTGTTGTTGTTGTTGTTGTTATCATCATCATCATCATCATCCCCTTTATGCAGGGTATTCACACTTATATACCTGAAACAAACCATGTTTATTTTAGGGTACACAGTGTCACAGTTATTCCGCGCGTACTGTTAATGGTGCATATAGCGCTGTCTGCAATATTTAAACCCTTATTGTTGTTGTTGTTGTTGTTGTTGTTGTTGTTGTTGTTGTCGTCGTTGTCGTCGTCGTCGTCGTCGTCGTCGTCATCATCATCATCATTGTTTCGGCGGTTTAGGTGGATAATTCTGCAATTTATAAAATTAATATTATCATGTCCGGCTTCTTTAATTTACACGCGTTTTCATTTGCAGTATTGTGGTTATCCAAAATAATGGCCGATGTTTGTTTATGGCACGGTTTTTTTTTCCTCATATAATTCCTCATACTTTGCTTCCTACTCCCAATCCATTTCTATCTTTCCGTTCCCTGCGTTTTCTTGTTCTTATTCCGCATGCTTAACCTCTAGAATGATGGAGATTTCAGCTAACATTTGATAAATGGGTCCGCAGTGGAAAGTGATAAATATTGCGAGAAGGCATGTGGAAACAACAAGAGGTGCTGAATGTGTCGAACCACCAATGCATGAGAATACCGCACTGAAACCAAAGCAAACACGCTTAAAATATGCAAACATGTCGTCATATGTTGATATATGGATTTTCGACTCCAGGAAGCGTATTTTGCATTTAAATCTTTTAAAGACAGGAAGAAGATAGTGTTGAAAAGAAGACGGGTTGAGGGGGGGGGGGGGGGCTGGTCATGACATTGAGATTTGACTTGTTACTAACATAGCTCGAATATCAAAGGTCTTGCTCCTTTTCCAAGCAATATAATGGAAATCAGGTATTACCAATTCAAAATCCTTTACGTATAGGAAGACCTGAGGTTTTTGTTACGTCAGTCTATCAGAAACAAGGCAAGTTTCACTGCAGTGTCTAGATTAATATGTATTTACACACACAAAGTGTTTGTATGCCTTCACCACTGTTCTGGGTATAGGCGGTTTGTGGTGGTGTGATATAACCTATCCTTTGACCTGTCACAGACTTGATAAATGGTTGTAAACCCATTAAAATTACAAACTGGAATCTGTTCCTTCATAGTCTGTGTATAACGGGAAGTGTGAAACTTAAAGGATAAATCGATCTTCGATTATAGATAAGGAACTCTTTTCTTATTAATTTTCCACCCACTCTTACTAGTTTTAGGGTATCAAACGGGTCGTACTAGGTTAAGGGGCTTAATATTTTTTTTGTGGTAGCTGTAACGACGAAATCCTATCGTAATTGAAGAAAAGGTCTGAAGTTTGTGTGGTGATTGTCTTGAAAAAGTTTAGTTTTTAAGATATTATTATTGTTTATTGCCTTTGTGCATGGTATTTACATTTATATACCTGTAACAAACCATGTTTATAGGGTATACAGTGTCGCAGCTATTCTGCGCGTACTATTAATGGTGCATATAACGCTGTCTTCAATATTAAACTCCTTTGTGCTTCCACATTAGCACTTCCTGCAGTATGTGTACTGTGCCCAATATAGCTGTTTTCTGTAGTTCCTTGATATTACGCTTTCCTGGTATGCTGCTCAAGTATTATTATTATTATTATTATTATTATTATTATTTCCTTTATGCAGGGTATTCACACTTATATACGTGAAACAAACCATGTTTCTAGGGTACACAGTGTCGCAGCTATTCCGCGCGTACTGTTAATCGTGCATATAGCGCTGTCTGCAATATTACACGCTTTTGTGCTTCTATTATTATTATTATTATTATTATTATTATTATTATTATTATTATTGGGATAATGGCTGCGCCTAGTATTTGGTGCGAAGATGAAAAATGTCAACTCGTTGTAACTGCACGTCTGAAACCTGCACATTAGCCTGTTATCAAGGCTTCTAAAAACGAATTCTGGCGTTCTTACATGTACAGTCTAATAACCGGAAATGATGACAGTCCACTGAACGAAGATCAAGTGTCGTTTCTTTGCTGTTTCACGATGCTATCGATTTATCAGACTGTATAACGTCGTTGGTAGATGAATTAATGAGTGTAGAGCAATTGTGAATTTATACTCCCAGGGGGGAACTCGAAGTACTCCGAGAAAAACCTGTCTTAATGCTACTTTGTCCGCCACAAGTCACACTTCATCTTGCGTATGTTTAAATCTTCTTTGCACAGCAACTTTACTGGCGAATTTAACTGTGGCTTTGTCGCCGATAATTTGATATTGTACAGCTAGACAAAACCTGTACGTTAATAACTGGTTAATTATTATGCCTGTAAGTAATGGCGATACTGGAACAGGTGCCACGCACACAGAAAACAAGAAGTGTTTAGTTACAAAGGTCCAGGGGAAGCTACGAATGCGAAGCTTTGAAACTGTGTTAGGGTCTGCAGGATGTTTGTCAGGTCCCTGACGGCTGCAGATCACATAGAAAGCCTGCAGCTGCCTGGGTATCCAATGTCAGCTGCCTGCTATTAAGGTTCAAAACATGACAAAATATTTCCAGGAACACCAGTATTTGCAATTGCGTGAGACCCGGGTATACGAAGTAGTAGTGGTTGTTATGATTTCCACACTGGCTGTCATTTATAGAGACCACCTTTCTTCGGGGTACTTCCATGGTAACGTGTAGTTTTACTTTTCATAACCCATGAATGTTTAACCTTTTAAAGCCTAGCGGTAACTTTACATACCGCCAAGTTTAACATTAAAAAATTCTACGTGGTGTCCACATTGCGTTTATGTGTTTTGTACGGATCTCAGAACAAACAACAACTTTTGCCTTATAAAACATTAAGAGACTGGTTTTTATAACCGAAGTGGAGAGTGTTTACAGCGCGGTACGCACTGAGTCCTTATATAAAACAGATACGCTTCGTCTTTAAAGGGTTAATATATCTTTCGAGATCTCTGGCTGGTTTCTTGACAGCTTTTTGAAGAAAACAAGTCCATATCAAGAACGCCAATTTGTCAAAGCAAGGTATAAACAACGTGGTACAAATTATATCCCTTAGTCGTCCAGACGTTCTTTATTTCTAAAATAAAGTTTTTAACTGTTACAATGAGAGGGGAACTATGTTTTTGCGAAAAGCAGATCTAAATATCAATATATTGTCCTATGAAATGTTCCAAAATAAAGTGAAATGAATCAAGCGCCTAATAGGTATCGAGTAGGCATATTAGGCATATAAATAGTAAAGTTGGAACGAACACAAGTTTTAAGTTTCTACACACGGTGATAAATCACGTTATGTGATAAACTGTACAGTACGTACAACCAGCTGGAGATATCAAGAAATTGCACTGAGCAGAATGTGTTCCACAGGGCTCTGGAGTCGGTACACAAAAGCTCCGACTCCGATTCCTTCATAAAATGTCAGTATGTATTAATAACGGTAAACCTATAAGACATTTCATCGCCACCACGTGAATCATCAGGCTACTTTTTAGACTTTTTAAGTATAAGTCTAAAGGTTACTGTAGCTATCAGGGCTCTGGAGTTGGAGTATCTAGTTAAGATTTTAGACTGAGGTCGGAGTTGGAGTCGGTACATTTTTACCGACTCCGACTCCACCTAAAATTCCTTCCGACTCCGACTCCACAGCCCTCCTGTTCCAAGTAGTGTCCACATACCTTCTTCTAGACTATTCTATACTGTCTCTACTGTAAATATAATTTTCGATCTAGCGTCCCTCTGGTAGTCTCCAAGACTTTCCCATCTCTCTCCTCTCCCATCCTCTCTGCCCTCCCTCTCTGCCTCCCATTGATGACGCAGAGCTGTAGGGTCTCCTTGCTGTTGCCTTTCCCTGCGTTTCATCGCCAAGATTTGCATTTCCCCAGTTCGACTCCTCTGTGTTCAGGGATACAAGGCTATCTCTCTGCTCCGGCGGTATTCCTGGTGATGTATGGGCGTGCAGGGGCTGCAGGTAGTTGGGCCCCACAAACTGCGGACTTGGCCATTGTCTAAGCTTCATGATGGAAGATGTAAAGCACTGATCGGAAAATGGAAAAATGTTTCCTACACAGAAGCACCATATATGTGGCGAAGATGTAAGGTGTAAAAAGAGAATAAAAGTAAGCACAGTGATGTGAAGTTTTGAATACCCGTCCGCATGTGTGAGAAGCGAAGTAATGGACAGCAGTATTGGTGTTATTGCCGTGAGATCTGTTCAGTGTTTTGATGGAATAAACTTATTTTTATGGGGTGGAAATTCTGAAAACAATGTGTATCGGAGTTTTATACGGGTTTATTATTATTATTATTATTATTATTATTAGTAGTAGTAGTAGTAGTAGTAGTAGTAGTAGTAGTAATATTGTTATTATTATCTTCTGCCCATCCCTAAGGATGCTGGGCGTAATACGAACTGTAATTTACTCCTTTTCTACCCTTGATTGCCTACCGATACTGTATTTAACCCTAGTTAGACCCAAACTTGAGTATGCCTCAGCTTTATGTAACTCTGTAACGGCTACTGACGCCAAAAAGCTGGACCGCATTCAGCAGCAGTTCGTGGCCCTGTGTCAAAATCGTTTTTTCACTCATGACCATCTTACTTACGAGGGTTTTCTTGAATTTCTGAAGCTTCATACCCTGCGCGACAGAAGGCTTCATTTCGATGCATTACTGTTTATTTATGTTTATTGAGGCTAAAAATGCTGCCTGTCTGTTTTGGATACTGCTGGCATTCGAGTTCTTTCTGGTAATTTAATAAACTCTTCGCTGTTCACTGCTACGTGTAAAAACGCTCCGTCAGCGAAGTGTGTTACGGCGGCTAACCGCGTGTGCAAAGACATTGATATTTAAGAATGCCATTATTTCTGTAAAACAGATTTTGTGCTAAACTGGGACATTTTTAACTAGACCTAACTGTGTTTCTTTTTCAGAATATAGGGGTTTGGCCCAGTAATTTTGTGTTTTTGTTCCTGCGGTATTATTTTCTTTTTGTTTCTTTAGTGTTTGTTTTGTGTATTTGTGCTGTTTTTATGTTGTATTTGTGTTTTTGTGCTGGCTTTATAATAGACACTTGTGTTGTTGAGCCTGCATGTTAATAAATACCTATTGAATTGAACTGAATTGAATTGAATTTAATTATTATTTGTATGGCAGATTTTGCGTGAACTTAAATGAGGTGCACCCGCAGCGTTTTATTTTCTTGCCGACTGTTATTTCCCTCTTCTGAACTTATTTTCACGAGTCTTGCTTTGTGATAACCAGACATAACGTCAAAATAATACCTGTGTTATATAGCGACTGAACCAGTTGCATGCCTGAGTGGCCCGCAGGGTTATTTGTATTGGCGTTTTGACTGACTCAAGTGTATCAACTGTTTCCACTGAGTCAGAATTTGTTGCCGACTAATTTATAAATCAACAGTCGCACAGTGAGTCGACAGTAGTCTTGACGTGACAGTCATGAAGCGGTGCAATTTTAATAATATATTTGGCCTCATCCTTTTCTGTAGTATTTGAAGCACTCCAACAACGCAGGAGTTCCAAGCCCAGCATATTTGATATCACTTTTTGAATCCCATTGGCGAAGTTTAAAATTAATAAGTTATGTAGGTGTACATTAAAAAAACGGTATTTTGAATGAAGCTGAAAGGGCCTAATAATACGACGTACATTTTCCTTTTAACAAAAATTAAACTCTTTTCTGTTAAGAAACAAAGCATATTATTTAAAACCATTCATACTTATCGTGGTACATCTGTTCCGTTCGAGTGACAGGGGCTGTTTTGTGACTGTGAAGCTACGGCAGATAAGGGAGTCTTTTGTTAAACTTTTAAAGCCTAGCGGTAACTTTACGTACTACCAGGCTTAATTTTAGTCAATTCTCCGTGGTGCTCACATTGCATTTATGTGTTTTTTACTTATCTGGGAACAATCTGCTACTTTTACCTGACACGTCATCAAATGATTGGTTTTATTAAACTGAGGTGTAGAGTGTTTATTGCGCGGTACACCCTGAGTCTTTATATTAGAATGCATTTCGTCTTTAAAGGGTTAATTTTGCGGCCTTGATTTCAAGAGCCTTCGAATATTTTGTGTGCGTGCGTGCGTGCATGCGTGTGCACGCTCATGGTTTTTGGTCATAAAATTGGTTTACATGGTGTAACTAAAGAACGTTGAAACATCCCGCTTACAGGCCTGATCTGACTGCGATCGGTTGTTAGGTCTCCAACGGCGAATCCAAATCACGGCGATCGCAGGTGTAAATATAATCGCGAGGGGGAGACAGTTGTGATATGATGGCTGATAACACAGGACGCAGGCTGACATCAACACCTCATTTTGTGATACATGCCTTAGTTGTGGTGGGATATATGTGTAAATGTGGTGGGAGAGAACTACAGTGAAATCTGTACTCTTCTTATTAATCGTTTAAAGACGAAGCGTATCTGTTTTATATAAGGACTCAGTGCGTACCGCGCTGTAAACACTCTCCACTTCGGTTATAAAATCCAGTCTCCTAATGTTTTATAAGGCAAAAGTTGCTGTTTGTTCTGAGATCCGTACAAAACACATAAACACAATGTGGGCACCACGTAGAATTTTTTAATGTTAAACCTGGTCGTATGTAAAGTTATCGCTAGGCTTTAAAAGATTAAACATGAAAATAAAGAAGCCAAAATACGTACTTTAAACTTACTTTTGACCATCTTTGCTGGCGAGCGTGTTTGTAGATTTATGCACGAGAATATATGCGTATACACACACACGCGCGCACGCACGCACGCACGCACGCACGCACGCACGCACGCACGCACGCACGCACGCACGTACACCTACATATAAGCTAGTATCGCATACACGTAACTTTTTGCTTCGTCTGTTGTGCTGTACGTTATACGTACGACGTATGAGTACAATATGACTCGATTTCGTAATTTTTCATAATATTTATTTCTTATTTTCAGTTGCGTGTTGTGTAAAGGAAGGTGCCAATAACCGTACTTCCGAAGGCCAATACTGATACAGCTTCATCGTGCGGATCGTTACGCATTATGAAATTTGGATGACGATTAAAAGAGGCGTGATTGCCCGTTTCATAGCGCTATCCCAGAATGTAATCGCAGGGTGTAAGGATCAAACACATCAGGTCACACAACCTGTCTCTTGAGACCTCTACAGTACGGAGCAGTAGTACCAACCTTGCCACGGCAACTTCATTATGCGTTTAGGCGCGCGCGCACACACACACACACACACAAACCAACTGGGAGCTGCATTTTAAAGGAATAAGGCAACGATTAAACCTGACGTTCTATCTATCTGTTACGTTCAGTTATGTTGCTTTTCAACTGCAATTTAAAACTATTAGTAGCCTACATGAATAGCGCAACCCCCCCCCCCCGCTCCCCCCGCCCAAGCAGTGTAACACTAGCCGTCGCACTTTTTCTTAGTCTTCATCAGCCGCTGTAGGTTGTACATATAGTTAAGTAGTGTTTTTAAATCTTTTCCGCGGAAAATTGTCCACATTTCTCGGTGGCATTTCTGAGTACATAACAACTAAATTTGGTTGCTAAGCCGCCGGTACCTGCCACATTATTAACCACTCCGAATTCATGTAACATAACGTAGTATCTGAAGCATACATTTTCCTGATTGTAGCTGTTTACACGATTCATTATCGTTAGCACAACATAACGTAAGCAGTACTTTTGCCAAGAGAATAGTCCTTCTCTTATCTTTGTTTCCTCTGCAACGAGTTATACAAAAAGCCATATCTTGCTTTATATCATGTGTCAGTCTTCCTTTCTATGCTTTTCTTTTGTGTCGTGTTTGTTCTGATGTACAGAGCATATTCAGGGACAGAGATTCTCACACTTTTGGCTTAAGAATTTTTATGTTTTTCGGTTGTCTACATTTGGTAACATTTAAGATGATGATGGTGATGATTGTATGGAGAATCTTCTGAAATGAGAAAGACGTTCAAGAAATCGGCCCTAATCCATGTTAAGGCACCGACTGAATTGTATCTTACCTTCCACATCATTTAAAATGACAGAAGCTGTGTGTTGCTGAAGTGTTCGAGTGGTGGAAGACTGCACACTGTGTAACTCGCACGGTCGCAATTATTTGCTTGCTAGATCATATTCCCAATAAGCAATTCTGTATATAGTAGCCCACATGCTCATTGTACGGCGGGCCACCATAGTAGTCACGCGTTACTCCACTGCAAAACTACCTATAATAATTGATAATAATTCACATTTATATATTCTAATAGATAAAAATCTATAATAATCGATTATACTGGTTGTTGTTACCAATCCGTACCAGTCAATAAAAATCTATTTGGTTTTCTGTCACAGCAAGCGCAGCCTATAAGCCAGGGGTTTTCATATTTTCAAATAGTAATTCATATTAGCTTACGAGTTCTACTACAGTTTCTCCTACCATGAAACTCCGGGCGTTATCAAAAGCGTTTATGACGAAATGAAACATAGCTATATTGTTTCCTATCTGTTTAAACGCATCTTCCCTTCTGTGGCTTTGCTACCAAGTATGACGCTAAGCAGCAGTGTAACTCCCCTTCTTTCACTCACACCCCCTTAAAATCCACCCATTCAGCAAACCTGGATAGTAGCTGTAGGAGTAAATGTAATTTCCCTGTGGGGCAATCCCCCTGTAGACTATAACTGTGACCCCTAAACCAAATGCCTTTATTATATAAAAAGAAAGAGAGAATGAGATTATAAAGGGAGACCATTCCTATTTCGCACACACCCCCCCCCCACACGCCCCATCATGCGGCCCCACTTTACACGCGAGCCTCTCGTCGCTGTGTAACGCATTGTTAGATTGCTTAAACCGAGCAGGATTTTTATCAATTTAACTCTTGTCGTAAAAGTTTTATTCCAAATATGTGAGCTTATGTGAATTCAGGCAGAACAGTTGACACTGGCCCACTCATATGTTCTGCTGCCTGGTGGTAACGTAGCTACGAATGGGGAAAAAAATTGCGGCTGTCTGGGTCCGTACCGAAATTCAGGTGACCGACGTTTTCGTAGAAGGAAGTGCAATGCAGCTAGGTTTATATTCGTTTTTGAGGCTTTGACGGTGGGTTTTTGTTGAAATTATGGTCATTTTGGTTATTACATCGTGCAGAATCTTAAATTTATTCGGACGTTTCGGAGTACTCTGTTTTCTCCATTATCGTGGTCTTTGGATTAAGTTCAAGTGGATACCTAAATCGGCGGGCGGGATGTTTTCAAAGATTTTGGCCAATCGAAACTACGTATTTGGAAGGGGAGGTAGAATGTATACACTTTTAAAGCTTCTGCACGGTACAAAAATGTTCCATTTTCACGCCAAATTAACCGATTTTTTTTTCGAAATTTAATTTAGTTTATGTTTTGCTTAATTCCAGGATTCCGCCACGAAGCTGATGATATCTACACTCTTCTGGGATATTACGAAACGTCGAATGGTAATACTGCACCTAATTTTCGGGACAGAATTACCATTCGACGTTTCGTAATATCCCAGAAGAGCGCAGATTTAAGTAGTGTTCATTAAAAACGTTACGGAAATTGTATTTCCGTCTCGGTATGTTCATATGGGTCTCAATTCTAACTTAACAAAATCCTTCAAAGATTTCACAAAATACGGAAATAAAAGTAACAAAGAACAGTTATACACCAAGCTGTAAATTTTTTCATATTTCTCATTACCGTAAAAATATTAACGGAACTTACGGTAAATTCTTTGTTTGTTAGGCTAATATCTTCGCTGTGCATTAGGTTTGTCAAATATTAACATTTGATTATATGCCACTAATTGTAAGGGCTGACTATTTTCATTGATGCTTTTTGTGAAGTGTACAAAATCTGCGTATAAATATTAAGCTCTTTACAAAATCCTATAGAACTGTTGTTATAGTTGTACCGAATTCATGCAATAGAAAGACGGGCTGTACAACTCCCAAGCTGAACTCTTGCTTCTCACATAACTAGTAAAGGAGTCGTTGCTACTCTTCGGTCAGAATTTTCTCTTACCTGCTTCTCGAAAAATTTAAATATTAAAATATGCAAAGTGTAAGCATCGCTTGTTGTTGTGTATGGATTACAAACTTGATCTCTCATCATGCAGGAAGAGTGTAGGGTGATGGTGTCTGAGAGAAAAGTGGTGAGTAAAGTATTAGAACTTAATAACGAACAAATAACGGAAGAAACGGGGTGGAATTAAACATATTAGAACCTTCAGAAGTTTTGCTATACTTCAGAAATTATCAACCCGAGAAAATTAGCGAGGATTGTGACGAAAAGTACATATTTCACGGAAGTTTAAGCCTTTAAAGACGAAGCGTATCTGTTTTATATAAGGACTCAGTGCGTACCGCGCTGTGAACACTCTCCACTTCGGTTATAAAAACCAGTCTCTTAATGTTTTATAAAGCAAAAGTTGCTGTTTGTGCTGAGATCCGTACAAAACACATAAACGCAATGTGGGCACCGCGTAGAATTTTTAAATGTTAAACCTGGTCGTATGTAAAGTTACCGCTAGGCTTTAAAAGGTTAAAGTCTGATAAAATACTTTGATATACAGTAAATGAATCTGATGTGGGGGACTACTGCTGTGGTGGATGTGAAGGAACTTGTGCGATACTAGTAACTTGGTGTGGGGTCCAGGACCGAGCTGTTGTGAAAATGGTAATGAACATTAATATTCCTTAACAAGATATGCAGTGTACACATAACATAATATTAAGGCGCGTTCGCGTAACCATTGTTGCCGCGGAAAAGTAATAAGTGTTACGTATTCTGAGTGTGTGTTTCTAGCCTTAGTTATCCAGCATGGAAAGCGCATGCGCCGTATTGTGTTGTCACCTGTGGCCTGTCTGGCTGTACCATATTTACCTACATTATCTCATAAATGGCACGACTTTCGGAAAGAAGTTACTGAACATGAAATGTGTGTTTTGATTTTATCTACAAATTTGTCTTAAATACTTCTCATTGTAATACGAATTCAGCGAGATGTTATCATAAACGTACATAGGTCTTCATGTAAAGTAGCCGTTAGTATGGTCAGATTTTAATGACACTTGAATCTTCCCGGCGTAATTTCGAAAAATACTCAAATGTCACATTTTGTGAATTTCATCCAGTGGGAGCCTAGTTGTTCCATGCTGAAGGACGGACAGATGGACGGAAGGACGGACGGACAGACATGAAGTAGCTAACAGTCGCCTTTTCGCAATTTTGTGAACGCGCCTAAAACGGATAATTTCATGAAACTTAGCTGCAATTACATTGTAAATGTTGCCCCTGCACCTGTGAGTCAAATGTGTATTGACGTTAAATTAGACTAAAATGTGTGTCAGGTTAAACCCAACGTGTGTATAGAAAGGAACGTCTTACTCATTGCCCATTAGTTCCTTAACCCTTTAAAGACGAAGCGTATCTGTTTTATATAAGGACTCAGTGCGTACCGCGCTGTAAACACTCTCCACTTCGGTTATAAAAACCAGTCTCTTAATGTTTAATAAGGCAAAAGTTGCTGTTTGTTCTGAGATCCGTACAAAACACATAAACGCAATGTGGGCACCACGTAAAATTTTTTCATGTTAAATCTGGTGGTATGTAAAGTTACCGCTAGGCTTTAAAAGGTTAAATAGGACAGAATATTACATTAATGTGAACCTACTCAAATTTCTGCCGTAATTTTTGATAGCAAATCATGTAGACGTCCATGATCATTCCAACTGTATGGAAACTTTAAACTTTTTATATGAGGTTTTGAGTTGAAACTCGGCAGTGACGTATAACACACAGGCAAAATAAAGCATAACAGACGAACGTGTGCGTAGAACATACAGTTATCAACAGAGGCTACAAAGAGGTTTTAAAATGAGTTGCTATTCTGTTTCTGTCAACAGAACGTGGTTACTCCAAAGCAAACTGAAATTTGTTGCCCTTCGATTGCATCCTGATACGAGTAAGCTGTATGTGAAACAGTGCAGACAGGTAAACAGACCGGTGGTAGGGGTGGGGGGTATCCAAATGAGTGATATGCGATTCTGTTTCCTCCTGGTGTAGTACACGCTATGCCTTTAATAGTATGTAGTGGAAAACCCGTATTTCCTAATGACTGACGAATAGTTCGACAAGATATTGTCTTACACTTCTTATTCTATCTATCCAGGTACAAAGTACAAATACCTCTAATACATGCTTCTGTCATAGTGGCATTACGGTCTTATAGTTTTACAGTACAGGATAGGGGTTTCAAACACGCGGCTTGCAGACCACGTGTGGCTTTCCAATATACATTTTGTGCAGCCTTCTTATAGATCTCATTAAGACTTACACTGTGGCGCAACTCAGAGTCGAAGATTTTTTTAAAATTTAAAGTGCTTTTCGTCACCTATCTCTTTTGTAACGGACATATATTGTGTTCTCTGTGATGTAGGAACGTAATTTTTATATATAATTTAGATGAACGCAGATTTTAGAACTGTTAATTTCACTTGTAACATGTTTTGTCTGGTTTTCGCTACTGCGCGTGACGAGGTAGTAAATTTGGTGAGTTCGTGTTGATGTAATTTATGTTAAATTGGTATCATATTTTGTTTCATGGAAGAATTTAGATTATCAGATCGGTGCTGATGAAAATTAAAGTGTTCTGGGATACGACGCTACATGGATTTGTAAATATTTACTGACGTTTCGGAAGTGTTTCTGCATTTATCTTCGGCATATAGGCAATCCAAAATACTGCTTAAAATGCAGCAGGTGTCTCTGAAACGAAGTTGACTGTTCGCAAATCAACAGAATATCATCCCAGGCGGCTTAGATATTCAACTTTTTTCACAACTTCTTTTGGTCATTCAAATTCTTAAGTTTTGTTTACGAATTATGTGTATATATACGTATATATATATATATATATATATATATATATTGGTTACGAGTGTTATATTAACCCAGTTATGCCTGCATATTTAAACCTCCAAACTTATAATCTTTTTAAAACACTCTTGATTCTTGAACAGCGGATGATAATCGAATACTGAACCTTCATGTACGATGACAAAGGAGCCGCATAGATGTCATCAGTGTTTCAGTATTCATAGCAGTTTGCGCTGTTATATTAAGCTGACGAAGTTACGACTAACTTTTAACACGTTCAGAATGATGACTTTACGTTACTTGTGAGCCTGTCTGTAATTTGAAAGTCTAAACTTCATGGTAGCGGAGCAATGAAGCTGTCTTCCACATAGCCATGTACAGAATACCAACACGCAAGCAAAACCGAGTGCAGCCCGAATCACTTCCTATGAAGGCACTAATAATTCTACTGTAAAGTCCAAGTTTATGTTTTGTACATTCTGCTCGAATAAGTAGGAATAGTATACTGTAGTCCTGCTGAGGAAGAATTAAACTCCTTTTTTAAACCTTTAAAGACGAGAATTAACCTGAAGTGTTTTAAAAATTCACTTCGTACCGTGCAGTAAACACCCCCTGTCTAGGTTACAAAAGCCAAGTTAGTTAATTCTGCGTAAGGAAATAATCGCTGTTTGTTCTGAGGATTGTACAACCCAATTCAATGCATGCATTTTTAACATTCACTTCCATTTTTTAATATATTGCTTAAGCCACACACACACACACACACACACACACACATTATACCTACTGTTTTTATACACAATTTATTCACAATATAAGGCGGACATCTTCGTGTAACACACAGGGTTTTCATTCTTATGTTTTTTGTTAATGACCTGATGATGGCTCTTTACTGAGCCGAAACTTGTTGCCAAGTAAAAACGCACATAATACAGATTGTTGTGTTTGACTGACGAACCAGTTAGATATACAGTTAATAAATAGCCGAACGGGGATTTCACACGTTAAGGTAATCATTTGAGATTATCAAAAGTTAACATCCACACATTTAAGATCTGGAGAATTCAGCTACCGTCACGATATGAGAAACTTCGAAATGTATTTCGTTTTGTTACCTTGCTTACGTGTGTGCTTTGCTATGGGCCGATTTTCCGTTCAGTGTGCCCCAACAAGCGCCCAGTTCGTGCAAAAATTCAAGATATAAGTCTGAAGAGGCATAGGGCAGACAGCATGATGCACTGAAGCTGAATGAAAAGTAGTTGAAGAAGAATATAGTTTAGCGTTTTTCTTATTCCTAGGGAATCAGTCCTTTTCTCTTTCAGGAAGTCTGGAATTAGAAAATAATTTTCCAAATGAGTTCACAGCTCCGTTTTCTTCGCACGTTATTTTAATTACAAGATTTATGATTTCGTTTCCCATGGCCTCACTCTCTGTATGTGCAGTTTGATAAAACTCAATTATACTCCTGGCGTTTAAAATTGCAATCACTGATTTTAAATATGATTTCGCAAGAAATTAATTGTACGAGAAAACGAATTACAGAAATTATCGTCTTTCAATGCTTCTCTTTTTCATATTGCGAACAGACTGTGCACTCTGTGAAATGTTTTTCTTCCCGATTTCAGTCTCTGTGGACATTTCTTTTATTGCTGCGAGAGACGTTCTCTTGAGTAGTTTTGCATGTTCCTGGGGTGTCTTTTGTATGGTGACATTACATTCTTCTGAATACCGAAACATGCAAGTCCCATAATATTCATCATTATAATGGCCTTCATCCTCTCGAAGTCACTGTTATTGGATCGCATACGACTTTTGTACCCTTGCCCAGGGGTACTTCCCAGAATATGTCGTAAGGGATTAAGATGGCATTTGCCTAAACATTTCGTATCTCTGAACTTACACGTTAAGATTTTCCTTCGATCCTAGTTGGATTATAAATCCGGTATAACATAAAACGTGTATAATTGACAAACTAACATTCAGTACTTGTCAAATATACAGCCTTTTTGCTGTAATGGATTTATGATCCGACTAGGATCGGCGGGAAATATTTGACTTTAGGTGTCTGGATGCAAAGAAACATAGACAGTACTACAAATGTTGAACAGTTTTAACCTAATTTTAGTAACTGTTTGATGTCAAATGTTTTTAATCCTTTAATTTTGTAATGTGTTTTGTATCGAACACAGTCGACGACGATGTGTTTTAGCATCAGCGGCTCCTCTTTATCAACAGCGTCCCTGAATATGGCTATTATTATTAGCCGAAACATGTCGGAGAAGTAATAGTGTTCGTGTTAACCGGCTGGTGTGCAGTTAGTTAGAAACAAATATGTTGTTACGTACATCTATTGTGCGATTGATATAGGAACTTAACCGGAGGTTTAACACCGCCAGTACTATCCGTAACCCACCAGTGGACAAGTTCCTATGCTCTTGCCACCCCCAAACCTCACCTGTCTAAGATTCCTCATTACATTCTCTTAGATCTGTCACTGATTTCCAACCTACCGCTACCTAACTTGTTTACACACCACAGTGCATTTCTTACCCCGTCCTACCTAGAAATTCAGGTAATTGTAACCTTCTAGAATTCGCCTTTCAAACAACTATTTTGTTAGCGTCTGTCATAAAGTTTGTCTTTATGTAATACGTGCTGTTGGTTTTTTGTCACCCTTAAGGTGCTGCACTACTCATAAAATGTTATCTGTTTTAACAGCAGGAGCCATTTTTAACAGTATTTCATTAAGGCTATAATATAAATTGACTTTTGAACTCCTAATTTTGTACCTGTATCTTCAGCATGTATATATGTATATATTTAAGCCTTCGATGAGTCTACGTGTACTGAACTCTTTGATGATGGCAAAGATGAGCCGAAACATGGCTGCAGATGTAACAGTCGTAGTTTGGTAGTCACAAATCTTCTGTACGTGGTTAGGTTTCATGTAACAATTTATTAAAAATTGTCAGCAACAGTCATAACCTTTTATGACATACGGCTAGTTCGGAATCTCGTAATGGAGGTAGAGATCGTTACTAAAACAACAGATTTTGCCCCATACAGGCATGATGATCGAAGCAGAGCGATTCTGCGAATTGTAGGAATTGTATATATATATATATATATATATATATATACATACACATATACATATACACACACGCGCGCGCGCGCGCGACTGATGACCCAAGAAATTTATTTACGTTTATTTTTTGGTGAAAGTCATTTATTTCCTAAAAACAACCGGGTTTGTTCTACTTTTCACATCAACTAAATTTGTAAACCCATTTCCTAAAAGTTTAATAGAACAGGGGCTTTATTGTCTTAATATAATTATGAAAGTGGGAAAAAGACCTGGATTTTCTTTGGGTTGGGTAAATAATTGTGTCATGTTATTCATATTTTTGTGCCATAGCATATCATAAGCATCTAGAATTCTTTACGCTGCTGCAGGATGTAAGGGGAACCAGAGCGCTTTAAATTGATTAGTGCCATCTATATTGTGGTCGTTTTTGTGTCCATAAAATCTGTGCACCGGCAGCGGAGGGGAGAGAGCGTTACGCCTGGGGGTTTAAAGCGTAGTGCGTAAAAAGAACAATATTATGTTTTGTGCTGGGTGTTTGCCTTGGCGAGAGAATGAATGGTGGTGGACGGGCAGGCGCTGTCATTCGCCTTTCCCGTCCAGTCTGTGATAACACAATGTTATATTTTCTAACTCTGTCATAAATGTTGCCTTACAATTGAATTTACTTTCGAATATCTGGGCTACGATAAAATTATATCGTTCGTGGTTTCACGTATCATGTAACTTTTTAACAGAAGTTAAATGCTGTCAGTATATATAACTGTCTACCTGTGTCATACTCGCACGTGTGTGTGTGTGTGTGTGTGTGTGTATACACCGTTAAAATGGCAAAGCAGTATCTATGTGTAAATGTACGTTTATGACTACTTTAACCCTTTAAAGACGGAGCTTATCTGTTTTATATAAGGACTCAGTGCGTACCGCGCTGTAAACACTCTCCACTTCGGTTATAAAAGCCAATCTCTTAATGTTTTATAAGGCAAAAGTTGCTGTTTGTTCTGAGATCCGTACAAAACACATAAACGCAATGTGGGCACCACGTAGAATTTTTTAATGTTAAACCTGGTGGTACGTAAAGTTACCGCTAGGCTTCAAAATGTTGAGCTGCAACAGCTACCGACCCTCAGTGGCACATGCACTCTTCTGTATCTCAAAGCTGTATATCCCAAATAAGCATGATACGAATACCTGTTACAGTGGCACAGGTTACCTTTCGCTCCCCCCATATGTTTATCAGCGAAATTCCTGCAAGATTTCATTACAGGGATCCAAAATGCCACCTTGTGTCACAAGGACGAAATCCAGCCCGAAAGAACCCAGAAAATGCTACTACTCTGTGCGTTTTGGGGCCCCCCTTACCCACGAGGCGCCCCGCGTCAAGATCTCTGCGACAGCGTTATCTGCATCGTTGACGTTATCGTATTTTCAGTGTGTGAAAGAAATGAAAATTAAGTCCTTGCATAGGTGCATTCTTATATAAAATGAAATTAAAATGTCGTAGTCGACAAGGATCGATCGCTTTCACCATCTGGTGTCTGTTAGGGCTCGAACCCTGGAATCATGGTTTCGAATCCCATTCACAGCATGGATAATATGTCTGGGCTGTATGTCGCTTTGCTTTACTTTTTCTTTGCTTTATAATCTGCGTGGTGACGTACATGTGGAAAGAAAAAAAAATTAATACAACATTTTCGTTGGGAAACCTAGAGGAAGGGATAGCTTGGAAGAACTGGGTATGAACGGGAGGGTAATATTAAAATGGGTCTTAAAGGAAATTTGATGGGAGGACGTGGAATGGATTAATATGGCTGACAGTAGCGACAAGTACCAGGCTGTTGTGAACACGGCAATGAACTTTCGTGGTTCATAAAGCTCGGGTAATTCCTTCACTAGCTGACGAACTGCTAGCTTTCAAAGAAGGACTCTGCTTCGCCGAGTTACTTGTCCTATGTAGGTATAGGCCTTGCAATCATCCGATTCGCCGCCGAAGGCAGCATAACAGACGTACGTATACAGAAAGATTTATAAAACACGGAAAAAGGGGAGATTTTGGGCTGCATTGGCATATAGCGCCATACGGATGGACAGATGTAGACGGATTCCTGAGGAAACGGAGAAAGTGCCGGCCTGTTGATAGCGTCAATCTATTGAAGCGGAAAACGATAAGGCAAAACTTAAATATACATGTAACTAATAAATTCCTTTTTCTAGTAATAAGCTCGACTTCGCTGCTAGATAAAACCAAAATTTCTCACTGTTTATCTAATTTTCTTGCTTTGCTGATAATAAAGGCTCTGTTCACTCGAAATCCGGCACACAAATATTTATGCCTTAATATTTGACAGAAAGATAAATATATAGCACGTGGACTTGTAAGGGCAATATTTATTCATTTTCTAAATGTGCTGTGTGGATCAGTTGCTGAGTCGTATGTTGACTTAGTGTGACATTACGCTGTTCTGCAATTTGATTTTATTTTAGTCATATTGCTTTTGCGTGCCCTGAGTAACTATTGCTTTCCTGCACTCTGTGTGTGTGTGTGTGTGTGTGTGTGTGTGTGTGTGTAAAATGAAGGTGAAACACGTTCTGCCACGTGTTTAACCCTTTAAAGACGAAGCCTATCTGTTTTACATAAGGACTCAGTGCGTACCGCGCTGTAAACACTCTCCACTTCGGTTATAAAAACCAGTCTCTTAATGTTTTATAAGGCAAAAGTTGCTGTTTGTGCTCAGATCCGTACAAAACACATAAACGCCATGTGGGCACCACGTAGAATTTTTTAATGTTAAACCTGGTGGTACGTAAAGTTACTGCTAGGCTTTCAAAGGTTAATCTTTGCAAATGTTAAACGTGTACACTAAGTGTAATATAAATTTAGTTTTGATGCGCTATTGCACCAACTTTACATTATTCAACAGTCGATCAGTTCGCAGACTAACCGTTTGTCCAGCAGTGATTGTACGATCCAGGCAGGTAAACCCCGACAGTCGGTTTGAGGCAGCTCCAGCTCCTCGGATAATGAAGCAGAAAGCATTTTAATCAGTGATTTTGTGATGGTATTACCTGCGCCTGTTGTTTTGTATGGGTGTGAAACTTGGTCTCTCACACTGAGGGAGGAACAAAGACTGAGGGTGTTCGAGAATAGGGTGCTGACGAGGATATTTGGGCCTAAGAGGGACGAGGCGACAGGGGAGTGGAGAAGACTACATAACGAGGAGCTTAATGACCTGTACTCATCACCAAATATTATTCGGGTAATCAAATCGAGAAGAATGAGATGGGCGGGGCATTAGCACGTATGGGGGGAAAAGAGAGGTGCCTACAGGATTTTGGTGGGGAGACCTGAAGGAAGGCGACCGCTTTGGAGACCTAGACGTAGATGGGAAGATATTATTAAAATGTATCTTCAAGAAGTGGGATGGGGCATGGACTGGATGGAGCTGGCTCAGGATAGGGACAGGTGGCGGGCTGTTGTGAATGCGGTAATGAACCTCCTGGTTCCATAAATGCGGGGAATTTCTTGACTAGCTGAGAAACTGTTCGCTTCTCAAGAAGGCCTCTGCTCCATGGAACCAGTTAGTTAGTCAGTTAGTTAGTTAGTTAGTTGGCTGGTTGGTTGGCTGGTTGGTTGGTTGGTTGGTTGGTTGGTTCGTTGGTTGGTTAGTTGGTTAGCTATAGCTAGCTAGCTAGCAGTTAGTTAGTTAGTTAGTTAGTTAGTTGGTTGGTTAGCTAGCTAGCAGCTAGTTAGTTAGTTAGTTAGTTAGTTAGTTATTACCTGCGCCTTTAAGATAGTTGAGAAATTACATATTTTGTCGTGTTGCTATAAAAGAAAATTTCTGAACTATCTAGCAGTGTTCCAGAAAGTACGAGCGTAATGAAAGTATAAGTAATTTAGTCACTCCATTTAAGATAAAGTTACTGTAATTAAGTATTCTTTTTATCCATTTCTCGTATGAAATTCTGTAAAGTTCCCACTAATTATAAGATCTGTAATATTAACACTTGTGTTACTTACTCACTTTTATATTCTGCCGTCTTTGAAACAAAGCTTGTACTTGTCTCATGCTATTCTCCTTGTGCATGTCTCTTCAAATTATATGAGTGACGACATGAAAGTAAGGTTGGATCAAAAGACTCTGAAGTTGTTTTAAACCACCGTAGCATTGTTAAAACATGTTAAAACTTGGCAGCAAAAAAGTGGGGATTTTTTAAACCTTATATCAGGCTCTGAAGAAAAGCGCTTTGTGTCAGACCCACAAACAGGCTGTATATACAGTGATACTCTTTCTTAGTTACGCAGAGTTTGGATCTTGTTTTCTGAGGTGATGCATGAACTAATCTGTATAGGCATGTAATTTGAGTTATGTATTTATTTTTGAGTTTAATTTGTAAACAGATATTTATTTTTCTCTGTGTTTGCACTATAATTAAAAATCCCCATTAATAACGTTAGGATCCCTTTAAGGCTGTCGCAGTCTGTGTGCTGCGTGTGGCCCAGCTGTTCAGGGGACACCGTAAATGCTGTTTGTGTTGTTGTTTTCCATGGTTTTTATTCATGTCTTGTGCTCTATATGCATTATCAACTGAGGACTGCGCGTCTTTACCATATTTTACTTTTTAAGTTTTGTTTTGATGTTACGTATTTTTGTTCTCGTTTCTCTAATTATTTTGTCGAAATTCTTAATTAAGTAGCACTTTTGTTGTAAGGTCTTAATTTTCGTTTCGATATCGGCTCTGAAGCCCAAGATAATATACTGTAAAAATACGTATCCAGAGATCATATTCCACTTACATTACCATATGTGAAATTTGTTCTGTTAACCTTTTAAAGCCTAGCGGTAACTTTACATACGACCAGGTTTAACATTAAAAAATTCTACGTGGTGCCCACATTGCGTTTATGTGTTTTGTACGGATCTCAGAACAAACAGCAACTTTTGCCTTATAAAACATTAAGAGATTGGTTTTTATAACCGAAGTGGATAGTGTTTACAGCGCGGTACGCACTGAGTCCTTACATAAAACAGATACGCTTCGTCTTTAACCTTTTAAAGCCTAGCGGTAACTTTACGTACTAACCGGTCTAACATTAAAAAATTCTACATGGTGCCCACATTGCGTTTATGTGTTTTGTACGGATCTCAGAACAAACAGCAACTTTTGCCTTATAAAACATTAAGAGATTGGTTTTTATAACCGAAGTGGAGAGTGTTTACAGCGCGGTACGCACTGAGTCCTTATATAAAGCAGACGCACTTCGTCTTTAAATGGTTAATAAATGATAACGTATTGAAATAGGTCCACAGAAGTACATATTTTTCACGCTTTTGGCTGTGTTGTTAGTAAACGTGTCAAATCCTGTACGTACCAAACTTTTCCAGTTCTTAGACAACATTAATTTTACTCAACAAAAAACACTGTGATTAAGGGATGGTTTGGTTGCGTGAGGTGCGACTCTGATGCTCAAGTTAATGCATCTCTACTCGAAATACAGTTGGAATTGACAGATTCACAAAACGTACTGGCAACCGGCAACATATTAACAACATACACAGAAATCAATGTTCGATAATCCATAAAGAAAAATGTGTTCGTGATGATTAGGGCTTTGCGGGGGTTAGCGCCCCTCAAGGGTGAGAGTTTGGGTGTTTGGGGGAGATTGGGAGTGATGGACTAGTGCTGTAGACATGTTCTGATTAGTCTGATGAAAAAAGAGTTCCCGTGAGGGTCACTAGCTAGCAACATTAAACGCAATAGCTTTGTCATATACACAGTCGGTTGCGTAAGTGATTATGGAAAGCCCCCTGCCCAACACTTGTGTCTGTCTCGCTCACACACCGCTATGATGGCAATGCATGACAGTTTTCTGTCTCATTTAATCTCCTCCCTTACTCTTCTAGCCTTTCTCTTCTGTCATAGATGTGGTAGGCTATTATTCTACATTGTTTATTTATAAGCACAATTAATCACAAGGGACACGGCGTAGCAGTAAATTCGATAGTTCTGTGGTTACAATACTGGACTTTCAGTGGACACAAACTGACTTTATTGTACTTCCTTGTTCACATACAGAATTGACCGAAATATAAGGTTAGAGATTAATCTATGTGTGTTTTTATCTGTAACACTGTGTGAGGAATTGCCAACACTTCGAAATAATTTGCTTATAACTTCAAGTCGAATGTTATTAGACTGGTGCAGAGCAAGTAGAGTCTTCCTCACTATACAACATTAAGATAAGGCGATTCAGGCGGGAGTTTTTCTCTAATCCAAAGCCCTACCATTTCCGTAATTTATTTGTGTCAGTGGTTAATACGGACGCTTTCACTGTCGTAGAAGCGGTCGAAGCGTGAAGCTGATAACTCACCGTAATTTTAATGCCGAAATTTAGAATTACGCCTTAATTATGTTTATAGGTACAAGGGAAACTAAATTTTTACGTCACTTTGCATATTCTTGCTCTGTTGAATTAATGGATAAGACAGAGTACCGTACGTTTGGAAGATAACTCCTGTAACAGGTCCGACGAGACTGGTCCACCCTTCCATGCCTGATCACTTTCACATGCCTGGTCCATTCTTACAAGTCTGGTCCAGTCTCACATTCATTGTCAACTCTCACATTCATTGTCCAATCTCACATTCATTGTCCACTCTCACATTCATTGTCCAATCTCATATTCATTGTCCACTCTCACATTCATTATCCAATCTCACATCCATTGCCCACTGTCACATTCATTGCCCACTGTCACATTCATTGTCCAATCTCACATTCATTGTCCACTCTCACATTCATGGTCCACTCTCACATACTTATCCCCTTCGGATGAGCCGAATCCACTACACATATCTGGTACATTCTCGCGTGTCTGATACATTGTCACATTCCTGTTCCACTGTCACACCTGGCCCTCTCTCACATGTCTGGTCTCCCTTCTTATGTAACGAAGCTTCGACCCCCATGATTAAAACATGCAGGTGGTGCTTGCAAGTGGCCTATTAAAGTGGCTGAATTCGTATGAACACAGCAACGTCTTATGACATCCGCACTAAATATTTACACTAGTTGTCTGAAGGTCCCAGAATCTAGCCTCAAAACTGACTGTCTAGATCAGGTCATTTGTAAACTGCCTAGATGCGCCCATACAAATGTTTCGGTGGAACATAGAAATGCGCGCGAACAATTACAGTGATTTAGCAATTATCGCAGTGACTCGAAAGAACGAATGTGTTTTGAGAAATTTCTTTATTCTTATTCTGCTTTAAAATGTAAGTAATTTCAATCAGGATTTCAGTTTAGAATTTTTTTTGTGGAATCGCTTTGCATGTCGGACCTAGTGAGATGACATTAATCTCATATTTTGCCTGAGGACAAGAACAGGTTATGTCCTCGAAAGGTAGTGCCTTAGAATTCTTGATTATTGTTTTTTAGTGCGAGACCATGAATCCCGTAAATTAAATAATAATAATTATTATTATTTATTTTGACTGCAAATGGGTTTGTACCCGGTGGCAGTGGCACTACAATAAGATACAACACACAAAATAACACACCGCACTCAAACAAAACACAACACACAAAATTACAAAAACAATAAAGGACACATACTGCACGCAATAAATACAATTACAATACAAATGAAATTACAGTGTAAATACAATTACAATTAGCCTAAAGTTGATGAATTAATATTAATAAAAAATTAAGCATACGATACAGTAATGCAGTCACAGTACTGAATTACACAACTTCATGAACTGATGCACTCGCATTTCACCGTGACCTTCCCTTCATTCCACTTCACTACACTTATGTAACCTTCACATCCCCACCACGACTTACCTCCCTTCACCTCACTTCACTTCACTTCACTTCACTGCATTTTTTTATGATTTCCACCACGTCTTCACTTCACCTCACTTATCACTTTCCTAATCCGAATTCCGAAAGTGATGTACATATCTTCTTAATTTTGTAGAAATTAATGTCGTTGCCTGTTTCCAGAAGCAAAGAAACGCGTTCCTTTATACTGTGCCTGTGTACAGGGGATGTTACCAGAGACTGTGACACTCATGTCGTTTAGTCATAAAATAACGGAACCCTATTTGTTCGGTATACTGACGTCAGTGTAGCTGATGGCGCTAGTGACGTGTGTATGTTCCTGCTAGCTGAACCTTGGACGCCCTTAACCCTCCAAATATGCAGCAGGAATAAATTGAGTATCTTGATTCACGTCAGCACGTATTCATTCAAATTGCACGTATCTGAAGACACTGGAGCTTCTCAGTGAAACGAAGATGGTGGGGCACGGAAGGGATGTTTTCGTGCGGCCGTATGATGTATGGGGTGGGTTGCTATTGCATATAAGGCTTTGAACTTTATACTTCGTGTCTGTAGGGCCGTCTTGCCTTGCCTTTGCGAAGCTCTGCGCTTAATTTGATTAAAGTTTTTATGTATAGCTTTTAATTAAAGTTTTTATACATTATTAAAGTAGCTATAGTCTACGTAATTAATGTTCTTTCATTATCAAGTTGTTTATATATCACGTTAAACTTCGATATAATTAGATACGTGTATTACCACTATCACACATGGATTTCAAAATCTTTCATTCTTTCTTATTCTGACCTCTGTCTATCTACTTGTTCCAGGTGTAGAGGTTACTGGTGCGCTTGATCACACTCAATGACACACACACACACACACACACACACTTGATAGGTCTCCTCTGGACGAGGGATCGGCCCGTCGCAGAGACGTCTACCGTAACCTTTTAAAGCCTAGCGGTAACTTTACATACGACCAGGTTTGACATTAAAAAATTCTACGTGGTGCCCATATTGCGTTTATGTGTTTTTACGGATCTCAGAACAAACAGCAACTGTTGCCTTATAAAACATTAAGAGACTGGTTTTTATAACCGAAGTGGAGTGTTTACAGCGCGGTACGTACTGAGTCCTTATATAAAACAGATACGCTTCGTCTTTAAAGGGTTAAACACACAGCACTCACAAGAGACGGACAATCCATGCCCCCCGTGGGACTCGAAACCTCAGTTACAGCGGAAGTAGAATACGACGGTCAGTGGTCTGATTTTCACAAAACTCGACCTGCTGGACGAATTTTTTCTTAAATCTATTATACCAAATTGCATAAAAATTCGATAAACATTGCAGTCGCTGATACTAGGTGACGGACGGACAGACTGACGAACGGACGGACAGACATGTTCTCCCTATAAGGCGCTCTTACTTCACAAAGAAAGCCTAGAATGAAAATAATACCTTTTGATCATTTTAAGATGCTTTGATATTTATCCAAATACTTATAATTATTTTGTCTACTTTCCATTTTTAATATTATTACGTATATATTTTTTACAAGTATTAGAAATAATTTAATTAAAAATCCTTAAAATTTCGGCAGCTTCCCTGCTTGTCTGAAATCAGTAATGATTGTCCTACATTAACCCTTTAAAGACGGAACGTAATGTTTTATATAAGGACTCAGTGCCTACCGCGTAGTAAACACTGTCCACCTGGGTTATAAAAAAGGAGATCAGTTGATGTTGTATAAAGTAACATTTGCTGTTTGTTCTGAGATCCGTACAAAACACATAAACGCAATGTGGGCACCACGTAGAATTTTTTAATGTTAAACCTGGTGGTACGTAAAGTTACCGCTAGGCTTTAGAAGGTTAATATGTGTATTTCTATATACCATATAGCCGAAACTGTTTACCTTATCTCTGTAGAGAAGAAACAAAATACAAATTTTCCTGACAAGAATAAACTGAAAGAGACAGCCCTTTACTACTTACTGTAGTGTGTCCCGTAACTCCGCCTTATTCTGTCCACTCAGAGTACCAAATGTCGCCCTCGTCAGCGTGTATTTCGCGTGGCCTCACCTTACTGTCATTGTTAGATACTTGACAGACGAACATTAACAAGAAGCTGGATATTTCATGAACTTCCGTCATGTAGATGTCAGAGGATGATCATAACCTTATGAAAATTTCTTTTCACAGACGCCAGTAATAGAACTGGCGCTGTACAGGTGCCGCAGGAATTCATGATTAAGAACCGTAGCGGATTATTGGAAGTTATTATAACAAATATTCCGTTCTTCTGTGCCAATTTGATGATTCAGGCTCAGTATAATGAGAATCTAATTCTTCGGAAAACTGGAACAGGATAAGTAACTTTTTCTCTGACAAGTGGCACTTGTTGAACGCGTTAACAAATTCTCAACATCTTTAAGCCCAAAAATGTATTACTTGATCCTACAAATCACCGATCTTACTCTGACCCATTGAAATCAATCCACACCTGCTGCTGTAATTATGCAGACTGTAGTTTAATGTTTAGCCCATTGTACCATCAATGTCGTTATCTTCTTTCTGATATTTTATTTCTATTTTATCGATTACTTTTGTGTGCGTTCCTTATATTCGTTTTCTGAGATATATCAGACTCTAACAATGTCGGCTGCCACATGTTATCAGTGAAATAATATGTGTTTACCCTGATATTTCAGCCGAGTTGTAGCCTTTTTTTTAGCCTAACACTTTTTATAACACACAACTTTCGTCTGTCTCTTAACTCTTCTAGTGGGATCTAAGTTCCTGAAACTATGAGCACCCTGTATATAGTGTGCGTGGCAGGTAGGTGCGAGTGTCCTCAGGAGCTGATACGCACATAAATAGTGTGCTGCCACCACCACCAGCACCACCACCACCACCACCACCACCACCACCACCACCACCACCACCACCACCACCACCACCGCCGCCGCCGCCGCCGCCGCCGCCGCCACCGCCGCCACCTCCACCACCACCACCACCTGCACCACCACCACCACCACCACCACCACCACCACCACCACCGCCGCCGCCGCCGCCGCCGCCGCCTAAGCATATGTTTCGCGTCATAGTCCTTCCCTCTTCTACCTACTTGTTCACAGCAGGTGTAGAAGGTTCTTATTTTCACTTGATCACACTCAAACACCAAAGTCGGTAAGACTCCTCTGGACGAGGGATCGGCCTGTCGCAGAGACCTCTACCTTACATCACAAACACTTACAAGAGACAAGCATCCATGCCCCCGGCGGGATTCGAACACACGATCCCAGCAAGCGCTTGGCCGCAGACCTACGCCTTAGACCATGCGGCCACTGGGATCGGCCTAAGCATATGTCCCACCTCTTTCATTGTTGATGAGATAGCATTTATAGTATTTTGTAAGTAAGTAATGTTTCCTGTCGTTGCTGATGCTCCCTCCTTCACGCCAAGTACTGTCATGAACTCCCCTTTCCCAAAAGCCATCAGTTTATGAGGCGTGTTTCCTATACCATCTAATGTAACCGGTGTTTTACGTAGATTCCTTACTTGTATGATGCAACTTTATTCGATTTAGGCCACGTGTTTCGGTTCGAATTGGTGCCTTTCAGGCCGTAATATGTACATTTGATTATGCAAGCCGCTCGGCTACTTTCCAGGACATTATATGTAATATGATACTAAGAATTTAAATTAGATTCTCCTCTTGGTATGCTACTGTAGTCTGTCAAATACTTTTTATATTATTATACTGATATTCTAATTTCAGTCTGTGCCGTTGTTTATGCTGTTCTGCTATTAGAAATATAAACGGCATGCGGTATGTTAAATTACTTTTTCCATACAGGCCCACTTGTGCTAAAAATCCGTGTCTCTGATACTGTACCTATTTTTTTTTCTACTGTGAAATTTACATTCCTTTTATGTAAGGTGTGACTAATTGTACTGTACAAATGTAGTACATATTCATATATTTCTTATGCATAAATAGTTTTGTACACATATTCTACCGTTGATAGTGTAAACACTCTTTATACATGATTTAAAAGATTGTATTTAATACTATGTAGAATACGAAAGATAACGTTTGTAACCTAATAGTGTTGATACCATTGTTGGCTTGGAGGCGTGTGTGTATTTACATCTTTATTTTTTGTATTATTTGTTAAAATATTTTCTTACGGTTTATGTTGGTTTTGTGTGAAACAAAATCCGTAACATAATACTGTTGGTAGCATTGTTGGCCTCTATGCATGTCTGTGTTTGTATCTTTATTTTTCTATATTATTTTTTATAATATTTTCTTATGGTTTACGGTGGTTGTGTTGTTGGTGCCAATATTGTGTTTACTTCAGTTCTTTCATTTTTGTTTGATGCGTTTGTTATTTGGTTCTGACGACAGACTGTATAAACGTATACTATGTCAAAGATTCCACAATATGACGCAGTTACATGATATGCCTTCAACCTATGGCCTTCTCTTCCCAGTCATTGAAACTTTTCTCTGCAAAATGCGTAGATGTAACAGGACGAAGTATTTAACAGTAAAGCTGAAGAAAAATCTCTTGACAACGGCAGATCTGTGTAATGATAAGATGGCTTAGCTTTGCTTTCCTGCGTTTTGTGTAATACGGAAATGTCTATGAGAGAGACGTACATAAATCAGTTCGAATTTGGAAATACTTTTATGACGTATTTCGGGATGTTGTGAACACGATAAGCCGTTGATTGTCTGAACGGTTATCATCTTGTTCATGAGGGAATAGAAGTATTTGTTATCACGCCATGTGCGTATCAATATACCTCCATTCTCAATAACTTTTGGGAGATCATTACAGTTGTAATTAATAACAAACTGATATTGTCATTGCAAAATGAAAATGAAGACCTTGTTACGTATTACATTGAATGGCCTGTTTATTGCTATGTGATTTCCTAACTGGGTCGTTCAGTTCAGTTACTCTTTAAGTTACTGATTTTTAGCTGAGGTTTTATAATTTGGAATACCACATGCTTTTTACATCATCACATACTCTTCTTTTCGCAGTCCTTCCCTCTTCTACGTACTTGTTCACAGCAGGTGTAGAGGGTTTTTATTTTCACTTGATCACACTCAGACACACGCCACAGTCGATAGGACTCCTCTGGACGAGGGATCGGTCCGTCGCAGAGACCTCTACCTGACAACACAAACACTATACAAGACAAACATCCATGCCCCGGTGGGATTCGAACCCACGATCCCAGCAAGTGCTCGGCCGCAGACCCACGCCTTAGACCGCGCGGCCACTGGGATCGGCCCACACTCTTCTTGTGTTATAAATGGCGAGTAGCAAGGTTCTAATTAGAACCAATATCCGGTGTAGATATAATAATGATATACGTACTGCTTGTATAATTATTTTCAAACGCAATCCTGTTCTGATTTAAACTAATTATGAAATGAGTAAATGTTTCACTGTTAGTGATGGTGCTGTCACATTGTCAGTACCGATTGTTGTGACATTCTAATTTAAATACTGCTTATTGTATTAACCTTTTAAAGCCTAGCGGTAACTTTACGTACGACCAGGTTTAACATTAAAAAATTCTACGTGGTGCCCACATTGCGTTTATGTGTTTTGTACGGATCTCAGAACAAACAGCAACTTTTGCCTTATAAAACATTAAGAGACTGGTTTTTATAACCGAAGTGGATAGTGTTTACTGCGCGGTACGCACTGAGTCCTTATATAAACCAGATACGTTTCGTCTTTAAAGGGTTAATGTGAGTGGAGCATGGTTATCCGCACCACACAAGAAAGAAGTAATATATTTTTGTCTATAGGTTATGTCCGATATACGGACAGTAAATAAGGAAGTAATCTCTTGATTTTCCGTTTATTAAACCTGTTGTGAACCGAACACATCCGTCAACACGAGCCTGTATGAGAGAGTACTGTTAAGTGGTAGAGACAACTGGCGCGAGAATGTGAACTAGACTGGATTATTCCAGGCCAGAGTTAAGCAGCTGGCGTTTATGAACACGGCGTTAATTCTTCGGGTTGCATAAAGATTGGAAACTTTTTTGACTTGCTCAGTAAGTTTTAACTACTCGCTGAAGACTCTGTATAGTGATGTTAACTTAACTGTATTACTTTATATGTATAAAAATATTATGGGATTTAAATAACGCCCATTAACTGCTAATCTTCCTGTGAGAGAAATTTAAAAAATTGTATTAAGAATAAATGAATTATTTACGGGTTTCTTGTTTCAGGAAGTAGGTCCGTGATAAACTATTATTATTATTATTGTTGTTATTGTTATTATCATCATCATCATCACCATCATCACCATCACCACCACCACCCAGGTATTTAGAGCTACATGATACAAGACACCATCTTGATGCACTTTAATGCAGGCTGGAAGGCATTTACTTTACCACTGGAGTTTCACCATCTTTTGAGTACGGTAGCTTTCAGTCTACGGATAGTGCAGTATCAATATAATGGACTTAATATGGATTTTAACTCGAAGTAGACTCTAATCTGCAGGATGTAGGCCTACGAAGACTGTAATACGCTGGTATAAAATCAATACCAAAGGCCAGGTGTCGCCTACAGTTCATCACATTCTTTAATCGCCCTGCAGTCAGAATTTCTTCTCACGCAATACCTCATTTGTCATAAAACGAATATCACATTATTCTTCCTTCATTTTTGACATCCTTTGTGCAGGGAGAGTGCGCGCAATACTGTGTTAAACTCACTTGCTGATACCGTATTGTGAAATACCTCTTTCTCACTTAATAATGTTACGGATGTAGACCGCAAACAGGAAATGAGTGCACATAAAAATCTGTTCGAAAAATCTCAACACAAAGGATGTTTGTACGTTTAGCCTATAAAGCGGAAATAATGCTAAAGGAGGAGGAAGAGGAGGAGGAGGAGGAGGAGGAGGAAGATAAGAAGTGAAAAGAGGAGAATAAGAAGATGGAAGAAGAGAAGGAGAAAAGGAATAAAAAGAAGACAAAAGGAGGAGGATAAGGAGCTGGAGGAGGAGGAAGATAAGAAGAGAAAAGAGGAGAATAAGAAGATGGAGGAAGAGAAGGAGAAAAAGAATAAAAAGGAGGCAGAAAAGGGGGAGGATAAGGAACTGGCGGAGGAGGAAGATAAGAAGAGAAAAGAGGAGAATGAGAAGATGGAGGAAGAGAAGGAGAAAAAGAATAAAAAGAAGACAAAAGGAGGAGGATAAGGAGCTGGAGGAGGAGGAAGATAAGAAGAGAAAAGAGGAGAATAAGAAGACGGAGGAAGAGAAGGAGAAAAAGAACAAAAAGAAGGCAGAAGGGGGAGAATAGAGAACTGGCGGAGGAGGAGGAGTAGAAGAAGAAGAAGAAGATTATTTTTTAGTGACGTATACCCAAGTGAGAGATATATGTTATCACGAAGGATATGGCAGCTTTGCCTCGTTACTGGACGATTGTTTCGCCCGCAGCAAGCACTTAGTTCTGTATAAGGAAACAATTATGTTTATTGTGAGAGCCCGTCAAAGCACAAAAGTACAAAAAGCAGAATTTACGGATTGTGAATGTTAAACCCGGTGCGTTGAGTAACGAGTGGGCTTTAACAACCGGCTTACTTCTGAACCTAACATGGAGTAGGAAACAAGAGATATGTCAGTTGTAGCGCTTAACTCTTTGCTATTCCTCTTTCCCCAACACTTTGAATTGCTCTTAGTTATTCAACAGTTGCAGCGTTTACAAGTGAGTCACGTAATTGAATTGTGTGTCTTCTTTAATGCTTTGCTGTTTGTGTTAGCTTCCGATATAACGGCTGTCATAATGCATTTGTGCAGCCAACATCGGTACTGGTAATAACTGACATGACAGTTATCACGGCAGAGTGAGCTTCTGTCATTAATATGAAAACTGAAAGCCTGACTTGATAAATTACGTTTCATTTGCGTCTTCGTTAATTAGCAGAATTGACTTTAAGTTTCCGTCAATGAAATGAAAACTTGAAGCTTAACATTTCCGTATGTTGGCAGGTTGACATAAACGTGATTCACGGTTGACAATATACGTGAAGGTTGGACTTTGATGTTTCAATTTAGATGCAGGACTGAAAGTATAAACTTGGTTGATTATGTTTCGTGTAGTTTTATCTAACTTGGCAGACACTGATATGAAAACGCAAGGTCTAACTTTGATTGATTATCCCATGTTATGGGCTTTACGTCTGTCGGAAACTCTGATGTGACTTCCTGTAGCCTAGCTGTGTATGTTGTCAAGCGTTATGCGGTTTTATAGGTATAAGACAGAAGAAGCCACAAACAGAAGGCAGGCCTACAGTTGTGAACACTAGAATAATCATTGCCTTTGGCCACGATTTGCTATTTAGAAGTGTACATGAATGACGAATTATAAAGTCTCAAAGTCTTAGGAAGGGAAGTTAAAGGGACCCTGTCCCATTTTAGTGTGTATCTCTCGACGTTTCATTTTGTCGTTACAAAGAGTGAATTCGGGGGTTACCAATCGTGGTACATTAAATGCTTAATGCGCTCTGATTGGTAGACGTAACTTTCACTGTTATTGGTTTTAATTTGTTTGCCGCCGTCCCATTGTGCTTTCGGTATATACAAATAAGCTTTCGATTTCGATATATACAAATAAGCTTTCGAATTTTCAGTCTAACACAACTGAATATTTTTATGGCTTACTACATGTTTCGGTCCCCTATTTATTAAAGGCGGGAACATGTAGCTAAGCCATAAAAATATAGATTTGTGTTAGACTGAAAATTCTAATATTTGTGTGTTGATCATTGGTGTTCTTTAAACCGAAATTTACTTCTAGATATATCACAGTTGACTTCGGATGTGTAACGCATAAAATGATTTAATGAGACCATAAATCAAGAGTAGGATGGAATATTGTGGTGATTAATTTAAGTTCTAATGCTGAGTCTTCTAATCACTTATGTTCTAACGCTCAGTCTTCTAATAACTTTAAGTTCTAATGCTCCATCTTCTAATCACTTAAGTTCTTTCTCCTTTCATCCGAAACGTGTTTTTCTTCGCACGTGTTTTGTACATTTCAGCCCCCTTTGAATTTAACGTATGCTGACCCTGTGAGGACAGACAGTCTTTTTATTTGTATTTTCTTTCATTTTCTTCCTTTTCTTACCTTTACTGTCGCTCTCTTTGTCTTTCTTTCTGTGTCCACTATAAATTCCGTTTCATTAATACGATTGCGGCGGACACGTTTGTGGTTCTACGTTCCGCTGTGTTAGATAGCATAGGGTCAGCGTAGCATGTTTTACGTTGTAGTTAGCAATACATTATTTGATGTGTGTGGTTTTTTTTTTAAAGTCAGAAAGTAATATTGAGAACTTAACGCGAATCGTTTAAATTGCTCGCTTAATTCCGTTGTGTGAAAGAGATTTATTCTGAAGGCGTGTACCATAATGAAAATTATGCCAGTGGGAGTGTTTTTTCGTGTGGACAATATATCTTTAGTTCCTAGCCAACGGGACTCATTAAGGGGGCACGGCTGGCTGCGATTCTGTGTGGGGAGAAGGGGGGAATGGACACGGGAAGTAGAGCCGTTAACAGAACGCGAGAGATCTCCTGCTCGCTTCTGTGGGAAAATGGTAATGCCATCTTGTTTTAGGTTCCTTGTGAAATGGAGTCGTTGTACTCCGTGGCTTGGTGTCCCAAAGCTTATTCTAGGTGGTCCTTTATTAGTGATTATCTGGTTAAATGTTGCACCGTTTTATATTAAATAACGAGTAACCGGATTGTTCTGCAGCGACTTGCTGTTATTTGGGTTGTGGGGCGTAGAAATTGCGATCGTTTATACGTGTGACTAGGAATGGCGGGAAAAGGAATGCGTACAGAATTCTAGTGAGGACATTTCTTCGAAAACAGCACTTCGGAGACCTAGAAGTAGATGGGACGATAACATTAAGGTTGATCTTAAGCAAATAGCTGTGACAATGTTAAGCCTTTGTGGATCTAATTGCGTACCATAGGATTGTGGCCAGTTATCTTCTTTAGTACTAGGTAAGTTAAAATTGTGGCTTCTATCGCGAAAGTGCGACTTGGTCAGTCACTTGGCTATTGAGTCACATCGGGCACCATTTAGAGTAGTTACATCTGCAACTATTCTCGGAGAAACTAATGTAGTTGTCAAAACAATAAAAATGTGTCTTTCTCTGTGATTGACGAAAGGGTTTGTTAGCGCCGCCACACAGCTACAAAAACCTCAAAACTTGTCTTGTGGTGTGTTCTCTCATGCTTTCTTTAGAAAATGTAATTTTTTTACGATAATTTCTTTTTGGCTTCATGTATACGTCATATATAAATATAGTAGGGCGCCAGGTCTCTCGGGCCACAGAATATTGCACGGTGGCCCCTAATATTTTTGGGTCCTGGAAATTTAACTCGATTCTTGTCATACTTATGGCGCTTAGAACTTTGAGGTAGCGTCTAGAGTAAAAAAAAAAAATTGTGCACTCCTATACACTTACAAAGAATATCTGCCCCCCCCCCGGTCACGGTGTTGGAACTAAACCTGAAGTTGTATGACGAGAAATGAGAATTTCCAAACCGCTATTGCAACCGTCAGTCCTATTGCTTCCTATTCCCTCTTATCCTTTCATTCATCTTTCTCTTTTTCACGTCTCATGGACTAAGCCGTCAACCCTGTTAATTAGTTCTGAAGGAGTGACTCTTTCACACATTTGGTCAGGTTACTGGGATTGGGTATGTGTCCAGTGTGGTTCAATTTGCAATATGGTAGATGTGTGTGTTTTCTCAAACACGTTTTTATGGCCGGACACATTGATGTGTCTGTAACTGTCTTGTATTCGGTTGGTGTCTGCTTCTGAACCCTTCGCTCTTCTGGGATGTTTAACCCTTTGAAGACGAAACATGTCTGTTTTATATAAGCACTCAGTGCGTACTGCGCTGTAAACACTCTCCACTTCGGTTATAAAAACCAGTCTCTTAATATTTTATAAGGCAAAAGTTGCTGTTTGTTCTGAGATCCGTACAAAACACATAAACGCAATGTGGGCACCATGTAGAATTTTTTAATCACATCACAGGCCTAGAGAGACCCTTAGGGTTCCAGGAGGTCGAGGCTCCCAGATTTCAAGACAGTCGGCACATGAAGGTGGTAAGGTTATCAGCCTTGCACACCGGCCGCATTTACCCCCCAGGAAATATTCCCGGTACTCATTTCTGTTAGAGGCTGAGTCGACCCCAGGGTCATTAGTGCGACCGAAAGCTTCTGGGATGTTACGCAAAGTATGTTTTTATTTGTTTAAAGACATTTCGGGGCAGCCTGTCCTATCTTTAATTTGAACCGTGAAGATGGGAGCAAAAGTCTATCCCGAAAAGTGAGTAAACAACTCTAAAACATACGCTGTTAACATTTCAGAAGACGAAGGACTAATCTACACCGCGGTGGCATTGTGAGATCTCGCATACCTGGGAATCCCCGCTGAGTAATGGGTTATCCTGCATTCAGGCCTTTAATGGTTTTAGCGAGTCCGTCCAAGGGATTTACTCGGTTAGGCCATGACGGCTTCTAAATCCTTGCTGTGTTATAATTTATGAATCACTGAACTTCCCCACGTTGGCAATATACTGTGTCGTGCTGTCGTAAGATACCCGACACATCTACTTGATCAACTTCCGTTATGTCACAGATCTTTGTGTTCACCAATATGTCCGTCTTAACCCAATTCGTCGCATAACAAGGCAGCTATATTTCTCTTCGCCACCGTGTTCATACGGTCTCTGAAAATTGTTACAGAGGCTGATAGAAAATGCGATTTACCTTGGAGTAGCTTCACCCCAAGTGAGAACCTCTGGCGGGGGTTCCAGGTGCGCACCCAGAATATTTCACTGGGGGTGGGCTGACCCTGAGGCTATATATAATTTATATTTGATTTTAAAAATTATGTTATAAAAATCATGTTGTAAGTACAACATAACACTGCCTGCAACTGCATGTGTATACATACATATATAATTACGTGTTCCGTGACTCAATCACAGTGTCTTATCTTCTTGTGTTTTTTTAATGATATAAATTTATTTTTCAAAATTCTAAAGTACCAGTCATCAGACAATTTCAGTGGCTAATTTCGGCTGAAGGGTAAATCACGTAAAACTTTTGATACCATAATATCTACAAAATCTGTGTTTTTTAAATTTCGGTTTTTGGGGGTTACGAGGGCCAGCAGTCCGTCAGGCCCCCTCCCCCCCCCCCCCATCTGGGTGCGCCTCTGGGGCGTTCTAACCTTTTAACCTCGATGTAGCAAATGCACAATTGAGGACTTTAGTAAAATCAGCTTTTTTAATTATTACAGATTGCAAGCTGTTACCTGCCATAGCAACTGCAAGCGAAATTAAACGGTAAGATGAGGCTGAAGTTGTGACCGTTCAGAAAACATTGACCGATATCCATGCAGGTAGCGACTAGAAACTGGCTGGCGTAGAAATGCAAGGACAAGACTTTGCTGAAGGACGTGCGGACGTGAAGTAGACATTATGAAGGAAGGAACAGGAGAAGGCGGGATAAAAGAATTCACCGAGGCTACGGGTATTCGTATGCAAAATGCTGTCAAATCCTGCTGTTTCAACGCACAAACAAATGTCTCCCTCGAGTCTTTCCGGCCGGTATAGCCAGGATAGCCAGCAGAATGGCTAGCAGACGGTCATCGAACTGAAGTTTTGTACCCACTCACTACCGACTTACCGCGTATTCTTATGTGGTTCTTCCAGAATAGATTGATCTATCAAGACGCCTTTTCAACCGCTGTGTGCCGAGCAAATTCTCTAAAACTGTAACATCTGTAATTTATATTCAAGGGGTTCTGTGATCCAATCTTGGCTGGACACATACTTGTTGACTGACTTATTACACAGCTTTTCCTCAGTCCTTCGACGCTTTTGTGCCGAATAGCACCTAAATTAGGTCACGATCGTGTCTTTCCACGTCGCCACCACTTCATTATCATAAAACCATTTGGCGCTACGTAGTTCTAAGTCGCTTAAAACCTCATTAATTAAGCCACACCTACAAACCACTGCCACTGTGATTGCTGTGTGTTGTGTAGGTAGCAGCCTCTGCGACGGGCCTCTCCTTCAGAGTTCTACCGAGTGTGTGTGTGCGTGTGCGTGCGTGATCTAGAAACCTCAACAATGAAGTGGCCTAGAACTGAGTTGGGCTGTTGCGCCACAGGAAAAGAACCCTCTTTCGGTATAACTGATAGGAAAATGAAAGTTACAAGTTTGAGGTGGCTGCAGTTGTATACAGCTTTAAATAAGGCCTGAATACAGGAAGCTTTGAATAATCAGTGTGCTCTCAGAATTATAACATGCTTGTGAAATCGAGTGTTGAACCAAAACAGACTAGCCAATAACGCGCCTGCACAGTATTGGTGTTGAATTTATAGAACATACAGTGTTTGTGATCTCCTCACCTGAATCCAGGAAAATGGTAGACCAATTAATTTTGCTCATTAAATGCGACGTGCCTCCACACAGACAAAATCCTCTTTATTACTTTAAATTAATTAGATTTATCCAAGCCACTGACTTCAGCCGTGAGACACGAGACGTTATATATTCCGTGTGCGTTCTTTAGTTACGTCAAAGCTCTGGCTAATTATCAATTCGTTCTATGTGCCGCCTGTGTGCAGGCATAGTGGGTTCCAATATCTCGCGTCATATAGACGTGGATTTTTTTTGTCTTTCGTGCCTGGTGTACACTGTAATTACAGGGATTTTCATTAGGTCATTCCCATATCTGGAGACTTTTGTAGTGTTTCTAAATATAGATTCTACTCGTATATTGGCTTTGTTTCGGGGACCGATTATGCCACTCTCCATATAAATCGCTAAGACGACATACTCGTCAGTCTCGCTTTAATATTGGTCACGAAGAACATGGTCTTTTTTAGGTTTCTATAACTTACATATCTGAATAAACAATTCAACATTTATGTGAAATCCCAGAGAAATTTTTCCTCAGAATCCACTATATGAAGCTGTCGTGTTTCAGTTGAATGCATTTCTTAAACTGACATTCAACTTCTGTAAGATCAGTATCACCTAATTTATTCCCATAAACGTCTGTGCCTAACCGGTCTGTATTTTGAGACTTCTCTACAAAATTTTCTGCTTGTATGTTAATTCTCCACCTGTGATACATGTTCTTCCTACCTCATTTCAGCTTACTTATTCTTGCTACCGTAAAGTATTTGTGAGGAGGATAAATTGCGAACGGGGTCGCGGTGGCGCAGTTGGTTGAGACATTGCTCTACAAACCGGAACGTCGCGGGTTCGATTCCCGATGGTGTCAGTGGAATTTTTCATTGACATAATCCCTTCGGCCGCCCTATGGCCCTGGGATCGACTCAGCCTCTAACAGAAATGAGTACCAGGAATATTTCCTGGGGGGTCAACGCCACCTTCAAGTGCCGATTGTCTAGAAATGTGGGAGTCTGAACCTCCTGGAACCCTAAGGGCCTGTCCAGGCTTTACCTTTTTTATAAAATGCGAAGCTTTTAATTGTTATTACCTCATAAAAGGCATATTTGTCAGATCATTGCTCTGTAATGTTCTTGAGAGTGTATTAAGAGTGACCCTGTTGCAGTTAGGTTTATGAAACTGTCTGTACTTCTGAGTAAAGGCCATACATACATTGAAGGTTTCTGCAAACAGATTTCGGGGCAAAAATTATTTCACTTAACAGTTTTCATATGCTGTGGGTATTTAAATTTTAGCGCAAGGTGTATGGAAAATGTGTTATTTGAACAGAATAAAATAAAATTTTGAACTAAACGGCATTTTTTTTTTGGAAAATAGAACAGGGATTATACAGCATTCATAAAAAGAAAATAAATTTTCCTGTTTCTTTAATATATGAAATTAATTTCTAGGGGTGTTTCCGAGCGCACTTTCGTGTTTGAAAATGTGTGTATTTAAATGGTTAATAGGATTCAAGCAGTTGAATCATTGAGGGTATTACGTATCAAAGGCTTCTGTAATGTAACATGTGTCTCTTATCGTAGTTATGGCAGTCATTTAACCCTTTAAAGACGAAGCGTATCTGTTTTATATAAGGACTCAGTGCGTACCGCGCTGTAAACACTCTCCACTTCGGTTATAAAAACCATTCTCTTAATGTTTTATATGGCAAAAGTTGCTGTTTGTTCTGAGATCCGTACAAAACACATAAACGCAATGTGGGCACCACGTAGAATTTTTTGATGCTAAACCTGGTGGTACGTAAAGTTACCGCTAGGCTTTAAAAAGTTAAGAAAGTTACGATGAGTGAGCAGAGATTGTAGCATGGATGTCGGAGAAATAAACAAATAATTCTGATGGATACAGTTCTTAGATTGTGACCATTTGGAAGTCTGAGAATGAAATATGTTGGCTTACAGACACCATAATTAATATCAGTGCCTTACTTTACGTTTCTTTTGTGCAATGTGGGCAGGGAGTGTTTAAGCAGAGCCGGTCGTCTGTAACTACCGCTGTCTATATATTATAGTTAATGGTCATGTATTCTTTACAGAGTCGGTGAGGACGGTGACTGGGATGTGAACAATGGAATCCCGACCCACAGTAATGCAACCAGCTACCAAGTGACGGGACTGTTCCCCTTTACCGTGTACAGTTTCCGGGTGCTAGCCGTTAACGCCATGGGTCGCAGTAGACCCAGCAAGGAATCCTACTACATGGTGACTCTCCGAGAGGGTGAGTACAGCGGCAGTTACCATTTCCAGTAGGTGGCAGGATTGAGTACGAATTTAAGTGTGGCGCTGTAGCAGAGTCTGTGGACTTTTCTTTATTGCAGAGGACAAGAAGCTTAGGGTAGCCTTTTTGGAACATATATACTCTTGTAGTAATACCTTACTTTTTGTATTTTGCAAGCGGAAAGGAAGTAAATCATGAATGATAAGGTGACACTGTTTTTCTACGCATTCCTCCGTAGCTTTGAAAGATCCATTTCGATAAACTTAAACACGAGCCCGTATGAAACAAAGAACACCTTTCAGACTGTATTCACACGCTGAGTCTTCGTAAAAAATTTCCGAAAGTATTATTATTATCATTATTATTATTATACATATTCTTTGTAGTTCCTTTACATGTAGGTTTTTATTATTACTAACTACTGCACAGACAGCACAGTACAGCACAGCACAGCACAGCACAGCACAGTACAGTACAGTACAGCACAGTACAGTACAGTACAGCACATCACAGTACAGCACAGCACAGTACAGTACAGTACAACACAGCACAGTATAGTACAGCACAGCACAGTACAGTACACTACAGCACAGCACAGCACAGCACAGTACAGTACAGCACAGTACAGCACAGCACAGTACAGTACAGCACAGCACAGCACAGTACAGTACAGCACAACACAGCAGAGTACAGTACAGCACAGCACAGTACAATACAGCACAGTACAGCACAGTACAGTACAGTACAGTACAGTACAGCACAGTACAGTACAGTACAGCACAGCAGAGTACAGTACAGTACAGCACAGTAGAGTACAGTACAGTACAGCACAGCACAGTACACTACAGCACAGCACAATACAGTACAGCACAGCAGAGTACAGTACAGTACAGCACAGCACAGCACAGTACAGTACAGCACAGCACAGTACAGTACAGTACAGCACAGCACAGTACTGTACAGTGCAGCAAAGCACAGTACAGTACAGCACAGTACAGCACAGTACAGCACAGCACAGTACAGCACAGTACAGTACAGTACAGTACAGTACAGTACAGTACAGTACAGTACAGTACAGTACAGCACAGTAGAGTAGAGTACAGTACATTACAGTACAGTACAGTACAGTACAGTACAGTACAGTACAGTACAGTACAGCACAAGACAGCACAGTACAGTACAGTACAGTACAGTACAGTACAGTACAGTACAGTACAGTACAGTACAGTACAGTACAATACAGCACAGTACAGCACAGCACAGTACAGTACAGTACAGTACAGCACAGTACAGTACAGTACAGTACAGTACAGTACAGTACAGTGCAGTACAATACAGTACATTACAGCACAGTACAGTACAGTACAGCACAGTACAGTACAGCACAATACAGCACAGCACAGCACAGTACAGTACAGCACAGCACAGTACAGCACAGCACAGCACAGTACAGTACAGCACAGCACAGCACAGTACAGCACAGTACAGTACAGCACAGCACAGCACAGTACAGCACAGCACAGTACAGTACAGCACAGCACAGCACAGTACAGCACAGTACAGTACAGCACAGCACAGCACAGTACAGCACAGCACAGTACAGTACAGCACAGCACAGCACAGTACAGCACAGTACAGTACAGTACAGCACAGCACAGCACAGCACAGCACAGCACAGTACAGTACAGCACAGCACAGCACAGTACAGCACAGTACAGTACAGCACAGCACAGCACAGCACAGCACAGTACAGCACAGTACAGTACAGCACAGCACAGTACAGCACAGTACTGTACAGCACAGCACAGCACAGTACAGCACAGTACAGTACAGTACAGCACAGCACAGCACACTACAGCACAGTACAGTACAGTACAGTACAGTACAGTACAGTACAGCACAGCACAGTACAGTACAGCACAGCACAGCAGAGCACAGCACAGCACAGTACAGCACAGTACACTACAGCACAGTACAGTACAGCACAGTACAGCACAGCACAGCACAGTACGGCACAGTACAGTACAGCACAATACAGTACAGCACAGAACAGCACAGTACAGCACAATACAGTACAGCACAGCACAGTACAGTACCAGTACAGCACAGCACAGAACAGTACAGCACAGCACAGTACAGTACAGCACAGCACAGTACAGTACAGCACAGTACAGCACAGCACAGCACAGTACCGCACAGTACAGAGATATTACGTATGGATAAACATCGGGTACCACAGCCGGGGGGTCTCCACCCCACAGAACTAGAAGTGATTTGCTAGACAGATGTGTGGAGACAGACTTTTATATATATTCTGTATATGAACATGCTATATTTTCCCCAAGTTTCGTAGTCCTTACCTCTTCTACTTACTTACACTAGTTGTCGAGGTTTTTCCTTTTTCACTTGCTCACACTGAGACACACACCACAGTCGGTAGGACTCCTCTGGACGAGGGATCGGCCCGTCGCAAAGATCTCTACCTGACAACGCAAACACTGTAAAAGATACAAACATCCATGCCTCCTGTTGGATTCGAACCCACGATCCCAGCAAGCGCTCGGCCGCAAACCTACGCCTTAGACCGCGCGGCCGCTGGGATCGGCACATACTGTATTTTAATATACAAAATTTAAACTTATGAAATTATTCACTATAGAGTAGCTACAGCTGTATATAACCTGTGTACATGGCACCATTCATTGACATAATGTACGCTGCCCTCGTCTGTGAAAAGTGACTCCCTGATGATGGCTACTATGTTTAGCCGAAACATGTAAGAGTAAATAGAATAACTGTGAAGTGATTGGTAATAATAAGAGGCTTGTACGCCCTGAGTATTTAATTACGGACGTGGAATCAAACGTTGTTCTGATGTTAACATTTTTGAACGTCCATAGGTTAGTGAGATATTGACCAGCAGGACCTGACTGTGACATTACAGAGTTAAACAGAGTTACACAGATGCTTCTGAAACTGTACGTAGCGTTACTTACTGAGTCCGTTATCACGGCAGCGTAGTGCGTCCACCGGTTGCGGATGGAGACGGCGAGGGCCGGATGTAGAGTGTAACTGCATAGGCTGTATGATGAATAAGTACCGGCGAATATCTGATAGCGGCTGGTTCCCCACGTTTAGATTTCCTTTATGTTTAACGATCCTTAACCGTGCAAATTAACCCTTTAAAAACGAAGCGTATCTGTTTTATATAAGGACTCAGTGCGTACCGCGCTGTAAACACTCTCCACTTCGGTTATAAAAACCAGTCTCTTAATGTTTTATAAGGCAAAAGTTGCTGTTTGTTCTGAGATCCGTACGAAACACATAAACGCAATGTGGGCACCACGTAGAATTTTTTAATGTTAAACCTGGTGGTACGTAAAATTACCGCTAGGCTTTAAAAGTTAAGATGTTAGAGATGTCACACTACGTCCCTGACTTAGATTCTATTACAGTGTTAAAGAAACATGCGAAGACCGAATGCATTTGGCTCAGGCTGGGACGTAATGGCCTGCCGAGTCTTAAAATTCTGCTAAGGTTAGTAAAATTCTTCATCGTTTCGAATAGATTTTTAGTGAGTTAGGGCAGGGGTGCACAATTTTTCCAAAAATCTAAGAGCCGGCTCAAAATTCTTGAGGCCAAAAGCGTTACATGAAGCAAGGTACATGCTGAGTACCAACATATATTAACCCTTTAAAGACGGAACGTGTCTGTTTTATATAAGGACTCAGTGCGTACCGCGCTGTAAACACTCTCCACTTCGGTTATAAAAACCAGTCTCTTAACGTTTTATAAGGCAAAAGTTGCTGTTTGTTCTGAGATCCGTACAAAACACATAAACGCAATGTGGGCACCACGTAGAATTTTTTAATATTAAACCTGGCGGTATGTAAAGTTACCGCTAGGCTTTAAAAGGTTAAAAAGACGAATTGTATCTGTTTTATATAAGCACTCAGTGCGTACCGCGCTGTAAACACTCTCTACTTCGGTTATAAAAACCAGTCTCCTTAATGTTTTATAGGGCAAAAGTTGCTGTTTGTTCTGAGATCCGTACAAAACACATAAACGCAATTTGGGCACCACGTAGAATTTTTTAATGTTAAACCTGGTGGTACGTAAAGTTACCGCTAGCCTTTAAAAGGTTAATGCGCTATCGTACAAAATTCTAGTAGCCTGGTCGACTTGGCCGACAGGATTTGTGCACCCCTGAATGTAGGTGCGTAAATTATCTCGGTTGTGAAGTCTCCTCCGTTTCAGAACCCTGAGAATGCAACTGGCTGTGTCATGAAATTCCTTATGACTTAAACAGTTTGTTCTTTGGTTCCTTGGTTACTGCTTTGTTTTGTATATAAATTTTCTACATCCATTGTATATTCCTTGTTCTGTTAGATGCAGGCTATATGGAAATGATCAGTTTCGCATAAGGTCAATAATTTACACACACAAATGGAAACTGGACATTACCGTGTGTGTGTTCTATGTAGTGTTACTGATCCACTCGTATGTTTGTGGTGGTAATATAGAGGTGAATTGGACAGGTGATTAATCTTTAGACTGACACCTGTTAATATCGGTGGCAGTGGAACTATATCAAAGATCTAAGCTCGTACACAGATTGTATGTCTATATAAGTATGTCTCATGAGTAACTCGTGTGCTGAATACTTCTGACGTGTAAATTTCTCGCCGGTAATTCATGTAAACGCAGTGAGTCACGTCCAGACCCCTCGTCCGTCTGCTAAACTATATCAGACTTTAACATTCTTTCACGTTATTTCTTCATGAGCTAGTTCTTGCGTGTTAGCAGCCGTACCGGTATCTTTCTTCCTAATCCGTGACAAAATCGGGTGAATATTATGCATTGGTACGTTCTTTATTATGCAAATTTCTCAAATCCCCCGCACGTAAACTGATACATCTAATTAGGTTCCTCACCAGGTGGTTGTCAGGCACCCTCATACTGTTTTTGTAGTCTTTCATTGCGGTTTTTGCTCATATGATAGTCTCCTGGGTTATTATGTCGTATAGGGTTATAGGTATTTTCCGATGTTTCGATGGAATTCTTTGCCTCTATCTTCAGATAGACAGGTTCAGATTGATGCAAAAGTAATTGAGAGGGCGCAGTGGACAATTAGATGAGAAATTAAACAATTGTGGCCAATCAGAACAACGGGAATTGAAGAAGAAGTGGATATTTTTCCCAGCGAATATAAATTAATAATTAATTTGAAATATGTTTGTGAATGTTTAATCTGAGACGTGAATAATTCCTGCATACGTTTATTTCAGTTACCTTTTAACCGTTTGGTAGAAGACTTATTAATCAGTGTATTATACGTTTCTTGTAGTACATACAATCTCCACGTCAGACGTGCTATAAACGACGCCTGCATCATATAGACCGTTACATGGTCAACAAACACGCAATGTTTTTTTAGACACGTTCGTCACGTTTTTGTGCTTTTCCATTGAAATTATTTTCCTCTTTTGTTTTACTACAGTAAGTCTAACGCTGTGCTGGTTGAAATTCGCATTGCTTTTACCCATTCTGTGTAGGTGAATGCTGGGTGGCACCCGTACGTAAATCACAACCTTCTCCTCTAACTTCCTTACGGTATTATGTTTGGTCATTTTGATCATGTAATTTCTGGGAAAATTACGTTTTAAGTTTAAATTTCTACCGTCAGAATGGTAGAACTGAAATGTGATGCAGAGGGTACCTACAAAACAAACACGTGTACGCGCACACAGGTGCACATTCTCACATAGTTGTACACATTTCAAAATAAATTTGAAATTAGCGTAGGCCTCTATTGTTTCCAAACCTGCGAAAATGTTTTACTGTTGTTGTACACACTTTATTATTATCATCATCATCATCACCCCAATTTCTCACTTCTCAGCTTTAGCTGGGAAATATTCATCTATCCTGGGATGTATCATAAACAGGATTAAGCTCGGTGGTCTTATGTGTAATTTAGGAAATTTCTTACAATTGAACATGTGCCAAGAATTACCACTTTTTGCATCTGTATATGTGTTTGGGTGCATGTTATTATCATCATCATCATCATCATCATCATCATCATCATCATCATCATCATCTCCTTTATGCAGGGTATGCACACTTATGTACCTGAAACAAACCATGTTTCTAGGGTATACAGTGTCGCAGCTATTCTGCGTTTACTGTTAATGGTGCATATAATGCTGTCTTCAATATTAAACTCTTTAGTGCTTCTACATTATTATTATTATTATTATTATTATTATTATTGGTTTAGTACAATACGTTTGTAGAAAATTTTATAATTACATAGATGGTGAAGAAATTCTCTGCCGTAACAGTAACACAAAATTCGCCATAGGTTCCACAAAAGACCACCATTAGACCCAGTTTAGAGGCAGTTAATTCCATCCACACCCTGACAACCTATACCTCGAAAATTTTCTATGAACGTTATTTTTCCGTCCATGCCCCGTTTCGCAAAGTAGAGTTTTGTGTTGAGAGTCTCCGATAAAGAACATTACGAATTTCTCACCCATTTTTCTCGTGTTACATATCCCGCCAATTTTTCTGTGTTTCGAAACGTCGGTTGTCGCTTTCTACTAGTTGATGCCTCTTCTTACCGCTGCGACCCCCTGGTGTGACACCATTACCGGTCTTCTGTCCCCCACTTCTCTGAATCACTCAGAATGTTATCGCATGTAAGCCACAGGCAAGAAAGACGTCCTGTCGCACTGCTTCCTAAGGAATTTCCTTCTGCCAGCGTAGCGTGGGACAGACTGTGCTTATTAAATGGTCTTGTGTGTGTGTGCATGTGTGTGTGTGCGCGTGTGTGCATGTGTGTGTGCATGTGTGTGTGTGGGGGGGGCAGGACAGGGCCGAACTTGCATTTCGTCCCTGCTATGGGCCTCTACGGTATATTTACCAAAACCTTAACAAATCGAAATGACGTTACTGGATAAATGTGGAACTTTTAGTAGCTTTGTTCAATCATAACGCCGCCTTTAACGTTTTGTTCGTACGTTAAGTCTACAAAGGCAACTTCTTCTAGGGACACCTCAGTTGACAGTTGTCACTAGCAAGTACCGAGACAGCTCACACAACCGCGGTAACAGAACCACCGCTAAGTAATACCAACCTCATAATAAAAGTTGTTTCTGGTTTACTATGTGCGTGCGTGCGTGCGTGCTTGCGTACAGTAGCAACTTTACTCTTTGCCAGGACAGGACGCCTTCTTTCAAACAGCCTTCTGTCGAGTAAATACCGTTGAAGATGAGGTTTCAGCTTGAGGCCTTCGGTCTTCTGGGATGTTACGCAACGTATTTTGATAGTTCGTGGTATTTAGTGGTTGGTAGTTTAATATAGACCGCGTAACATCCCAGAAGAACGAAGGTTTCAACTACACCGCGGCGGCAGCCTGATGTGTCGCATAGACTTTCGCCTGTTATTGGCCAGTCACCTGCGTCTAATGCACCAACGCACAAAATTTTACTTTAGCTTTGCTTATACGCTGTTATGTCAAGCTACTTTATCACACGGATCACATATTAAGTTATCTTTTGTTAAACTGACGAAACCGTATGCGAAGTACGCTGTGTAACAACTGTTGTTTGTCTAGAACCTGTTGATTCTATATTTCCCACTTGGGATTTGTATTAAATACTATCCAATTAGGACTAGAAGTTCAAACTCCATATGTATACGCCTCGGGCATGCTCATTCTACATTATAACTTCAGCTGGTTGACTTAAGTCCCACGTTAAATTTAATTGTAAATATGATGTTACACGGCTTAACGTTTCATACTCCGTGGTCCAAAATGGTGCTTAGCTGCAGAATTTAATTTCAGCCGTTACATAACTGATATGGCTAAGCGTGTCATACACCAACTACATCTCTCAAGCTCGCATAAACGATTATTGCGTCTTGAATATAGTTTAACCTTTTAAAGCCTAGCGGTAACTTTATCTACGACCAGGTTTAAGATTAAAAAATTCTACGTGGCGCCCACATTGCGTTTATGTGTTTTGTACGGATCTCAGAACAAACAGCAACTTTTGCCTTATAAAATATTAAGAAGTTGGTTTTTATAACAGAAGTGGAGAGTGTTTACAGCGCGGTAGGCACTGAGTCCTTATATAAAACAGATAGGCTTCGTCTTTAAAGGGTTAAGATTGCATTCTGCATTTACGAGCTTCACATTTCCCACGGATAACTGATCGAGTACGTGTTTACTTAACTAATTAATGCGGTTGTTGTTTTTAAAAACACCTAGACGCTGATTCTAAGACACCCTAAGATTTATCGCTGTGTTTATAAGACCCGGACAGTCGGTTCTTTCTCTTGAGATTATAGGCCTATCTCGCTGTGATCTGTTTTGTTGTTGTCCACCAACATGCCTGCCACATATTCTCCGTTGAAACATGCTAATGAGTGTTGTATATTCATTTATTAATTATGCAATACGTGTTACACACGTTGTTGTTTTAACACTTTAAAGACGAAGCGTATCTAAGGACTCAATGCGTACCGCGCTGTAAACACTCTCCACTTCGGTTATAAAAACCAGTCTCTTAATGTTTTATAAGGCAAAAGTTGCTGTTTGTTCTCAGATCCGTACAAAACACATAAACGCAATGTGGGCACCACGTAGAATTTTTTAATGTTAAAATTGGCGGTATGTAAAGTTACCGCTAGGCTTTAAAAGGTTAATTATCCCTGATTGTAAGAACTGTGTATGAAGAAGTGAAACTCATGTGATGTTTCAGTGTGCAATTCTTTGCATGATATTTCGTCTCGGTGATATCCGAATGTTTTTCTCAGCATTGGTCTAAAATGTACAGTCTGAAGCGAAATTCGTTCAATGAAAACGGTGAAAGAATATTCGCCTTTATTTGATGTTTAGTTCTTTACATTGAACAGATATTTCATTACTCGAAGTAAAATGTTTTACAGTTACTTTCTGTATTTCGAAAGTGATTTTTTTCTTTATCTTTTCCGACTAAAATTGTGTTGCCATTCCTGTTTTCCAAATGCGCTGCAGTTCTGGATTTGTTCCCAACGATAGACGATTATTTACACAAAACATCTCATGAGATCATTCCATGTGGCGAATATGAATATAAGAACCGCGTATAAATGAATAAATAAATAAATGTAGCCTTTTTAATCCCATGGGGGCAACGGCCTCGTGGTGGAGACTGGGACAGTGCGAGTGCTATATCACAAGGTGAGCTGTTCCTAGAGATGTCGCTTAAGGAATGTTTTATGAGTGTAATCCATTCGCGACGGCTTTTGGCAGTTCGTGACCACTGTCCTCTAGCTACTGCCTTGAGAACCGCGTACGAAGTATTATCCCAAACCAGACAAGAAGAAACTACTTGATAGATCTAGGTATGAATGAGGAAATAATATTAAAATGTATCTTAACCTTTTAAAGCCTAGCGGTAACTTTACATACCGCCAGGTTTAACATTAAAAAATTCTACGTGGTGCCCACATTGCGTTTATGTGTTTTGTACGGATCTCAGAACAAACAGCAACTTTTGCCTTATAAAACATTAAGAGATTGGTTTTTATAACCGAAGTGGAGAGTGTTTACAGCGCGGTACGCACTGAGTCCTTATATAAAACAGATACACTTGGTCTTTAAAGGGTTAAATAAGCAGGTCGTAAAATGTGAGATGTATTTTTCTGCATCAGGCTCGAGTCCTGAGTCTTGTATTTTGCCCTTGTGAAAGCGGTAATGAAACTTAGGAAACACAAAAGAACGACGACTTACGTCCCCGATGTTTCGACTCTATGACTTCGATTTCTGGCACAGCTTTTCCTTTCAACTTCGCGTGCCACCCAGAAACATTATCGATCTCTCTCCTATCCACTTCGCACTCACAAGGCTGTAACCGCTGTGCGTGGAGCTAACAGTGCCCACTGAAGGCGCCATCACGGAGCGATATTACGCAACTGGTTGAACTTGGTTCCGCTAATGTACCGGAATTCCTGCACCACTTCGTTGATGGAATCGGCATGTCCAGTAAATTCGAAAGCACCTGGGAGCCATCTTTGTTACTCACTGGACACAGTGTCTTGTCCGTAGGTGATGTTGCTGTTTCCGAATATCTCAGCTGATTGGTTAGCACTCCGACCTGTACCAGACGTGTTTTATTCGCGCTCTAGAGGTATACTTCCCTACCACGATGTTTTAGATTTACCGGAAATCTTCAAAGCAAGTCCTCGGCGAATGTTTTGGCGTAGGTCACGGCGGCCCATATTTACGTGATTTTGGAATTATAATTTATGGAAACTTTTATTTCACGCTTTTTGACGAACACATTTGAAAAAGGATCTGTAGGGACTCAACCGAACGAAGTGTTCCAGGACTGATTTCAGCTTTACGGAAGGACTATTTTCGTGAAGCTTGCTGCATTATGGGGATATATATATCCTTTTAAAGACGAAGCGTATTTGTTTTATATAAGGACTCAGTGCGTACCGCGCTGTAAACACTCTCCACTTCCGTTATAAAAACTAATCTCTTAATGTTTTATAAGGCAAAAGTTGCTGTTTGTTCTGAGATCCGTACAAAATACATAAACGCAATGTGGGCACCACGTAGCATTTTTTAATGTTAAACCTGTTCATATGTAAAGTTACCGCTAGGCTTTAAAGGCTATGTGTGTGTGTGTGTGTGTGTGTGTGTGTGTGTGTGTGTGTGTGTGTGTGTGTGTGTGTGGAATAAAGGTGAAGGGTGAAGCTTCGGAATCTTATTCTAATTGAACACTACATTCCTGCAACGAAACAAATTTATTGTTAATGAAATCTTAACTCTTTAAATAATTACCTTTTTCGCATAAAGTAATGTGTAGCATGTCGAGGCTGAACATTGACATACAAATGCGTATTGGTTTTCACGTAAAATGTTTGCTATATCGGTCTGATTGTAATCAAAATTGGGCTAAAAACAAATAATTCTGCTACTATACAGAATTTAGGAAAACATACTTGGATGATTGAAATTTTTTGTTTATCTAAATACTATTTTCAATGTATAAATTAGGTAACAGCAAATAGCACCGTTATTTACGAATTCAAAAATGCGTGAGAGGATGTGACAGTGACTGATTTTAAGTTACTGTTCATGCATTTACTTTAAGGGGCCCACTAAATATATGAGTAATTTTAGTCAACATAGGCATTTTTGAGCGAAGATTAGAAACTCTGCCGTACCAACAACGAAGCACGGGATTTTACCAACTGAAGCTGTAACACTTTGCATGATTTATCTCGAAGGTCGTCTGTAGAGAAAACTGGAGAAAAGTATAATTTTTTATTTATATCTTTTTCCATATAAGAAATTTAACCCTTTAAAGACGAAGCGTATCTGTTTTATATAAGGACTCAGTGCGTACCGCGCTGTAAACACTCTCCACTTCGGTTATAAAAATCAATCTGTTAATGTTTTATAAGGCAAAAGTTGCTGTTTGTTCTGAGATCCGTACCAAACACATAAACGCAATGTGGGCACCACGTAGAATTTTTTAATGTTAAACCTGGTGGTATGTAAAGTTACCGCTAGGCTTTAAAAAAGGTTAATTGCAGGTACTTTTGTCAGACAAAGCATTGTGATATATACTGACCTGACTACATTAGCTTACTAGTTTCAGCTGCTTTTCGTTTGTACCTTATAATCAGGTGGTTCAAATTTTCCTTATAAATTTTTAATATTGCTTGTCATTTACATACACGCAACTTTGGTTTAGAAACCATTACTTCTATCCTTTGAACACGTGTTTCATGTTTACACTTACTCTTATTTATAGTGATACTGTGTATTCCAATCAAAAGCTTCTGCTGATTAATGCGTTGTATAGCTTCCATAATGCATGCTAGGCTTTCTGTTGGGTTTCATCTATGTTATTCGCCAGGTGTAATTAGCAGCAGCTCGAATCTCATGGGGAGCAGGGCTGCCAATCTCCGATACTCGTTTACGTGTGTTTGTATCCAATTGGTTAACATACTCAGGATAGGTCTGTGTGCATTCGTATTAATTAAAAATATATGTGAGTGTATTTGTTTACGTAAAACTTGGTGGCTGGAAAAGATTATATAATTCAGTGGTTCCATTACGATGCCCAGCTTGTTTTTAAAGCTTTGTAAAGAGTGTCAGTATTTTGTGGTGGTAGCAGTTTGTTTGTTTGTTTGTTTGTTTGTTTGTTTGTTTGTTTGTTTGTTTGTTTGTTTCANGTTTGTTTGTTTGTTTGTTTGTTTGTTTGTTTGTTTGTTTGTTTGTTTGTTTGTTTCAATACATAATTACTGCTCGCTTTTATTACCTGCAATCATTGACATATATATATTACAGTAGTTAATTAATGTGTTGTTTTACTAATGAATTAAAATGGTTGGGCTACTCATTCTTTGTCAGCATTAAAACATGAAACATTTTGATTAATGGTCAGTTCACCGCTCGTGCGTCAGACTATGTTTGTCGGTATTTTCTTCTGATTTGACCTTCTCTTTAAAACGACGTTTTTTTATATGGTATGGCTCTTATATTATATCCTGTTATATGAACTGTGATAAGACACAGTTGTAACAAAGTTTTCATGAAACGATACATTGTTATTTACATATAATATCAATTGACTTTGTCACCTCCCGTTGTACGCTTGCACGCAAGAGTTCTAGACACGCGTTGACATATGAAAAGCTGAAACTGGCAAAAAAACTGTGTAAATCCATCACAGTCAAGAATACATATTATGAAGCTCTGAAACAAAACCTGTATATAATCCAAAATGGTCAAGAATACAGATTGTGATGATAACAATGTGAAATGAGACACCAGTCTTCGCAACTAGTGGACTACTAGTTGCGAAGACTGTTGTCTGATTTCACATTGTTATAACCTGTCTCGCACCGGTATGCACAATATGAAGATATCAAATTGTGATGCTTTGATATCTACATACACTTTGAAATGTGGATCATAAATACCTGAAAGTTTTTGACATGTGGTGCTGGAGAAGGGCGGAGATCAGTTGGACCGATCGTATGAAAAATGAAAAAGTACTGCATAGAGTCAAGGAGGAAAGAATGTCCTACGTACAATTAAAAGGAGGAAAGCTAAGTTGATTGGTCACTTCTGGCGTAGGAACTGCCTTCTGAAACACATTATGAAAGGAAAGATAGAAGGAAGGATAAAAGTGAGGATAAGATGAGGAAGAAGACGTAAGAAACTTCTCGATGACTTTAAGGAAAGTAGAGGGCACGGGAAACTGAAAGAGGAAGCACTAGATCGCACTTCATGCAGAACTCGCTTTGAAAGACGCTATGGAGCTGCCGTAAGACACATCACGGATTGACTGGTTGGTATCTACGCATATTTCTTTAGCGTAAGGTGAAGAATTGAAATAATTGGGTAAACGCAATTGCCTTAACTGCATTAGGTGCAGTTGTACTCGGTATGGTTAAGACGCTCACGAAATCTTACAGGATATTACTGAGTAATGTACTGAATACGGCTAAGCTGCAGTCTCACCTTTGGTACGTGTCCGACTCGAATGTGCCTTATTAATATCAATCATATATTACGTTCCTGCTAGTTTCCTCCGCCACCACAAAGCGAATGTTGTGTTAAGGCCTGACAGGCTGCAACTGTCTCCATCCACATTCCTTAACTGTTAACCAGTGGTGGCCATTGTGCCAGCTTATGTAATCGCATATATAATAAATTCCGCCGCTTGCACGGTCTGGTTAAATAAGTTACGAAGGATGGTAAGAGATGGCAGCAATTCTGACGGCACATTAAGATGTTATTCACTAAATCAAACATTGGGTTCAGGTCTTGTGGGTTGTTACGCTGAGCGGTAGAGATATTGATTTCCGACGTTTTGGAGGAACTACCGCCTTCATATTCAAAGGCTGAGGAATGCTAGGTTTCCTGAACCCTTGAAGGTGAATTGATGGTAAGCAGTGGGGCATACCAGAATGCCTGGATCTTCCACACCATTCATACCGCAGTCTGCCTCACGACAGGTCCATAGCCTCTTCCAAAGCGAGTTCTCCACAGAGTGCAATCTAGTGCTTCCTCTTTCAAATTCCTTAACGTGTTCTATAAGGCAGTTCCTACTCAATATGTGACCAATTCAGTTAGCCTTCCTTCTTTTTATTGTATGTAGGATGATCGTTTCCTCGTTTACTGTATGTAATACTTCTTCATTTTTCACACGATCGGTCCAACTGATCTCCTTTCTTCTCCAGCACAGCACTTCAAAACCCACTGTATGAAAACTTCAGCCATCGCAACTCACTCGTAAAAGTATTTTGCTGGAAAGGTTATGAGATTGTGTATGTATATTGGTCTATGTGGTGTGTACATGAATGTGAATGTGTATATATATATATATGTGTGTGTGTGCATAAATGTACATACTCTTCCCCATACATGTCTGTGCTTTCCTTATATTTCTTTGTATTATTCATTTGAGCCAATAGAAAGAATTTAGTACATGAATAAAAAGTCTTGGAATTTTACTGCGTGTCCACTGGTAAATATTTGCCGACGTGTCGAGAATTTTAGTGCTTTAACCCCAATGTCAAGCAGTACTTTATTTTTTTTAAAAAACGTTCGTACCATTTACCAAACTACACAGCGTAACACCCTGTACAATTAACCCTTTAAAGACGAAGCGTATCTGTTTTACATAAGGACTCAGTGCGTACCGCGCTGTAAACACTCTCCACTTCGGTTATAAAAACCAGTCTCTTAATGTTTTGTAAGGCAAAAGTTGCTGTTTGTTCTGAGATCCGTATAAAACACATAAACGCAATGTGGGCACCACGTAGAATTTTTTAATGTTAAACCTGGTGGTATGTAAATTTACCGCTAGGCTTTAAAAGATTAAGTCCTTAGCAATACCGCTGTGAGAACCTCAAATCGTATAATTTAGGAAATGTTTATGTAGCGTAAGAATTCTGCCACTGTGGCTCCATCTTCGTTAATTACCTCGAAACAGTGTTTAAATATTAAAACACTAATATTTGTAGCTGCACGATCAATTACGTTTTAAATATACGTCAATAAACATGTTGGCCTTTCAATATACGTGACAGGAAGCTTGTTTCAACCAACAAGAAGTGACTTCTTTAACCTCCACTTGTGCTGATTGTTCAGTATGCAAGCCCAGATATGTTGGTGCGGTGTGACTCATATATATTTCACTGCCTTTTATTTAACCCTTTTAATACCAGTGGTAGCTATATTTACCGCCAATTTTCACGTTCTAATATTCCACATTCTGCCCACAAAATGTATGTGTATGTTCCCTGTGATTCTTACAACGAAAGGACCTTGTATGCCTGCACAGAATTGGGCGACCGGTTCTTGTGATGGCGATGTGTTTACTGCGCGGTACGAACTAAATATTTTAATATAATCCAAGTTAAATTGAGGCCATGCCATGGCTCAGGCGGTTAGTCGCCGTCCTGTCACCGCGTAGACTCGGACACGAGTCCAACCTTAGTCAACGTGGGATTTATGGTGGAAAAAGAAGTACTGAAACAGGTTTTTTTTTTCAGAATACTTATATTTTCTCCTGTCAACACAATTTTACCATCGCCCCATACTGATCTTTATGTACACGTTTCTCTTGCCGGTAGCACAAATGGGCGAAGCCTGGGACCTTCGAAAAACAATGCGGTGTCGGAAATCGGGGACCGTTGCATAGAGAGGAACGTTCGCATTACTTTAGTCTTAAATGGGTTGGATTATCTACACAACTGTAAGACCTACTGTAAAGTGTGTTTGATATAAAGATACAGAGAGATAATTGCTTTGCTCAAGTATGTCCTCAGGTGTTAAGGTTATATAACCTTTTAAAGCCTAGCTGTAACTTTACGTACCACCAGGTTTAACATTAAAAAATTCTACGTGGTGCCCACATTGCGTTTATGTGTTTTGTACGGATCTCAGAACAAACAGCAACTTTTGCCTTATAAAACATTAAGAGACTGGTTTTTATAACCGAAGTGGAGAGTGTTTACAGCGCGGTACGCGCTGAGTCCTTATATAAACCGGATACGCTTAGTCTTTAAAGGGTTAATGTAGGTAGTAGATGAGTGAAGTTTGCATGTGGAAGTATGGTTGAGTGTTGGTGATAGGGGACAAGAGAAGCACTCGGAGATACCGTGTTCCAATACCACAGCAGCCATCACAAATTCCACATGGACTGTACTGTACATAAAATGTATGCTTCAATTATTTATACGACGTTTCATCCAAAACATTTTTAGTTTCGATAAATATTTAGCAATGTACCTACGTCATCGGCTGAAAAATGTGTATAGGTTTCCCGATAAATTGCCCGTTTGGTTTATCTCGGTGTAACCAAAAACAAAATGTATCAACAAAGTTTAGAAGGAGCCCAAAATATCAGAGTTCATGAAAATGCGTTTGGAAGGTCTCAGTTTCTGACGTTCAGACGGGAAGACAAACACGTATGGCTAAAACTGTGGCGGGGTTTGGTGCCTGTGCTTTTTTTTCTAAGTGGTGAAGGGCCCCGCAGCAGACGCTACGGACGCACCGAAGCCTTGTGGCTTATTGTGCAACCCTGTGATGAAGATGAAGATGATGATTATTTTTTGTCCTTTTCCTAGTAATGGAGCACCAGTGGAATGAAATTGACAGGGGAAAACCGAAGTACTCGGGGAAAAAACCTGTCCCAGTGCCACTTTGTCGACCACAAATCCCACATGGACTGACCCGGGATCGAACCCGGGCCTCCGAGGTGGGAGGCCGGCGGCTAACCGCCTGAGCCATGGCACGGCCACGCTTGTACTTTGCGAACGCGGCAAGGATTGGCAGAATATCAATGTTTTAGAAACCAGTAATTCTTAAAAAATAAAGACGAAAGGAAAGACTCGAGGATTAAGAATGTTTTGTCGGAAACAACGCACATGTTAAAGACAACGAATTGCGAAAAATACACAAGCACGAAAAATGTAACAGAGGCCAATGAGGTGACAAAACATGAACAGAAAAACATATTTCTGCTATTATTAAAATTTTTTATTTCTGTCAAACGTTTACAAAAAAAATTTTAAATAGTCCGTACCGTGTATGTACCTATTATAATCAACGCGTATAAACCGTGACTTCAGGCTTCCTCTGCGATGTTGACGACATCTACGCTGTTCTGGGGTGTTACACAGCGTCTAATGGTAATTCTTTACCGATGTTTCGGGACAACGTATCGATTCCATCGCTTCATTACACTTCTTGACCCTTGAAAATGGGACCGCTACGTTGATCCCGAAACATCGGTGAAGAATTACCATTAGACGCTGTGTAACACCCCAGAAGAGCGCAGATCTCAACATGTATTAACACCAATTCTTAGACAAAGTTAAAACAACGTCTGTAAAAAAAGTCCACAAGATTCCCGTACATTTTTCGGTGCGCCATTCTGTAGATCGTATACTCGCGCATTAAACGTTGTCGTAGCTGTTGCAAAGTTTATTTAATATGTTGTTTTAACTTTGTATACAAGTTGGTGGTAATACCTGTCGTGTGCAAAGGCTTCTGATTTATAAATATGACTCACACTCGTTAGATCATCATCGCCGCCTACCGGATGAGAAACGTACATTCAGTAAAATACCGCATGTCGTAGGATCGGAATCGAACCAAGTATATCTCGAATGTAGCCTATTTTAGACCTGTTATCGCAGTAATACACCTGCAGGGATTCCATTAAGTTTGTTCGCTATCTTTAACAAATCCTGTACAGTTGATTATGATAACGCATCTGTGTGGTATACATATTTCACAAGTGCGTTACGTAGATCTTAGCTTGTCTTTGTCGTTATTCTAGGAAGTGTCTCATACGCCATCCTCAGCCGTTTCTCCCCGCCATTTATAAGGGCCGTGTAAGCAGAATCCGAGTCAAACATCAAAGAGACCTGACAGTACTTTGTGAAGCTCCCACATTAGCTTAAAGGGTCTTGTTCCATTTTGATAGGCTCTGTATGCATCTGCATCCTCCCCTGTCCCGCTTTGCCCTACCTTGTTATAACAGCACATTACCGTCTTCTGCGTATAGAAGAATATAACAATTCTGAGGGTTACCGTTTCCACGAAATGAGTGTTTTAGGTGTAGTACTTTACCCTGACCTTTATCACGTAGTGTTTTAACATGGAACATTTATCCTTTATTGTTCTTAATCGGATTTCAGTCATTCTTATAGCTGTCTGTATTACAAAGGAAAATAGACTTCTGGAGAACATATATAATTTCTCAGGAATGATTATGAAACAGCAAAAAAGTCAAAACAATCCTTCATACAGAAACCTCAGGAAGTATATAGTGCAGTGAGGAGCTTCGTTGCGGTATCCTTTAGCTAATATTGGTACGATATTACACAATTTCAACTCGCGAGATAATTTGCTCATGAATTAAAATTATACCTCACTGGACGTTCTATTATCCTTTTAAAGCCTACTGGTTACTTGATGCACCGACACGTTTTAAAACACACAAAATTGTACATTCAGCCCCACACTGGAGTTATGTGCTCTGTATTTATCTCAGAACAAACAGCGAGTTTTGCCGTATGTAACACAAACTGATTCGGTTTTGTAACCGAGATGAAAAGTGTTTACTGTGCAGTACGAACGGAGTATTTAAATAAAACGGTTTGTGTTTCGCCTTTAAATGATTAAAGAACATCGTTAAATACCCGAACATTGTATCATGCATTCTGATTGGCAGTTTAGAGAGAAAAGTTAAATGCGCTAAGTCTATAATCTCTCATTTATCGCACATACGCTTTGCATTTGTAACACCTTTAGAAATTCGTAAATTGTCCAATATTGTACGCTATAGATCTTTTGCTGCTCAAATAGTGTTGATAAATTCTCCAGCTGCATATCGCCATTCTTGAATAATAACACGGTAGGAATGGAACTTTGTACGTGGGGCAGGGGAGGTGGGGTGAAGTTAACCTTTTAAAGCCTAGCGGTTACTTCACGTAGCAGCTGATTTAAAATTAAAAATTTCTACATTGTAGTGACATTGCGTTTATGTGTTTTGTACGGATCTCAGAACAAACAGCAACTTTTGCCTTATAAAACATTAAGAGACTGGTTTTTATAACCGAAGTGGAGAGTGTTTACAGCGCGGTACGCACTGAGTCCTTATATAAAACAGATTACGTTCCGTCTTTAAAGGGTTTAATGTTGGCCTTCTGTCACACAGTATCTGACTACGTTACGTGTCGGGAGTACAAGAATGCCACGCTTTTTGTTGTAAAAGAACAGAATGGAAAGATTTGGTTTTGGCTATACACCGTTTTAAATACCCAAGTCGTACGTGGAAATGCTCTGTTATACAGCTCCACATACGTTGGAGAAAATAACAGAGAAGATATCTTTAAAACTATTTTTTTTTTGCCAGACAGGGAGGCTGAGGAAAAGCGATATAAATTGATCTCCAGTGAATCTAGAGTACGTCTCTATCTAGAATACAACTCTATGGTTTTTTCTTCAGATGTCCCTGAACGGTGTTCTCTTGTTCTTGAAATTCTTGAAGAGATCAATCAATTTATCTCTTGTATTGGTTCGATTCAATCAGAGAAATGGCCAAAAGGTTAATACGTAGCTTAGTTTTTGAGCTTTCAAAACTTTTCTCGCTAAGAGAAGTCCCTACAATGGCCGGCTGCTAGTGGGAACTTTGTCTATACGAAACAATCAGAAACGAGAGAGGAAAGAGAAATCGCCAGGAGGAAACGGAAAGAGGTTGGAATAAATGGATGTTATGGGAGATTGAGGCACCATGCAACTAACATTTACTTTCTTTTTGTTGCCCACAAAGCATGACGTTTAAGTCTATGCAGAGGTTCTTCAGAGCGTATAGAGGAACAGCTTTATTTGACATACACTTCAACTGAAGTTAAGTTTTGCGATATGCTTCAGGCGTACATCAGTTGTTTTAATGGTAAATGAACATATGTCAGATTAGTAGCATCTTCCAATTTATCCCCAGAACATGTACAACATATGCTATCCTTGTGTTTCACAAGTTTTGTCTATATGTTTCCATTTTCTTTAGTAATTACTGGTGTGAGTTTTGCCTTTGAATTCCGCATTTATTTCATTACTGTCATGAAAATCTGTACACTACGTGTTTTGTTATTGTTATCTTCATCGTTATCATCATATTCATCAATACGGTGTTTGGTTTGAATTGAGGGTTGGATGACAAGATGGGCGATACATGAAAAATTGATGATGACACCTCCTGGAATGTATTCACTTGGAAGACCGAGATGAGGTGTTGAATCACCTTGTGTTGGTACCACTGTGTTAGTGTTTTAACTTGGTTACGTTTATTTTTACAATAGTGCTGGAGGTAAAGACGTGCATACAGTGTTTAACCGTTTAAAGCCTAGTTGCCAGAACACGTACCGCCAGGTATTTGTCCACTCGGTGTATTTGTCTGTGCCATGTGGTTGTTAGAACAAACAGACATTGTTTCGCTATGCTGTATGTTCAAAGTATATTTCTCTAATCGGAGCACAAACTTGCATTTTTATATACAGCATACATTTATTTTAGCCTTCCAATACTTAATTTGTGCATTTATTTTGGCGACCTTGTGCTTCATTGGTGGTTTAGCTACCTGTTCGCATCAAATGACAGAAAGACGTTTTTCAGTTTGACATAATCGTGCCCGGAGTCAATTGAAATTATCAGCAGATAAGCGAGGAATTTATTATGCTTATCACTCCTAATAATCAATCAATCGGTATTTATTAACGTGCGGGCTTAACAGCAAAATAATAATAATGTACTGCGCCAAATTTATATTTAAAGTTACTGTTTAAAGTGTTTGAAAATAAAATATCTCTGTAGAAGCAACCTACACTTGAATTCGTAGTGCGTCTTTTTTTCTAGTACCTTTATATTCACTTTAGTAAAAGAAATTTTTTTCACTTGACTTGTTTCTACATCTTCATACTTCGGCCTCTCGATCCATTTCGCAGAATATGTTAACATTTGATCTAAATACAGGAACGATATAACATATTATTATTATTATTACATCCTCATAATATCCATGGTCGGAATCTGCGTACCAATTGTACTCTGATCATACCAAATGTACTCTGATCATACCAAATGTGGTCTGATCATACGGAATGTACTCTGATCATACCAAATGTATTCTGATCATACCAAATATACTCTGATCATACCAAATGTACTCTGATCATACGGAATGTACTCTGATCATACCAAATGTATTCTGATCATACCAAATGTACCCAGATCATACCAAATGTACTCTGATCATACCAAATGTACCCAGATCGTACCAAATGTACCCAGATCATACCAAATGTACCCAGATCATACCAAATGTACTCTGATCATACCAAATGTACTCTGATCATACCAAATATACCCAGATCATACCAAAGGTACTCAGATCATAGTAAATGTACTCTTATAATACCTGTAGCCGTCGAGACAATGTCGTTGTCTCGTGGTTTTCTCTATCATGAAATGTATTTATAGACCGCCCCCTCTCTTCCCCAAATTACTGTACCTCGTTTATAATCATGTGAAATATAAATAGAGTCGGCAAAACGCTGGGTTTTGAATATTACAGCATGTCCTACTCGTATGTGTGATTCTAATATGGCTTTAAACTGTTGGTTTAATGATGATAGGCCAAACATTTTTCAGAGTTTTCTAATGCGTACTAACAGTAGCGCTGTGTTTGGCTGGATTGGAGGTTCAGTGTGAATGTATGGAATGAACACGGTTGTGAATAAAGCAAGCTGAACTGGTTCAACAGTCCCGTGTGGTAAGAGTACGTTGAGTGGAAGTTTTGTACGTCAGTGTAAACTCCAAGAAGTTTACTGTGCTTAAATTACCGAGTCTTTTTATCACAATTTTGAAATTAATTATGAAAATTTAGTAATTTCGCTTAAATTGAAACTCCTTTTGACGTTGAGAAATTGAGAGTCATCAATCATATTAATGAAATCGAGTCGGTTGTTACGGTCTGTCAACACAGCATAACGGTCTTCGTTCACTCTGCATTAATGACCATCAGTTAAGGACCACTTTATATACATCCATGAAGGCTAACACTGCACTTCAGTTACAAGCAGCACTTCACAATAATCGGCCATCGTATGTTGCATTATGGGTAAAAACGAACTCCATGAATATACAGATTCGACCGTGTTGTCTGTATATACATACTTGCCGCATGTGATGATATGTGACGTTATGTGACGCAAAGTTCGAGTGATATTTTTTCGTGTAGGCGCTTCTGTTTTCACGATGCGTTGAACTTATAGAGCTAAGATTAATTACAGAAGAAACCTGTAGAATAGATTACGTGATTGGGGGGAATGACAACGTGATTCGGCGCGTTTTACTTTACTAAAACTGAAATTAGAACTAAATTCTGTGCGCAATAATTTCTACGTGATTCAGAAGAAAATAATTCACAGAAGACATAACCACAAATAGTAACCCTGTGGTATTATGTTGCCTGCGGCAATATTTGTAGATTTTGTATGTACTACGAAAATTGCGCAATCATTTAGGCGGTGTGGTATACCAATTATTGTGATTTTTAGGCTGCGGCCCGCGAACCAGCACACAGTAGCAGTTGTGGTCCTATATCAAACAAGGTTGGACACCCCTGTAGTAACCCTTCCAACAATGACACATCTCTACCAGAATATCTGTGATTCTGATTGAAGTATCCGTGGTGTCCTCTGCCTTCCAACTAAATTCCGAGAAATCACCATTGCCTCTTTCCGTGTCCTTTTTGATTCGTTATTTACCATCACTCAAGCATTCACGTTACGTAGTCTGAAAGCGTCGTTAAAAGAAAATAAATAAAGAAATAGGTGACAGGAAGCAGGGTGATGTGTAGTCGAATGAAATGTAGTACGGAAGGAAGAAATTGAAAATAAGTACAAGGTTTTAAATCGGAGAAAATTAGGACAGGAAGCTGCATGGGAGAACTTATGAGAAATAATATTAAAGTGGATACTAAGTAATCAGTGTATTATGATGCATGCAATCAGGAGTATTCTTTTTTCGAGGATAGTATTTAGTGACTGGCTGCTGTCAAAAGGGTAATGGGCATTGGGGCTTTATGACCTCGAGGAACGTCTTGACCAAATGACCTTCACCAGAGATATTTAACTCTGTCTACTTATTTTGTTAATTAATTCCGAAACTAAACCGATGCGGACTCTCAGCTGTACGATACTCTCGCACGTATGGCATGATTCAAATGTCATTTAGGGCTACTGGCTGCACATTTAAATGACAGTGGATGATTGTAGCAGGTGTTAACTTTGAAAAGGTAATGATTTGTCTTTGCTGCAAATTATATACACATACATTTGAGTTAAAGATTTAGGATTTCCGAAATAAGTGTAGTCATTTCTCGTTTCAATATATCTGGTGCCTGGCTGAATTGTGGATTAATTAACATACGGATATAGGGGCGTTCCACCGATGACGCTTCTCTGACATAATGCGTTCGCGATGGAATGGGACCTTCCTAAGCTATGGCTGACAAACACAAATACATCCAAACAGCGAAACCTACAGTAGAGATGTACTGAATATGGACCGTAAACTCATGACAATCCATCTCTTAATTCCAAACCATGAAACCAGAATTAAAAATTCTGGTTCATCTCTCACGCAAATCGTTACCATTTTAACGAGAGAGGGCAGTGACAGGCTGTAACGACATTCGGATGGTTTGCTCTCGAACTCTGAATTTAAAACGACTTCAAACAGTGACATCAAAATAGCTCTTCGTTATTAACGTGTTGATACGTCGAACGGCATGCATCAGCAAGCTCCAAACCCTGGTTTTCATGGATTTTATTCTGATCACCGATCTACAACGAAGCGACTGACAGCCTGCTGCCTTATGCGTGGAATTGCATCAGCCTGTCGTGCTGTTGATAACGCACGAATCTCCATTGGCCACGGCTCAGCTGTCCGCTGTTTGATTCTATCGCTAGTTAAATCCAACCCACAACCTGCTTATCTAAAAAGCCATTTTAATATTATCATATGTCTTCCTAGATGATAAGTTTAAGACACCCAACTATAGTTATGTATGTGTGAAATATCTTCCACGTTTACTGCATATTCCGCTTATAATTTTCTTCCTTTATATCACTGTAATAATCTGTATCATAAAAAGTAGCACTTTACAAAATTAAAAGTATTTTGGTTGTAAGTGAAGTTTGGGGAACAGAGAGATTAACCCTTTAAAGACGAAGAGTATCTGTTTTATATAAGGACTCAGTGCGTACCGCGCAGTAAACACTCTCCACTTCGGTTATAAAAACCAATCTCTTAATGTTTTATAAGGCAAAAGTTGCTGTTTGTTCTGAGATCGTACAAAACACATAAACGCAATGTGGGTACCACGTAGAATTTTTTAACGTTAAACCTGGTGGTACGTAAAGTTACCGCTAGGCTTTAAAAGGTTAAGCGAAATTTTTAAAGATACTGTTCTTGTGGGAGTTTGTTAGTAATTATCGCAAAGTATTTATTCTTAATGGTTATTGTCGAAGTAATTACGCTCAATATATATAGTAACAGTAAATTTATCACGCTACAGCTTTCCGAGGACAAACTGTATTTTTTTGTTCAGTTCATTCTTGCTGGTTAGAGACAAAATTCAAAATCTCGATTTCAGGTTTCCGCCGCGGTGTTGACGAGATCTGCGTTCTTCTGGGATCTTACGCGGCGTCGTGTGGTAATTGTTTACCGACGTTTCGGGACAGCGTATCGGTCCCATTTTCAGTGGTCAAGAGTTCAAGAAGAAAAGAAAGCCTGCAATCTGTACCAGCCTTATTTTCTTCTTGGACTTTTGACCGTTGAAGGTGGGTCCGATACGTTGTGCCGAAACGTCGGTAAGCAATTACCACACGACGCCGTGTAATATCCCAGAAGAACGCAGATAAGATAGTTCATAAATCGTGTCTTAATATTACGGACTTGTTACTTTCTGACCGTAACTTGCGGACGTTTCGGACGAACCGAACTCTGGTTTCGAGGTTGTCTATGTATGTACTAATAGTGATTAAATTTTAATGGCGGCAAGATTTGTGTATGTCTGAACTTTTTTCTGACGTTAGTCTGTTTTGTGTTATACTTAAGGAAAATTTGACGTAGTTATACTTAAGGAAAATTTGACGTAGTTATACTTAAGGAAAATTTGACGTAGTCCATTGCTTGGTTAGAAACGACAGACATTTTGGAGGCGAGCTCTGTTTGTTTCGCCTGGCAGGAAGGAATGGTTACTACACTTTGGGTTCCCTCAGATAATGGCAACATCTGACATGCTTCAGTGCTGACCGATCGGGGTTACATAGACTTACCTTTTCTTTTTGTGCGTGAAGAGGGAGAGCGAGCAAGCCTGTAAAAAGTCGTACGTGATTACTAGCCTAATTTCTTTCCTAAAAAGAAAGGGAATAGGCTTTTAAAATCACTAGGCCTTCTATATACATATATACTGTGTGTGTGCGTGTGCGTGTATGTGTTTATGTGTGTCCCATTGCAACTTTTCTACCACCTGACTGATCTTCACAAAACTTGCTACTAACGTTCCGTCATTGGAGAACACTCCATAGAAACTTCTGCGAACAGTATAAACACCATGGGGCGGGAGCTCGAGGTTTCGTATGTTGTGAGATAACATTGTGCTAGTCCCGCGAAAATTTTCGTACATGTTTGGGTGTGTGATATGTTTTAACTATTGACCTGGACATGCTGATACCACCCGGCAAGTTAATGGCAGCTGTACGATTCGCACACTGCCAATACTATCTTCGCGCTTACGGTTACATTCAGTCACCTTAGTTACGCGCTCCAGTTTAATCTTCTGTCAGCAACAAATGTGTGAAACACAGCGCGACGTAAATTTTTGACTATGCCTAAAGTATAATACGGAGGGTTTTCATTGTTGAAACTTATATGAGGAATAAATCTGTAAAAAGTGTTGTAGAAACTTTAGCGTAGGGTTGCCCGGTGTTTCAGTTCCTCTGAAATCAAGGATGTCTGAGATTTGAAGGACCCCATTTCCTTCAGCTACAGTAACATGCGGTACGTTACACACACACACACACACACACACACACACACACACACTGTGTGTGTGTGTGTGTGTTAATTATCTTTCTCATATTTCGTTTCGTTTGCCTTCCCTCTTCTACCTACTCACAGTAGGTGTCGATGTTGTTTATTTTCACTTGATCACACTCGACACACCACAGTCGGTAGGACTCCTCTTGACGAGGGATCGGCCCGTTGCAGAGACCTCTACCCGACAACACAAACACTGTACAAGATAAACATCCATGCCCCCGGTGGGATTCGAACCCACGATCCCAGCAAGCGCTCGGCCGCAGACCTGCGCCTTAGACCGCGCGGCCACTGGGATCGGCCCTTCTCATACTTTCGGCTCTAAATTTCCATTAATGTTAGTATGACATAAAATGGATACGTATTTTCATTACTCCACTGCACTCATCACGATATATTTGCTTGGAATCTTGGAAGAGTTCTATGCTACGTGCCTGCCACATGTTTCAGACTTGTAAAATGTTTCCGATTGCCTGAAATATACGCGTGTATTCTCGTACCTCCTTTTAAACCCTGATCACATTTCAGCCTTCTGATACGCAAATAATAACACAACCTAACGTATTTACACGGTAAAATTTAGTATTTTGCTAAAGAAATTTATTTTTACTCGAGTAAATTATTTAGCTAAGCAGGAACGCTGTGCCCTTGGGAAGCTGCGATCAATCGCTCAAGGCTTTTGCTGGGGAAAAAATGTTGTTTGTTACCGGTGAAATTTTATAACGCCAAGATTTGTTGTACCTCGGCGGTAATATCGAGTTTGGGATCTTCTTATTTTTATTAATAACTTTGTTCCTCAAAACGTTGATGCACAGCGTTCTTGAGTTTAGCAGCAAGAAGCTTGCGCTTGTATCTGGGCCTTAATCGCTTTTGGTGTCTTGAAGCAGTAGACAAGTTCCCTACAACAGGTGTGTGATTTATGAATCCTGTTAGTTCAAAATGCTCCGCTTCGTTCGTATCAATGTAACGTACCTCAGACTCCGTACCTTAAGTTAACTCAGTCTTAACGTGATAAATGCAGAAGTCATGTTTTTTTTGTACACCTAACAAGCGATCCCTGTTAGACCCCCGATTAAATTATTTTGCTCCAAAGTAAATTTTGGTAAAGGTTAGGGAATTTCTTGTCAAAATGAGTGAGTGACGAACGGTTCTGCTCCATAGAGTTAGTTTAGTTTTTAAATAGCTACTACTCGTACTTGCACTTCTGTTAATTCGAAAATATGAGAGAACAATAGTAGTATCTAAATTTCTTGCAATTTGGTTTTCGAAAATATAAGAGAACAATAATAGTATCTAAATTTCTTGAAATTTGGTTTTCGAAAATATGAGAGAACAATAATAGTATCCGAATTTCTTGCACTTTAGTTAAGAGGAACGATGTGACTGTGACTGTAGGAAAGTGAAGAAGGAGGAGCTTCATGATTTCTGCTCACCATCAAGTAGTATTCGTATGATCAAATCCAGAATAATAAGATGGGCGGAGCATGTAGCACATGTGGCGGAGAGTAGAGGCGCATACAGAGTTTTGGTACTTAAACCTGAGGGAAGGACGCCATTTCGAATGCCTAGGCGTAGAGGGATCTTAAATAAATCAGCTGGGAGGCGTGGACTAGATTTAGCTGGCTCTGGATTCGGACAGGTGGCCGGCTGTTGTGGAGAAGGTAACGAGCCTTCGGGTTCCACACGATGTGCGGAATTTTTTTAACTGGTTAAGGAACTGTTAGCTTCTCAAGAAAGACTTCGCTCCCTGGAGTTAGTTAGTCAGTCAGTCAGTCAGTCAGTCAGTCAGTTAGTTAGTTAGTTAGTTAGTTAGTTAGTTAGTTAGTTGAGGTCTGCGTTCTTTTGGGGTATTACGTGACGCCGTGTGGTAATTGTTTACGGACGTTTCGGGACAACGTTTCGGTCCCATCTTCAAGGGCCAATAGTTAGTTAGTTAGTTAGTTAGTTAGTTAGTCGTCTCACAGTTACTATGAAAGTAAACTCTTGGTTGAATATTTTTATAAAGGAAATGATCATTTGAACAACACTTTACCAACTGCATCTTTTAAGCAGCATAATTTGAAGAACGATGGTGGAAGTAGAATAGCTAACAAAGCGATCTTTGTTTTCATTGCTTATTTTATTTTTTGGCAGAAGTCACCCGCTTCAGCCTTCAGTTGAACGCGGAACTTACCGAATATATACATATACATATATATATATATATGTATAACAAATATCGTACCATATCATATCAGTGTGAAGCAGGCATGTTAACCACCACATCGCGAGGTGTAATTATGTGGTTCTAATGTTAGTATTACAGTAAGACACTGCACACTTTAGTTCTGCGGTACTCTGACATACATTTAACTCCATGAAGTACACTCCTGCTTTAGAATCTCAGCAGTCTCATAGCAATTCAGCAAATCCCAAACCCTTTATGGATGCCGAATGTTCATTACCATGTTCACAAGAGCCCTCCTGTAATGCATATCCAAGGTTTCTAATACGTCTAAAGGAATGACAACATGATGTGGGGGAGATGTCAGACAGGTACACGCGTACGACAAGTGCTCTGTGGCAGATCGCTGACAGGGATTAGTAGGGATTAGGGACGGGGAGAGTAGCGGAGATGTGACCTGAATTCTTGTACCTGTATTACTGTGTGTTACTTGTACAGGTAGTGCTGCCTTGTGTTACAGTCACAGGTGCGTCACGTAATAGAGTGTATATGAAATACGCGTTGTTGTTTTTTGGTGTAATTTTATTATTTCACAAATTTGGAACGTGTTTTACGTGCATTTTATAAAATATTTATGAAACATTGTGTAAACGAAAAAGGCCGGAAAGTGAGATCTGCGCTATTCTATGATATTACGCGGTGTGGTGTGGCAATTGCTTACCGATGTTTTCTTTTCTTCTCGGACTCTTAACCCTTCAAGATGGGACCGCTACGTTATCCCGAAACGTCGGTAAACAATTACCACACGACCCAGCGTAATGTCTCGTCAACATTGCGGCGGAAACCTGAAATCAAGATAAACATGGTCTTGTGTTTAAAAACCACGCCTTTAACCCTTTAAAGACGAAGCGTATCTGTTTTACATAAGGACTCAGTGCGTACCGCGCTGTAAACACTCTCCACTTCGGTTATAAAAACCAGTCTCTTAATGTTTTATAAGGCAAAAGTTGCTGTTTGTTCTGAGATCCGTACAAAACACATAAACGCAATGTGGGCACCACGTAGAATTTTTTAATGTTAAACCTGGTGGTATGTAAAGTTACCGCTAGGCTTTAAAAGGTTAAGGCATCCAGCGCTGCGGGGGTTAAGGTTCACAGATTATTAACAACCTTTACGTTCCGGAATCTTTACCCGCCGAGCAGGACGGCGGTACTCAAATTTTTGATGGACAGATGAGTTTATTACCGCCCAGAACATTTCAAAATATGATTAAAAAGTCAATCGAAAGCGATTAGTTTCTTTTCGTAGCCCTTCCCTCTTCTACCTACTCACAGTAGGTATCGAGGTTGTTTAATTTCACTTGATCACACTCAGACACACACCACAGTCGGTAGGTCTCCTCTGGACGAGGGATCGGCCTGTCGCAGAGACCTCTACCCGACAACACAAACACTCACAACAGACAAACATCCATGCCACCGGTGGGATTCGAACCCACGATCGCAGCAAAGCGCTCGGCCGCAGACCTACGCCTATGTAAAGCGGTTATTACCCGGCTTTTCACATCGGAGTCCCAGGTTAATTACCAGATCAGTCCGTGTGGGATTTGTCGTGGGGGGGGGGGGGGGGCGGCCCAAAACATCGGGAGAGGTTTCTCTCCGTGTACCCCAATTTTCTCCTGTCAGTGTCACTCCACCTGTGCTCCATACTCATCTGTCACCGAAGCTATATTCTTACCAAGTGATAACGTAGTCAAATAACACGCTTAAAAATGAACTTCAAGAAAAGAGCCAGACCGAAAATATATTCCCCATTAATTATTTAGAACGTATGCTTTGAAAGAACGCACAAGGATACATAAATTAACCTTTGTGACATCGCTCCGACTTTTATTGAGCCCTATCTAAGATTTTGTATGTGGGATATGTAGTTAGCTAAGAATGTATAAACTGAAGCAAATAAATGTGTCTATATGCCTGTCTTAATATATGTATTCAAGAGTACAATTGAGCATACAATTAAACTTCACTGGGAGATGTATGTATATCGGATTAATTAATTTAATGCCCTGTAGAATGGAGGAGAAATTTATAACATACACATACCGTAACAAAGCGGGTTCGTTTTGAAAAGGTGTGAACTCGAAGGAGAGAGGGAGAGAGTTTGGAGCAAACAAACAAGTAAGTTATGCCTTCCACCTCTAAATGCAACATCCCGGCAGAGTAATTTCTAAAAGAACTAATTGCAAAAAATATTTCCATTCCAGATCAGTTGTTATTTAAACAAAAATTCAGAAATGTTAGTTTGTTATTCTCTATGTATCGTGTTCCGGTATTAATAAAGGTTCTCAAAATAACGAGAGTTAATTTGCTACACAATTAGTACCGGTACAGCGAGGGATGAAAACGACTGTTTTAAGAGATTTTAGGATATTATATTTTTAGCGATGTTATCGGTCACCAAAATTGTTTAGAGAAGCAATCGATGTTTTCGAGAGAATATTTCTTTTATACCACTAAAAGAGCAAAAATTTATTTACTTGAGAAATGCTCAGAGATGACTGGATTGTCTTTTATTTTTGGGACAACTGGTGCCAACATTTTTCTTAAATGAAAACTCATGTTTCACAATCGAAACTTCCCTTATTCCAGGTTCGCTTTTGATATTCCAAAAGCTTGTGAAAATTATTCACTTCATGCTGTTGCTTTTTCCTTCGGTCGATGAGCCCAGCGACTACTGTAAGGTACTCTCCAAACATTTTCTGGAGATATAATGAAGAACACCGAAAATCTTAGTACATTCGGTAAATGACGCCGGCTCGAAAATCGAATCCAAGACTTCTGGAAAACAAAGTGGGCTGGCTATCATATCAATGTAAAAGTAAAACAGTCCCATTACAGGCCTGGGCAGGCCCACAGGGTTCCAGGAGGTCGAGGCTCCCAGATTTCAAGAAAATCGGCACATGAAGGTGGTAGGTTGTCAGCCATACGCACCGGCCGCGTTCACCCCCCAGGAAATATTCCTGGTACTCATTTCTGTTAGAGGATGGGTCGACCCCAGGGTCATAGTGCGACCGACAGGATTATGCCAATGAAAAAATCCACTGACACCATCTGGAATCGAACCCGCGACCTGCCGGTTTGTAGCGCAGTGCCTCAACCAACTGCGCCACCGCGGCCACTGATCATATCAATGTACCTGGCCAAAATGCTCAGAATTGCTTTTTTAATTTACCTCAGTTACCGAGATATGATGTACTCAAGGCACTTAATTTTGTGGGTTCCTCTATAGTGCGGTTAATAAATTACGCTTCTGTCACTAGAAACTTGCTAATCCCAAGGGGGTGAACGACATAAATATGTGATTGGAGTTAAGATAAAATGAATTTCAGGGCAAAAATTCTGCATTTTATGCCTCAAATAAATACTGAATTTTAATTTCCTGTATGTCACCTATATTGCTGCTTCCACATTAATTAATGTTTAGAAAGTTAGTTCTAAATAAACTCGTCCAAGAAGGTCATTAACGCGGCTGTGTTTCCTCGCGTAATGTTTGTTTCCGTTTCTGCGTGTCTAGAGCTCGATGCGGTAGTTGAAGTGCCTGTTCTGAGTTTAACATGGAGCCTGTATTAATTAATATTTCAAAGCGTCTGTTTGATACAAGAATTGAGCGACTGAAGGTGAAATTTTTTAGGTCAGTTGCTGCATGTACGTTATATGACTGTAAAATAAATGAAGAAGAGAGAGAGAGCTGCATGTATGCTCAACTCAAATGAAATCACTCTGGACTGTAGACGCAAATGCACAGAACAGCCACTAATAATGACCGATCCATTCCCAACTTAATGTTTGAATACACACCGTGCATGAAGATGGGAAAGCCTGGACTGATATGTGTATTGATCAGACACACAACACTCAACCAACGAAATGCACTGTTGTGAGTTTTGATATTATAAATTGCAATGCCTGTAGGCTAGTCCAACATGTTTCGATCCCCCTCTGCTATCATCATCAGGGACTCTTGTGACAGTATACTTGTAATTACACAGTAAAGCTAACAGTATAATTACATGTAATTTTTGACATGAACGTATACAGTTAGACAAAAACACAAATTACCAACAAAATGCACAAAGAGAGTTTTATCATCAATCGTAACACACTCCTACATGTTTCGACCCTGCTGGGTCATCTTCAGGGAAAACTTTTGTTATCGTTACACTAAGGTTGCACTTTATAGTTGAGTGAGAATCTGCTGTTGACTGTGTACTGCTAACAGTGCAAGCCCGGACCACAGAGAGTTCACGCCTCCAAAAACGACGCAGTACACAGTCAACAGCACATTCTCACTCAACTATAAAGTGCAACCTTAGTGTAACGGTAACGAAAAGTTCTCCCTGAAGATGACCCAGCAGGGTCGAAACATGTAGCAGTGTGTTACAATTGATGATAAAACTCCCTTTGTGCGTTTCGTTAGTGATTGGTGTTTTTGTGTAATATAGTGCACGGACATAGAACACATTAAATTTATACTGTTAGTTTTATTTGTGTAATTATACTGTCACAAGAGTCCCTGATGATGATTCCAGGGGGGGATCGAAACATGTTGGACTAGCCTACAGTCATGGTAATTTATATCAAAAGTAACAACAGTGCATTTCGTTGGTTGAGTGTTCTGTGTCTGACCAGTGCCAATGCGCCGTTTAAATATTATAAAAAAGATACGTATGTACACTCTTGCTGCTGACGCATTAATCTCGGAACTGCATGCAGGTGAATGATATTGTTGCGTTCCGCTCCCTGGCCTTGCCTGGAATTGAAACAGCTGTTTCACGTGTTGTGGGAACGTTCGTTAATAAAACGTTTTGCACATTTTTGTGTGGTTTTCTATTCATAATTTTATCTTAAAATAGAACAAATACCAGTAGTCTGAATCTGTAAGCACATTTCGGCAATAAAGCATCACAAATGTTTGTTTTGCATGATCCATTGATACCAGCAGCTATTTGAATTGTTGGTCTTTTCTCAGACAATTGCGAATCGAAAGGGAATACAGATACCAGTAACGAGGTGGTGTTGGTGTTGTAATAAAAATGCATTACCTATTGTCCATTTAAACTTAATTTGAGTTGCAAGAAATGTAAATACTCCTATGTGCCGGTTGCATCTTGGCTCGTTGATTGATTGATTTCCAAAATTACTTAATATTAAGTCACAGATACAATACTTTGCAGCTGATTTTAAGATTATGTACCTATGAAGGCACTTTTAATTCTTTAAATATAAATTTGCACTTTTAATTTGCCAAGAGTCCTGTTTATAGAGTACAGTTGCCAGAATGTGTTTACAGTTACTAGATCGTGGATCGTACTGCGAGATTGAGTGGTCACATAGGGGTGCTGGTGAAGATCCAGTCTTCTGGAATATGACGCCGTGTCGATTCGTGATCGTAGTTACTGACTTTTCCCAGAAAACCTGAATCTTCAGGTCGTGTATTACTGAGATGTAAATAACACCAAACAGAATGCGAGAATGCTAGCGTACAACAATACCACGGGTTCATAAAGTCTTTACCTTTTACATAGATTATGTTATAATTAAGTGAATTGGCGGGACGTTTATCACGCGCAAGGAAAAGAGACAGTGAAGACGAAATACGGTTCTGTACAGTTCAGGAGAATAAGAAACGTCACTGACGTATCAAATTTCACCTTCTAGATACAAAACTTAACCTGCATTTTACATAAAGACTCAGTTTGTACCTTAGAGAATAGTGGTCGCCGTTAGGACGGCCTGTCGCTGAATTCCGTGAGAGAATTAATGGCTGCCTGCTGTAAGAATCATACAAGAACGCGTAACTACACTGTGCGAGAAAAGTGAAGAGTAGCTAATGTTAAAAGTTTTGTTAAATGCAACAACCGTCAGGATTTAAAGGGCCAATTCTTTAAAAAATGTGCGGGCGTGAAGGATCAAACATAATTCAGTGATTTAGGCTGAGGGCCATGAGGTCCTTACAAAGCGGGCGATTTATTCATCCCTAGGGTGATTTTGACATTTGATACATCATAATTATTAACCCTCCAACCAAGTCGCTGTGTTTTCAATTTCATGTGCATAATTTGATGTTTATTATTCACTCTTTTCGTAAAAGTTACACAAACAATATGCAGCAGAAATTAGCGTTACAACAGTTGATATTGCAACAAATAGTTTTGGATTCTAAATAGAACATTTTGGATTCTCTTTTAATTTCTTGCCCACTCTTTCCTTTTTCACAGACTCCTCCTCGCCTACACCCTTCGTACCTTCACTAAAGCATACCGTGTGTAATTGCGACTTCATGTAATTGCCCCATTCAGAATTTTCCCGTTACTTAATTTTACCCTGTTTGGTGTAGCAAATGTAGATTTGAACTGTTCCATACACACATAACACTAGGCGCTGGCGGAACGCCAGCGTGTGTTTATTTTCTCACCAGCAGCTGGTGGAGAAGCAAAATAGACCCCCACGTTTGAGATACGAAAATTTGATTATTTGTTTTTGTTGTTATTGCCTAGTTTTGTGTGCGCTTCTTGATATCACTGCCACATTTAGGTGTAATAAGCACAGTTTGAATGAAATCCGTTTATTTAACCTTTTAAGAGATTGGTTTTTATAACCGAAATGGAGAGTGTTTACAGCGCGGTACGCACTGAGTCCTTATATAAAACTGATACGCTTTGTCTTTAAAGGGTTAATTTCGATTACAACAAATAAAAACGAAGGATGGCTAGTTCAGTCAACGAAATGACTGGACACGAGATGCATGAACAATTTCCGGATCCGGGCAGCGGGCAGGCAGTCTGCCGTCGCGACACAAACCCAAGCAAGCTCTGGGGTCCACCCAAACGTTTTCCCACTTGCTGCCAGGGAAAAGGCCTGTTTTCCCGGGGGTTTAGAAAGACAATCGAAGTTACAAATTCGTGGATGTATTCCTCCGTGCCCTAACACGTCGTCACGGCGCACAGAGAAAACCACCTTTGACGAAATAATATCATTTTTTTTCCAGGAAATTCAATGCACATCATTTTCGGAACCGTAAGGGCATCTAGCTGACTATGTACCCCTTTAAATTCCAGTCGTGTTTTCTCATCCGCTTTAATTGCAGTTACGGGAACGACAATATGCATTTTTTTTTGCCAATTAAAACGCCCTATTGTACATGTCACCGAACAATAGCATCAGATCCTATCAATCAAGTTTGTATGAATAAGAATTTTCCTCCGGACAATGAAGAGTCTGGTACAGTGATATTTCAATGTTGTTATTATTAGCACAAAAAAATTGTTGCATGCAACTTATGTTTGTACTGATCATTATCCATTGTTCCATTCAAAGGTTATTCGTAGAATAAACTTTTATTGAGAACTCCATGCAGCAGAGTCCTTATTCAGAGTATGACAGTTTCTCAGCTATTTAATAAATTCCTCCTACCCCCCCCCCCCAATTTTATACAAGCCTATAGTACATCACCGTGTTCACAAAACCCCGCCACTTGTCCCTATAGTAAGCCAGATCCATCCAGTACGCAACATAATGTCACTTTTATTTGTTCAAAAATAAATGTGGGCCAAATCTTATACTAACTTAAATGCATAGCGGTATTTCCGTTTTATGCACATAACCTTTGACGCGGAAGTTAGCGTGTAGCATAAGGATTGGATAATTACTTGCACGAGGAGTTAGGGGTTAGCCTGACGTCACCAGAGAACCAGGCATGTTACAACAAATATTTTATACTTAAATTTTGGTACTTACCCATCATGCATTAACCCGTCAATCGCGGCCTCGATGCAATGGATGGACCTCTCAATTTTTCATACGATAGGTAAATTTTAACCTCCTCTGTCTTGGGCAATAGTTGGAATTTAAACCGCAGCGTCATTGAAAGTTTACACACAAACACACACACGCACACGCACACACACACGCACGCATGAATATATATATGTACACTGCATCTAAACTACACTATTCATTCTAGTTAACGATAAGAAGGAGACGATAAAACTATACCCCGTGAATTTCACTCTTTGGAAGACCTTCAAATTTAAAGCGTGTACAATAAGTAAAAACTAGAGTAATTCGTAGGATCGACTGCAGTATACATGCATGTGGGTTACTTAATTTATTTAAATTAATATTGTGTGATACTAAGATGATACTTACAGAGCGTTCGTACATTTTCTAACATAGAGGCTATGGGTGATTTTTGGGTCTTCCTGTAATGTCAGTAATTTTCAGATTGTCATTTTTAATTAATAACATATGTCAGCAAGTTAATGACTTTCACGTGAGTGTTTCAGAATTTAAAATACATTCAGCCCTGCATTACGTGTTTTGTACCACATGAATTTAAAGGATTTACCAGCACACAATAGAGTATTCTCTATAAAATTCTTGCATCCTACTGTAATTTAGGAACAACACTCAAGAGCAACGCAGTGTTTGTTGTACTTTTATTGTACGGAGATCTTTCTACATGGAGGGCACTCACTGGAATCCCTCAACGTCTGATCTTCATCTCTTACCCAAATTTTTATGTTGCTCCTACCACAGCCCACCTTAACCCTTTAAAGACGAACCGTATCTGTTTTATATAAGGACTCAGTGCGTACCGCGCTGTAAACACTCTCCACTTCGGTTATAAAAACCAGTCTCTTAATGTTTTATAAGGCAAAAGTTTCTGTTTGTCCTGAGATCCGTACAAAACACATAAACGCAATGTGGGCACCACGTAGAATTTTTTAATGTTAAACCTGGTGGTACGTAAAGTTACCGCTAGGCTTTAAACGGTGAAGTATGATGACCCTTATTGTTTTCACCCCTTACCAAATACTGTACTAATCCTCATACGTGTCGGAGGACAGCTGCTTACAGGATTTTGGAGAGAAAATCTGACGGAAAGAGACCACTTGGAAGACCCATACGCAGACGTCAGACAAATATTAGAATTTATCTTCAAGCAGTCAGACGGGGGCACAGGCTGGATTGATCTGGCTGAGGACAGGGACAGGTGGCAGGCTCATCTGAACTTATGGATTTCATTAAATGCGGGGAATTTATTGACAAGATGAGGAACTGTTAGCTTCTCAACAACAACTCTGCTCCATGGAATTAGTTAATCGAAATGATATAAAATTTATAATACAGCATGTGAATCCAATCCTTGATATGAGTCACACGTTGGCGTGTGCCACAATTGGTTACTACTGTCTTCATGCAATGCCGTCGTGCTATATTATTGTCCGTATCTCTCTCACTTAACGCTGGTGTTTTGTTTGTGTGAATAATTACCAATAGGGCGTATTCGCAGTCGGCATGTTAACGTCTTTGAAGATCTGAATCTTCCTCAAAACACTCACAAGAAAACTCAAATATCGCGCGTCCTTGTTTCTGTCTCATGTTTTGTCACATCATCCCATACTTATTTTTCATGTCCATGACATTCTTCCGCAAGTTAAACTAGTGCGCACCTTTAGGCGTGCAAAATACTCCTGCAGTTGCAGCCTAAATTCTGTTCCTTTACAAGTGAGTTACGCCTATTTGCTTCTCAAACACAACCGCTGCAGGGCAGTGTTCATGCATAGAGAGTAGGCTGTAAGTTAGTGTGCTAAACTCTTTGGTCTCCATACAACCTGTTTAAAAACCTCGAAAATTGCGTATAAAAATATGCGTACGTAATCACGTACCTAAGGGACGTCCCATGTATCTTGGACCACTTAACTTTGCCCATGTATCAATATCAGAGCAGGAAAAGATTACAAGAATTTTGTGTAAGGAACGGTACAAGAAACGTGGCGTTCTTTTACCGAAATAGATTATTGTGTAATATTATGCAATATTTGAACCTTTAGTGTGTTGTATAGCGAGATTTATTCTACTGTTGTTTAAATTCTAGGCCAAATTTGTCTAGCTTTCTTGTTTCTATAAACCCAAGTTTTTCTTGGTGGCTATTTTTAGTTACAAGATAAGTGTGACAGGGGCTATGATATGGCGCGGGTGGTGTGTTATGTTACCCAAAGTGATCAATGTTAAAATTTTTTTCACGTGTAGAATTCTGTTTTCAACATCCGTGGCCACAATTTGCTCTGACTCTGTTGAGACCGAAATCTGTTATTCCAAGTCGCGCGGACTATTTCCAGAGTTTCGTCGGATTAAAGAATAAGCAACGTTCAAAGAACACACTGAGACAGCTCCAGGATGGCTCAAATTTTATCCTAGTTGGGGAGGCGTTTATTAATCAACGCGCTGGTGTTGACTTTTCATTTAGAGGGAATGAAAAGTCGGAGTAGAGGAAATAAAAAATAGTAAGGAACGGAAATGATGAAACAGTGGCAAAGGAGAAAAAGACGAACGCGAAGGAGGAAGCAGGATTAAGACGTTTCTCTTTTCCGTAGAAGAAATTTCTTTATAACATATCATATATCTTATTTCCTTTAGTTTTGTCGCTTTAATCATTTGTTAACTCATCGCTCATTTTTGCAAGCAAGTTCACTTGAAGATAAATTTAAGTAAAATGCACGTCCTTTGTGTCTTCTTTTTCGCCGACATCAAGTTACTCAATTACCCAAGATACTGGCTGTAATTGATAGGCGTTTCCAATAAACGAGAGAATTATAAATACTGACAACTAATTTCAGTATAATGTGAGTCTGTAACCTGAAAACTGTTTTAAGAAAAATTTCAGAAACGTGTTGTATATCAAATGTACCATAGTAGATAATGTTGCAGATGGTGTAACTAGAATGAATAAAACATTGTGACAAACCGTTAGTGAATTGTTCTAGATCTAACATAAAAAATTTCCGTTCCCAAATGTAAAATTTAATCAGAGTCTTTGATAACTTCAAATATGAACAAGATAAACAGTTTACGTATCACGTAACATTGAAGCATATTTGCATAACGATTGTTGCAATAGACACAACAGTGCGTTCTGTGTGCATTGTTGAGCTACTTGTCACCGTTAATAATGTAAAAATATTGAGTGTTGCACAAAAACTGCCTTTGTGGCGAATTTATGTCGCCGGCAATAACAAAACATACTTAGGTCTTCATGTAAAGTGCCAGATATTTTTGTCCGATTTTAACCAAATTTGGAGTTCCTCGACAGATTTTCGTAGAAGCCTCCGTTATCAAATTTCGCGGAAACGCGTCTAGTGGGAGACGCGCTGATACATGCGGACGGACAAACAGAAAGATGGATGGACGGACGGACAGACATGACCAAGCTAATAGGCGTTTTGTGCAACTATGCCAGCGTGCCTAAAATGGCAAATTTCAATGTTATGCATATGTTGTTTTAGTGTTTAAGAATGCAGCATTTTAATTATGGTCTAAAATTAGGGCTGCATCTTTTCTGAAATCACACGCTTATGGTGTTAGTCTTTTCTCGTCTGAATTGGCTTTGGTGCGACGTAAATCAACCAGAGCTCTCATTCATAGTTCGGATTATCGTGTTTGTGCTTAGAATCGTGTGAATGTTACTTCAGCAATGGGACGAGGATATATTTAGCATCATGTGCAGAGTCTTCACAAACTTTTCATGTCTTGTGGTGGTTTTATGAAGAGGATCCTTTCGTGTATATTTCAAAGCATATAAAAAAGGCGCATATTCCTAAATGGCTGTCCACACTTCTGGAGCTGGAATACAGACATAGAGGCTGTGTGTACTCTTTCAGGTGATGAATATGGTAATCACAAAAACCCCACGGACGCTTTTCGGGCCACCCCATTTCCTGTGGCATCAAATGTACAGCTGAGTACGAAAAAGAGTGCTATATATAGTCGTACGTCCATACGAGTGTTTGTCGTAACTTTGTTTATTTTATACTTGAAACGGTGCATTTAATCGCATGGCATTACTAGTCACAAAATTTTCCATTAATTAATGGGCGCGAATTTGAAGACAGTCTTTGCACAAAATGCATCCACACAATTGTGACATACAATCGTCAGAATCCTCGAAATCGAATGTGGTTTGTTTTTAATTTTCACTTTCAAACGCTTTCCACATAAAGGTAAAGCAGTCCCATTGCAGGCCTTAACAGGTCCTGAGGTTTCCAGGAGGTTGAGGCTCCCAGATATCTAGACAATCGGCACTTGAAGGTCGCATACATTCCTATTTCTTATTGGCATAAACCAGCATACTTGCTTCTCAGTACCATTTTGGCGTAAGCTAAGCACAGGCGTTATGTATGACTGCTGTATTGCTGCAGTTTAAAGTAGAAAAGTCAAGTGGCTTGTAAAGTCGACAGCGAATGCAGGGCGCAACGCTGGTCATCCTGCTGCACGGTTTTTAGCTGGGTCAGTTGAAGGAAGGGTGGAGCTGAAAACATGCATTTATGGAAGCGGAGAGGAAAGCAAGCACAAAATTATATACGGTGGCTGGTCATTGTGCACCCAATGCGGCATCCATAAGCAGGGTATAAACTGCCCTCTATGAGTCGCCAGTCACGTGAATATTATCTGCGTGTTATTATTGCCCCTCTCCCCTATCAAATGGTGCATGCGTCCAAAATTATAATTTTATACTTTTGTAAGTGTGTGTATTAATCTTCCGTGTTTTTTTTTTGTACAATTCGTTCCCCACGCTATGGTTAACATTTGTGAAGTCCACAAGTACCGAGGATTAATAATTGTGGTCTTCGTCTGTCCCCAATATTTTAAGCGGTATGAGGGCGGAAGGGTTTCCGATAAAGGGCCCATCCGCATATTTACGTAGTGGATTTTTTTTCATTATTATCTCCAATTTGAAAGGTACTTATACCACATAATACGAGTTGAAAAAAAACTTTAAATTTGAACAAACGCGTTTAACCCTTTAAAGGCAAAGCGTATCTGTTTTATATAAGGACTCAGTGCGTACCGCGCTGTAAACACTCTCCACTTCGGTTATAAAAACCAGTCTCTTAATGTTTTTTATAAGGCAAAAGTTGCTGTTTGTTCTGAGATCCGTACAAAACACATAAACGCAATGTGGGCACCACGTAGAATTTTTTAATGTTGAACCTGGTCGTATGTAAAGTTACTGCTAGGCTTTAAAAGGTTAAAGAAGACGCTAAAATTTCCCATAATTCATTGGCTGTGTTATTCATTTGTTACTGGAGCTAATAGTTCTGCGAAGACACTGAAATCGCCTTACAACACAGACTGTCTTCATCTTCTTGCATTGCGTAAAACATTCATAATATCGAATAATGTTTGAAACGAATACCGTTGAACCTAACATGGTCCCCTTATTTTAAAGATGTACCTACTATTTGTCTTCGATGAATCGTTTTAAAAAATTGGAAGCTTACATTTTAGCCGCCTGTCGAGTAACAGCTATGTTAGACTCATCTGCACAAAAATTAAGTTTTCTGTGGAAGTTTTGCTGCAGGTAGAACATAATAAATGTAGCAGGGGTTATTCTGATGGTTTTTGGTACAAGAGACGTAGACGGACACAGTAAACCGAATTTGCATTGACAGTACACAAAGATTGCGGCCCGAATTTAAACAAACGCCATTTCTCAGAAGGTTATTCTTCAAGGATTGGCTTTCATCTAAATTGTAGATGATAATCCAGTTTCTATCGCACAAAGAACACACTCGTTCGCCACTGTAAATATTGATCTTTCAATACTGCATAGAGAAATAATCTGTGTTTACCGCGATAATTATACAAAACACGTAAATACAGTATGTGATAATATACGGAGTTTCGTAATGTGACATCAGGGAGAACAGGCAGTTAATGCTGTGCTTTAAACGATTAAATGGAATGTGCTTCCGCGCATCAGGGAATTTTAGAATATTGGATCGCTGACATCATTAAACATCACACTTCGTATAAACGTTTATGTAGGGTTACATAATGCGTTTATGAACTGAACTGGTCAAAGTTTTCGCTGCGCCGCTCTTGTTAATACCATGTATCCCACACGCACCTTAATCAGTTCACCACAGACCTTTCCCACTCATCTGAAAACTGCTTATACCGACCACCCTCCTCCAGCAGCATTCAAAACTATTGAAATAAAAACGTCCCCATGTATAGCTGCGCCTCCCGCGGAAAGACCCTCATTTGACCCGCTTTGTATATTAAATGACGCTTTCGCTAAATATGCACACTAACAATTATCGTTTTTCTGTAAGCACTGTTCTCCCGAGTTTCCTATCCATCACCACTACAAGTGATCCCCGAGGCCGCACGGTCTAAGAGCATGGGTATGCGGCCGCTTTCCTGCTGGGATTGCGGGTTCGAATACCGCCGGGGGCACGGATGTCTGTGTCTTGTGAGTGCTGTGTGTTGTCAGGTAGAGGTCTCTGCGTCGGACTGATCGCTCGTCCAGAGGAGTCCTATCGAGTGCGGTGTGTCTGAGTGTGATCGTGAAGCCCCGATAATGAGGAGGGCCTGGCCCTGTAAGGGCTGTTGCGCCATGGGGAAAAACCGCTGGGCGAACCGTTTCTGCGGTGACAAATTCCTATCCCGAATCACTGCCAATTGTAGTCCTATTCATAACTACTGAGCATATCGTGGTGCTTGGTGTCAGAATAACAACAGAATTGCTAGTATTATGCTTCGTGTACGTTCTGTGTAAGAGTGTGGAGAGCTATGTACATGAGGAGGGACTTTATCATGAAGGGCCCCGCAGCAGACACTACGAGCGCGTCGCAGCCTTAACGCTTCTTGTGCAACCCTGTGATGAAGATGATGATGATTATTATTTTTTGTCCTTTTCCTAGTAATGGAGCACCGGTTAAATGAAACCGACAGGGGAAAACCGAAGTACTCGGGGAAAAACCTGTCCCCAGTGTCACTTTGTCCACCACAAATCCCACATGGACTGACCCGGGATCGAACCCGGGCCTCCGCGGTGGGAAGCCGGCGGCTAACCGCCTGAGCCGTGGCACGGCCACGAAGAGGGACTTGGTCAATAGCGACAGAATAACCGCAAAACTGGAAGCCAAAAGTTGTTATATACAGGTAAAGGTGAAATTGTCCGTATCCGCACCCGTGAAGGAAGAAATTGGGTGTACAGGCGTAGCTCCACTCATTCTTAACCTTTTAAAGCCTAGCGGTAACTTTACATACCACCAGGTTTAACATTAAAAAATTCTACGTGGTGCCCACATTGCGTTTATGTGTTTTGTACGGATCTCAGAACAAACAGCAACTTTTGCCTTATAAAACATTAAGAGACTGGTTTTTATAACCGAAGTGGAGAGTGTTTACAGCGCGGTACGCACTGAGTTCTTATATAAAACAGATACGCTTCGTCTTTAAAGGGTTAATCTCGGTACTAGATAGGGGTGAGTCGTCAACGTCACGACACGGCAGCTGCACCTCCGGGGGCAAGAACCTCGGTGCGCTTTCGATATGAAACGAATTGGGCCCGGGGGCTAGTCTGTACGCTAACGAGAAAAGGAAAACATCTTTTTCCTACCCGGAATTAAACCCCGAATTCTCCAGCCCGTAGCCTAATCACTACACCTACTGAGCTGTCGTGGCCTCTGACTTTGATATAGAGCCATAGAAAAGGAACGTCTAATATCCAAGATGCAATAAATCTTTAAATCTGGAACAAAACAAAGTATTTTTTTTTTAATATCTGGTGAAACTCTAAACTTTCATGACGTTCTTAGTAACTTTCGATGTGCGCTCCGTTTGTAGCACCGCAGGTATCGATTTTGTCTCAGGTAAGAGGCAGCTTGTTCGCAGATATTGTCGTCACTTAACCTTTCAAAGCCTAGCGGTAACTTTACGTACCACCAGGTTTAACATTAAAAAATTCTACGTGGTGCCCACATTGCGTTTATGTGTTTTGTACGGATCTCAGGACAAACAGCAACTTTTGCCTTATAAAACATTAAGAGACTGGTTTTTATAACCGAAGTGGAGAGTGTCTACAGCGCGGTACGCACTGAGTCCTTATATAAAACAGATACGCTTCGTCTTTAAAGGGTTAAACTAGCGTGATCATTTGTTCTGCAGGTGAGGTAAATTATGCATATTCTGTACTTAAACAGTTTGTTTGTGTTGCATATTGTCACTTCAAAAGATTCAATGAATTAAGGTGTGGAGTACTCTGAGGCCAGGTTGTTGGTCCACTTCTTCTACTTCGTCGATTGAAACCTTGCATTCAAGGCATGTCGAAACTTGCGACTGCAAAGGGTTTGGGGGGGGGGGGGAGGGGACCGGGGGGTAGGGTCCGTCCTGACGGGAAACAACTGCAGTTTCTTTTTCGCTTTCACTGTCTTCAATTTAGTGTAAAAACAAACAATTGTAACATGTGGAGAGAAGTGTTTCTCTTACTGGCGTTTTCTGCTAAAAAAAAAAAGCAAAAAGGCGAGTTCTAGCCAGACGGCCACACAGGAGGTAATACCACACGTTTTGTTTTGATGTGTCACGTACGTACCCAAAAATTTCATATAGCATTTCTGTGTCCCAGATTAATGTCCGTTATACTTTAAAAAAACTTCTTCTCGGAAGGTAATTTTTTAAAATACGTTTTTTTGCATGTTCGGCAGTTTTCCGAGAATCTGCTTTTATATTATAGGCCTATTCTTATGAATTTTGTAAGCAGAGTCGTTTATGTGTCCTGCTTTGCTCGTGGTTTTTGGTGCAGGCGTACCAGGGGGCTAAATGCGACGAGAGATGGATCTTGTCAATTGTCAGTGCAATCGACACCCTAATCTGTTTAGCGTCCCCTTCTAAATCCGTGGTATTCCTGATAATTCTTTATTTAACACGTTTCCATTTTCCTTGGATTGAATAAATCATAGAAGAATCATGGTTAGTGGTGAAGGGCCCCGCAGCAGACGCTACGGACGCACTGCAGCCATGAGGCTTATTGTGCAAATGCGCATGGTTAGCAAGCAAGGAACAATTTGTGGACTTTGAAATTGAGGGCATTGCGATTGTCCGAAACGTGGGGAAGTACTTGCCTATCGACATAGCAACGTTCCAGAATATTAGCTCGCACACAGTTGTAATTTGTCTGTCCTCACATAATGGGCCTTACATATGTATATCTCAGGACTATAATCAAGGGAGAATACTTTTTGTTATTGATGAACCGTAAGGTCTGCCAAAAAAAAAAGTATCCTACATTTGGTATACGAAAGACCTGTCCTATATGCTTCAGTGTTCAGCGTTCAGGGAGTCTTCAGTGTACGTTAAGGCTTTCTGTATTGAATAGTAACAAGTGTTTTCAGAATTTAAGTTATTTTAATTTCTCTGTGATTCTCATATAATTTATTTTCCATAAAAATTATTCAAATTAAAAATTTAATTTATTTATTTTATATAGTAATTTTGCTGCATAAATGTTTTTGACGTTATTTGAGTGTAAAGGTGAGAGTTTCATTTGCAGACATTCAGAACTTACTGCGTTGCCTATCCCAAATAGCTTATGCAAGCCAACTTGTTATCTCACAACTATTGAAATTTCTGCCATGGGCTGGTCTTTTAGATAGATATCAACCCTTAAAGACGAAACCTATCTGTTTTATATAAGGACTCAGTGCGTACCGCGCTGTAAACACTCTCCACTTCGGTTATAAAAACCAGTCTCTTAATGTTTTATAAGGCAAAAGTTGCTGTTTGTTCTGAGATCCGTACAAAACACATATACGCAATGTGGGCACCACGTAGAATTTTTTAATGTTAAACCTGGTGGTACGTAAAGTTACCGCTAGGCTTTAAAAGGTTAACAAGCAAATCCATATACGATTTTGGCTTTAATGCCCCTTCGAAAACCTTCACTAGGATGATCGAGAAGTAGACATCACTAATAACTTTATTTAGAAACTATGTTGCGAATAGAAGAGGCAGTTTGAACTAACTCTCGTGCCCATTGGCGGGCTTTGTTCGTCAGTTGTTTTCATGGGACCGAATTTTCGCTTTGATACACGTCGTTCTGTTGTTCTTCTCTGTCACTTCACAGCGGTGTTAGTTTCACCCGAGTCTACGTTTAGAAAGTTTTGACTGCTGAGAGTGAGCTCAGTGTGTTGAATGGCAGCTTAAAATACTACGTGTGATAACATCGCACGGACTAGTGACAGGTGGACAGAATATCCATGGACCAACGTGAAGTTCGTATCTAATCCATCAGGTAAGGCTGTTTGAATTCACGTGTTCTGTGGAATACAGTATCTCCCTGAAGATGTAACTCTGTTTCATCGCCGACTTAGGACCAAGGTACAGTATTCAAAGTAGTGAACTAAATGGCGCGTGTAATAAAGTGTATTCTGAAAAATTAACACTTTAAAGACGGAGCTTATCTGTTTTATATAAGGGCTCAGTGCGTACCGCGCTGTAAACACTCTCCACTTCGGTTACAAAAACCAGTCTCTTAATGTTTTATAAGGCAAAAGTTGCTGTTTGTTCTGAGATCCGTACAAAACACATAAACGCAATGTGGGCACCACGTAGAATTTTTTAATGTTAAACCTGGTGGTACGTAAAGTTACCGCTAGGCTTTAAAAGGTTAAGGACATGTAATGAAGCATAGGTTACCTTTCACAAAAATATTGTATTATTTTATTACTATGTGTGAATATAATTATTGTATCAGTAATAGTAAATGGTCGTTAATACAACATGTTTCGACCTGAGTACGTCATCTTCAGGTTTTCCTTAAAGTAATGAGTTATGGGTATTTTGTGTACTGTGCTTACGTGGTAGCTGTACACAAAAACCGAGACCTCGTTACGTTATAGGAAATGGTGACCTGAAGGTGACCTACTCAGGTTGAAATATGCGGTATTAAAATTAAAGATAGTAAAACAAAACCAACTTACACACAATATTATTGTTTATTTATTTAACCCTTGACTCTAGTTCATCTTCTTCCGACATGTTTCGGCAACAACTTTGCCATTATCTTATATTTGCCAAAATCTTCAATAAAACTTATGCTGCACATTGTGCAGCATAAGTTTTATTGAAGATTGCACATTGTGCAGCATAAGTTTTATTGAAGATTTTGGCAAATATAAGATAATGGCAAAGTTGTTGCCGAAACATGTCGGAAGAAGATGAACTAGAGTCAAGGGTTAAATAAATAAACAATAATANGCAGCATAAGTTTTATTGAAGATTGCACATTGTGCAGCATAAGTTTTATTGAAGATTTTGGCAAATATAAGATAATGGCAAAGTTGTTGCCGAAACATGTCGGAAGAAGATGAACTAGAGTCAAGGGTTAAATAAATAAACAATAATAGAATTTATATATTCGTTTATACTTACGTAATATATTTATTTATAACTATATAATATATAATTTATAGAACAATTTATAGAAGATTTTTTAACAACTTTTAACATTTTAATAAAACTTTACAATTCACATTTTATTGCACACTGTCTTCTGTAATTTTATGTAACCCACCTGGTAATGACAAAGTTGTTGCCGAAACATGTCGGGGAGAAGACAAACTAGAGACAAAGGTTAAATAAATAAACAATAATATTGTGTGTAAGTTGGTTGTGTTTTACCATATTGATCATATGCACGGAGATGAGTAACAAAATTAAAGACTATCTATTATTATTGTTATAATTACTGTAGTTATAAATAATAATAATAAAATATTGTGCAAGGTAACCTATATTTCTCTTTAACCTTTTAAAGCCTAGCGGTAACTTTACGTACCACCAGGTTTAACATTAAAAAATTCTACGTGGTGCCCACATTGCGTTTATGTGTTTTGTACGGATCTCAGAACAAACAGCAACTTTTGCCTTATAAAACGTTAAGAGATTGGTTTTTATAACCGAAGTGGAGAGTGTTTACAGCGCGGTACGCACTGAGTCCTTATATAAAACAGATACGCTTCGTCTTTAAAGGGTTAAATACTTCATCAAATAGTACAATGGGATGTCCACAATAAACATTAAGTACATATTATTTCAGAATAGTTTAACATTTGCTTAAACTGCGCTTGGGACAAACCTGTAGCCTTTAAAATAGCTATAATCACCAACCAAATGCACCTTATCACGATTAAATCATTGCTTCATATTATCTACAGACTACAATCAGAATTCCGACACTCAAACCAAACCAACCTGAGTTACATTTATCTAAAAGTGACGAGTGTCTTTTGATATAAGTGTGAAGACATCCCCCTGAAGATGATGTAGATAGACATCGAAACATGTGGGGGCAATAAAAAATAAATGATTTAATCGCGATAAGGTGCATTTTTTGGTGATTACAGTTATTTTATGTGGAAAATACGCGGTGAAGACAAAGGGGGAAAAAAACTGTAGCCCTTTAGGTGTATAAATATTTAACAGTTTAGGCACAAACAAATGTAAGTTAAAATAATTTACAGCTAGGTCCACGGGTCTGAACTGACCCTCTTTCAGGATCTGGCGCCAGTACAACTACTTAATTTTAGATGGCGCAGCCTGTAATGACATGAAAATCCGCAACAGCGTATGTTTACACTGACATCAAATAAACGGGCTACGAAGGGTCTCGTGGTAAATGAGCCGGATCTCTGTACAGATTTATTTTCCTCATCTTTCTGTACCCAGTAGTAATTTATACAGGACGTTGACTTATATTTTATCATGCCAATTAGTGAATTAGAATTTCTTCCTATAACATTACCTCAAAACAAGGAATTAAAGCGAACAGAATTATCTGAAAGACGTTACTCCCGGCTTGAAAACTGTGACGTAAACGTAGTGTCATTGACATCTCCAACAAAGGTGCAACCAAACAGCTAATAGTGGTTTAGTATCGTTAAATAAAAGCCGGGAAAAGGAACTTTCATGTTAACTTTGATCATTTTGTTTCTAACTCCGCCTGAAGGCAGGCAACCAGTCAGCTTCCACTTCGATTACTGATGAATACAACGGAAGGCAAAGAGGCGAAGGAACTTAAATTTATCTCTACTTTGTGTAGACTGCTCTCCCGGGGGCACATTTGGTATGGAAAAGTATTATGTTCGTCCCGACAATACTAACATCATCATGCATGTTATTTCTGTTGAAAAGTTTCTTTCTGTGAATTTGAATTCACGAGGCAGTTATGGTTAGAGTGCCATATATTAAACTAGTCTCGCTTGTAGGCTCATTTGTGCTTGTAACATAAAACTACCCCATTTTATCTTCCGTTATTTATTCAAATAATATGAGCAATAAGTCAATCGGTTACTTGTTGATAAATTTAGGGGTAATATTCTGGTGTTGATGAGTCACGTTCCAAAAGAGCAGTGGGGAACACATGTAAAGCTTTCGCAAAAGTTAGTGTCCCTCCATGCTTCCGTTGTTGTATACAGTATTAGGGGAATATAAGAGATGCCAGGTGGTCACAGTGGCGGCCTGTACATGGTGGCCGAAAGTAAAGTTCGAGATATTCGATCCCGGGTCAGTCCATGTGGGATTTGTGGTGGACAATGTGGCACTGGGATAGGTTTTTCCCACGAGTACTTCGGTTTTCACGTGTCAATTTCATTCCACCGGTGGTCCATTACTTGGAAAAATGAACAAAAAAAACTAGTCACTTTTCTCTTCATCTTCACAGGGTTTGCACAATGAGCCTTAAGGCTGCGCTGCTTCTTAGCTTCTGCTGGGGGGCCCTTCTAAAAAAAAAATCCGTGGTCCCAACTTCTATTTCTCAACACTGAGTACTGGATTTTGCAGGTGAACATTTCGTGCTTTGAGATGCAGAATATATTTTTATGCGCAGATTTGTCAAGTAACTCGAACTCTAACGAATAACTTTTACCTCCGACGGCTGCTGATATATCAGACCTATCGCGGAAGCTGGCTGAAGGAGTTCAGCGCTGTTGAGTCCAAATAAGTCTGTCAGACGTGATTTACACATATGAAAAGCCAAACGATGCACAGAATTTTGTAGAAACCACTTAAATTTCACAGGTAAAAAAAACGTAATTACTTTACGAAATGGGACTGACAAATTGCAACATATGAATTTTGTGGTAATAGAGCAGACGAACAGAAACGATTCTCGGAAGACATCACATTAGCTGATGAAGCGATAGTTCTCACATTCAGTAAAGTGCACAGACGTCATTTGCTTACTTGGTGCTATGAAAATTCACACGAGAGAGCGGAACATTTCACATACGGCCCCAAATTGAATGTCTGGACTGGTGTGCTCGGCGAACAAGTTACTGGACATCACTGAAAATGGCCACATGGCTGGCCGAAACATGTCGAATTCATTGTATATAAAAAAATTATTTTAATATACGTACGTTTATATATTGGTGCCATTATTATGTATAAGTTACGGGACTTCGTTCTTCATTGCCGATCTGGACCTGCTCTATAATTATGCAACCCCACAAGTCGATGGGTCACTGGACACGATCTTTTCCCAGCAGGATGGTGTTCCATCTCATTTCAATCACCATTTGTTTACTTTTAATAGAAATTCCCCGCTTGGTGGCTTGGCGCTGGTTGATTAATTCTGTGGCCCCCTAGATCACCATGTTTTAATCTCTTAGATTCTTTTGCGTGGAAGTTTTTTGAAGTCCCAAAATGATATATATACATAAAAAATCGCAACTTATTTCGGAATTTAATATGTATGTAAGGGAAACATTAGAGGAGATTACTCCATATATTGTACTAAAAATGTTGATAGAAGTTTGATGCCGTCTGGATTGGGCAGAGCCATACTTGGCGCCCACGTTCAACTATTTTTAAACCGTGTTAAGTTACTGAAAACTTATATATGCAGATGTTGACAGTGCGTTATTATTGGTTTAACCCTTTAAAGACGAAGCGTGTCTGTTTTAGATAAGGACTCTGTGCGTACCGCGCTGTAAACACTCCACTTTGGTTATAAAAGCCAGTCTCTTAATGTTTTATAAGGCAAAAGTTGCTGTTTGTTCTGAGATCCGTACAAAACACTTAAACGCAATGTGGGCACCACGTAGAATTTTTGAATGTTAAACCTGGTGGTACGTAAAGTTACCGCTAGGCTTTAAATGGTTAATAAGTGAGTTAGTGTACCCCAGAGATAATTCTCAGATACTGTATGTAACTGTATGTAACTGCCGTTCAGTCGTTTTTCGAAACCAATACAAAGTACCGTATATTCTGGTACCCAGTTCCAGCTGTTCTCTTTTTGTTACCATGCAACCGAGAATTAAAGGAAAATATCTCGCGGCGACCCTCCTTATTTTGTATTCTACAGGATGTACTAACTTACGAAACGGAAGTTCCACGTTGCTTTAACCGTTAATGTACGCTACTGAAGACTGAAAATCCAAAAATAAATTGCCGTGTTATATCCCCCTCTCCTCAGTTTTGTGTGTCTGCCATGTTGGTATTATTGTTTTGGAAAATTACAGAGTGCATTTTACTGCTCTTACCAATATTCATGAAAATCGTTCGTTCAGTTCAAAATTTTAAATGGAAAAATTCACAGACAGGCATCATGACAATCTCAAAAGCCTACTTTTTTGTTTTCCAGAGGTAAAGTGTACTGATAAGGGAAAAAATGAATAAAAACAAAAGAGGAAAAGAGGCCTAAATATAGACGAAAACGAGAAAGAGAGGGGTGGGAGGAATGGAATAAGAAACAAAGAAAGCCGAAAAACAACAAAGCAATGAAGGTGGGACTGGATGATCGTCTTTAAGCTGTAGCCCACTTTAGCTGCCGGCAAGGCGCCCCCCATCCCACCAGCATCCATTAATTATGAAGTTTGTTGGTATCCAGACGCGTTGTGGATGAGGTGAAGATGAACATCTCTGCCTGGCCCTGTAATCGATTGCTGTTTGTCCAGCCTGTATGTGTTCACTTCAATCATTGATCGGATCTCAAAATTCAAACGAGGATATCCAGTTTCGGTGTTAAGACATCGTGTATTTTGTGAATACAATCCAGTGTTTTTATCACCAATGAAGCCCCATTTAACTTTCTTCCCTATTGTCATAATAGATTTCGTGTCATGTTCATTATTCCATATTACCTGACTTATATTTGAGTCACTGTACAGGCGGCTGGATGTCTGTTAACTTGTCTCGATAGAAAGTTGCGTACAGTCTGCTTGCTGAATATAGTTGCTAAATTAGTCCCGTTTACTGGTATCACTTCTATTCTGAAGTTACCATGACAGTACGGAGTTATACACTAACCGTTTCTGAGATAATTGTGTTCAATACGGTTTTCACAGAACGCCAGCGTTTCTCAGAATTTCACTCCGCTTCAATCCCTTTACGGTATAAGTAGGTGCCATTCCAGTAGCGGAGAATGTTCGTAGAGGTTCTCAAACGGTATGGCGCTGTCTGTGCAGGGAACCTTGAGGCCAGGGCTGTGGAGTCGGTACAAAAAAACTCCGACTCCGGCTCTTCGATGTTTAAAACTTCCAACTCCGACTCCTCGATTTTTAAAAGTCCGACTCGCGACTCCGACTCCGACTCATTCATAAAAGCTCAGTACGTATTAATAACGGTACACCTATAAGACATTTCATCGCCACCACGTGAATCATCGGGGTACTTTTTTGACTTATAACCTATATTTAAGTATAAGTCTAATGGTTACTGTAGCTATCAGGGCTCTGGAGTTGGCGTACCTAGTTAAGATTTTAGACTGAGGTCGGAGTCGGAGTCGGTACATTTTTTCCCGACTCCGACTCCGACTCCAACTCGACTCCACAGCCCTGCTTGAGGCACTGAGTAGGAGAGTGAACACATAAAACTAAATGTCCAAATTAAAATGTTCAAATTGAAGACGGGTAGAGGTGTTGCTACACACACATGGAAACATGAACACAACATTAAGAATGAGGCTGGGTTTTGATGCGAGTTTTGCTAAACGGAGGGGACATCTTTTGTGAGGTCTCAAAATCACCCCACTTACCTAAGTTTTTTAACTTATGTTCGTATTGCAGCCAGAACTTCCTACTTGACAGTGCCTGTGTTTTTATACAATAAGTGGTATTACTTAAAAGTGTGTGCACTTCTTATACACTAATGCCTCTTATCTTATTAGAGGTGAATTATGCATATCAACAGATTTTTGAAAATTGTGTATACCTATTTCTGGTCTAGATAGTCTTTCTTTATAAAGTGATGTAGCGACATGGCTGCCTTGCAAAAATTGTATGTTAGCATTCGGTTTTATGCTGGTAACTGATGAAGAGTCTGGGTGTAATGTGCAGGCAGACCTTAGGCTTCCTGTTGTGTGACATGTTGTTTGCAAGAGAACAGACACAGATATGACGACAGTCGGAATGTTTCACTATACCGACGTATTTAATAGGATCTGTGTGTACGTGGTAGGTACATGGTACTGTAAATCAAAATAAAATGTCAACAGCAGTTGTAATAAATGTCCAGCATTTTAGCTCTGTGTTCTAATTCTAATGTGCAGCAAAGGGAGACTAGCATCTGATGCGTACCGCGTGGACCAAATGTTGCGAACCGCTGCTCTCTTAACAGTAATGTGGCCATAGGTATGATACAAAATAGTTAACACAAAACTTTGTTATGTATGTGCATGTTGTTTTGTTGCCCCCTTCAGTTGTATTCGGAAGGAAACAACTTAAAATATAGACCAGTTCTTATTACAAACCGGAAGGTCGCGGGTTCGATTCCCGATGGTGTCAGTGGAATTTTTCGTTGGCATAATGCTGTCGGCCGCACTATGGCCCTGGGGTCGACTCAGCCTCTAACAGAAATGAGTACCAGGAATATTTCCTGGGGAGTAAAGGCGGCCGGTGCGTATGGCTGACAACCTTACCACCTTCATGTGCCGATTGTCTGGAAATCTGGGAGCCTCAAGCTGCTGGAACCCTGAGGGCCTGCCCAGGCCTGTAGTGGGAGTGCTTTACCTTTTTTTTATCTTGTTACTGAAGTTTTTAATTTCTGCTACCGTACCTTGAAATAAGGAAGGACGTCTTCTGTTCAAGAACCATCTGACGTACCTTAAGCAAGGGACGGGATATATATATGTGTATATATATATATATATATATATATATATAGTGTGTGTGTGTCGGTTACTGGTTGTAATGCTGGGGAGAGGGTGCACGGATAATCCAAAATATATATTTTATTCGGACACAAAAAATAAAACCGTAATTTATTTACTATGCACATAATACATACATAGCTTACAGTTATTGTTTACGCAAATAGTCCGTGACTTTTTTTGTATTGAGGATTTTATTCGAGCACTTGGCGCTAAATCAGTTTATTTCCCACCTTCTGCATTAATCACTAGCAACTTCCGGTCGTGCATCGATAATCCGCAAACCGGTTAATCGAGAGTACTGTGTATGTAGTCTATATATGTAATACGTACCGCGTGTTGGTTTGCGGACAATGAGTGATCTTGCAGAATATGAAATTACAGTATTAAAATTAATCTTAAACAAAAAACTGTTGTGTAATTGTTAGCTTCATGTATTTGTCTTGGGGGAATCTTGATTGGCAACACTCGATAATGTACCTATTACTGCTGAGCAGCTTCCTCCTTTAGGACTGCCCTGAAGATGGAGGCAGAATATTGCTTCGAAAGTTTGGTACCTGTGTAAGAATGTACGAGACATGGAGAGACTTGAGATATACCACAAAAAAATGTTAGTATATCTCGTAACTTCAGGTGCATGGCAGACTTGTTATTTGGGAATTGTACGTCTTGAATTTGTAAAGCAAAGAAGTTGAAACAGATTACTACGGAAATGGCTTGGAGTTTCTCTGCAAGTAGCTACCCTAAGCCGTAATAACAATTCCGATCTGCAGAACATACGCGTTCTATTTTCTGCCCCCTTCCCAAGGGACCTGACATTTCTGCTAGTCAGATAATGCTCGCTGTTCAACAAGGAAATAGCCGCAATACATCTACACGTTTCCTAGTCATCTGTAAAAATTATCTGGCCTTCCATTTGGCGTTTCTCCTTCTCTCCCTTCACCCCAGACGTCCACCTTGAACTTTTCTTTCGCAGCACGAAGCCGGTGATTTTTATAACAAACATGGCCTTTTTGCTATTCCTGTGGGTTACTAACTTGATAATTCAAATCTACAGGGATCTGACGGTGTTTGGATTGGTAAATAGTTACTTTTTGCCAAATGTTTACAAATCGACACTCTGTCTCATCTCGGAAGAATCCATTCTTTAAGAATACCCCTGTGAGAGACTCAAATCTTGCAAATAATCGATGTTTTTGTCAACAATAATGAAACCATTTCCATAATTGCATAATATTCTGGCACCATGCCAGTAAAAAATCCAATCCCATTACAGGCCCGGACAGGCCCTGAGGGTTCAAGGAGGTCGAGGCTCCCAGATTTCAAGACAATCTGCACATGAAGGTGGTAGGTTGTCAGCCATACGCACCAGCCGCATTTACCCCCAGGAAATATTCCTGGTACTCATTTCTGTTAGAGGCTGAGTCGACCCCAGGGCCATAGTGCGACCGGAAGGATTATTTCAATGAAAAATTCCAATGACACCATCGGGAATCGAACCCGCGACCTGCCGGCCATATGTCAGTACCCCGTCATATTTTATTATGATAGTAAACGAAGGCGTTAGGAGTCTCTTGCATGTACATGGAACTGGGATAGCTCAGTAGGTACACGAACTAAGCTATGGGCTGGAAAATCCTGGATATCGAATCCCAGCAGAGGCAATACAGTTTTCTCCAAAATTTCCAGGCTGGGTCTGGGGGCAAGCGAGCCTACCTTTTAACAGGCACTGAGTTTTTTTGTCGGGCGTAAAGCGGCCAGGGTGCATGCTGACCACTGTACTCCATCTATGCCTAGGTTATGAATGGGGGCAGCTATACCTGTACTCTCCCTGCATGCCTTCGTGGCGTAGGGAAGAACAGTATGTATGTATGTATGTATGTATGTATGTATGTATGTATGTATGTATGTATGTATGTATGTATGTATGTGTATGTATGTATGTGTGTGTGTATGTATGTATGTATGTATGTATGTATGTATATGTGTATATATATATCATGCTCTTGTTCCTTACATTCATTATCATTGTTTGAATATTTGCACCTTATTGATAAAATATGACACCGTCCTTAATCAGGCTATATTAGTGGGTAATATTGATGTAACCCTATTACTATTTTTCCTATAAATTAGACGGATCATAATTACTCAGCCGGCCAAGAAATTTACCCTTGTTAAGCCGTCCCTCTTAGGCCCATATACCTTCACCAGCACCGTACTCGGCCACACCCTATGATCGTCTGTCACTGTGAGAAACCAAGTTTGACATCCGTACAAAAAAATCGTCAAAAATTATATTGTTGTATATTTTAATCGTTATATTTGTGGATACACTCACTTAACGACTGTCATGGTATCAGATGAGGAATACAAGTTTTGAGCAATTTCTTTGCCGATACGTATTCCTGTTTCGCAGCTCATGCATTTACATGGCCTCATGTTCTAAGACTGTGTCCCATTTTTATACCGCAACAAGTTTTGAACTGTATGCACACTGCTGTAATTTTTTTTTCATGGCCCAAGTGGGCCAGTGCCCCCTCATTATCCAGGCTTAACGTTCGCACTCAGACACACACCACACTCGGTAGGACTCCTCTGGACGAGTGATCGGCCCATCGCAGAGACCTCTACCTGACACGACACAACACTCAAAAGAGACAGACTTCCATGCGTCTGCCGGGATTCGAACCCACAATTCCAGCAAGCGAGCGGCAGCAGACCCACTCCTTACACCGCATGACCACTGTGATCGGTTACCCTGATGTAATTACTGATATATGAATCCTGATGTATCAGCTAGTTTACTTAGCGATATTACCTGATGGCTTATTCTGGTTTCGAACCCAGTTATATTCGCTCGGTGAGATGCCTGTACGATTGAGACAAGGCCGCTCTTACGTTAAAGCTGCCATTTAAGGTATTTGACATATACACGGAAATAATTTTTCAACAACAAGCTATGGATAGCTGATATAAATTAATTAATCCTTCAGCCGACCTGGAATGTTAGCAGTCAGCATGTCTGCAACATGTCAAGAGTTCCGGTGCACAGTTTCCCCTGCATCCTACCCTGACTCGTGTATCAGGTGGTTAAAAGCAAAATGGTACACCATCATTTGTTACAGAACCAGAACTGAGTTTCTGTTCCTATTGACGTGCTCTCAGTTAAACGTTCTTGCCTGAACCTTTTAAAGCCTAGAGGTAACCTTACATATCACCAGGTTTAACAACAAAAAATTCTACGTGGTGCCCACATTGCGTTTATGTGTTTTGTACGGATCTCAGAACAAACAGCAACTTTTGCCTTATAAAACATTAAGAGACTGGTTTTTATAACCGAAGTGGAGAGTGTTTACAGCGCGGTACGCACTGAGTCCTTATATAAAACAGATACGCTTCGTCTTTAAAGGGTTAATTTAGAAACTACCTTATTTGTGTCGATACACTATACATTGTGCTTTCCAAACATAATTTTTGTTTGAAGTACCCAGATGTAGCAATTGCACGAGACTTCGTTTTCACGTATGTTGGCAAATACAGAATTTATTCAAAGTAAAATAAAAGTTTTACTGTCTTTTGTGTTTCTACGCTCTGTAGTTTCATAGAGATTTACCAGCTTATAACAGGAACGTAACTGCTTCCGTCTTCAGGGAAGTTTCTTCTATTCTGGATATGGAGGCAGCAAAGTCCTCCAAGGCAAACATGCCTATGTCCACCAAAATACACAGCATATCATCAAGTGCTTGATGTCATGAGGACGTTAAATCTAACACAGGAGATATCACTGTCGCATCGCAAGCATCGTTAAATACTTTCAATGTTATGCATGTGAAAGACTTTTTAACATTCTCAGCTCATATTTTGGTACGAAAACAAAGAAATACTCCGTCGATATGACGCGGTACCTTTGGAATAAGTACCGACTTCTAGCCAGCATTGCGTCAGATAAAGAAAGATGGTAGTTTCATAAAATTTCGCTAACATATGTGATGTTTAACCTTTTACAGCCTAGCGGTAACTTTACGTACCACCAGGTTTAACATTAAAAAATTCTACGTGGTGCCCACATTGCGTTTATGTGTTTTGTACGGATCTCAGAACAAACAGCAACTTTTGCCTTATAAAACATTAAGAGACTGGGTTTTATAACCGAAGTGAACAGTGTTTACAGCGCGGTACGCACTGAGTCCTTATATAAAACAAATAAGCTTCGTCTTTAAAGGGTCAACCGTGACATTGCATTTGTAACTGTAATTGTATTTTAATAGTGATACAGTGAATTTGTTGTAAGTTAGTGTTCCTTGTGTCCCAATCCTTGGCCGTTTTTTGTCAGTCTTCGGAGGGCCACGTGAGCTGTTCAGCGCGCGGATTAGCCTGCTGCTGCCTGCGGACTCAGTCCTTCTCCGTGATGTGCTCTGATGATTAACCGGCTCTAACGAGGAGCGCTGTAGGCTGTAGTCACGCAGAGCTTTAGGTGATTTGATCAGTCTATTGTCATTGCCTAGTGAGAGGTCATTTGTTCCGAGTTAGAACGCTTCGCTTTACACGGAGATCACTCCAACACGAAGCAGTTCGTTTATATTATAAGTCGGATTACACTGTTCTAATTGTCTTATTTGGTTTTTACAACTAAATAAACTTTTGAAATGTGATTTACGGTCTGTCCTGTTGGTATAAATATTCAAAATTTTGGTCCCGTTGCTTTCGTGTAAACCAAGGGAGTCTAACTTTTTTTGGCCAAGGGCCACAACCGATACTGGGGCCTGGTTAGCGGCCGGCAGTTGTAAAAATCACAGAAAGTGGTATACCTGACAGCCAGAATTGTCTTGTCAACTTTGTGGTATACTCATAATGTATGAATGCGGCGGCGAGCGGCATAACACAACAAGACGGGCCGTGGCTTTGACACCCCTGCTGTAAACTTTTCATTGGCGTACCATAGGGAGTTAGATAATAATTCGTAACACCTAGTTCTAGAGAACTCTGTAATATATTGAAGTGTGTTGGGGTTACGTATCCCCATCCAGGGACTGCTTAAGTTTGCCTTGGCCTTGGTGTGCATTTATGCATTGTGATGGATGGGTTAACCGTTGAAAGCTCTGTGGCCATTTCACGAACACATGCTGTAATATGTAGAATCAATTTTTCGTCAGTGTATTTATGTGTTTTTACGATTCCCTTAACCTTTTAAAGCGTAGTGGTAACTTTACATACGACCAGGTTTAACATTAAAAAACTCTACGTGGTGCCCACATTGCGTTTATGTGTTTTGTACGGATCTCAGAACAAACAGCAACTTTTGCCTTATAAAACATTAAGAGATTGGTTTTTATAACCGAAGTGGAGAGGGTTTACAGCGCGGTACGCACTGAGTCCTTATATAAAACAGATACGCTTCGTCTTTAAAGGGTTAAAGGGTAATATGCAGCTGTTGTTTTCCTAAACAGCATTTACTGTTAGTTTTGTAGGGGAGGCGGAGCTTGTTCTCTGTGCGGTAAGATCTCTGTTTTTAATAACTCAGAAAGACGTCCATCTCCAAAGTATTAATGTTGATGGAACATCCAGATATGCCCGTGTCTGTGATTAGGTTTAGCAAGTGAGCTGTTCATATGGGAGATGTAAGTTTAAAGTTGAAATTGATGTAAGGACGAACTTGCTGAAACTGGCCAGGGGAATAATCGCTCTTCGTTGTGATTATAGGGCTGAATACACAAATATACTTCGTGAAGCAATGCGGTATTTTGTAGGCCTAGTGTTAATGCAGGATTTAGAATACTGTAGCCACTGTGTTTCAGAGGATGCAAGTAGTTTTATCATCCTTTCTCCTTCCTGTTAACATATATTCCAACAGTTTATATGGGATTCAGTTTAGATTAAGAAAAGTTTTACCCAGTTGGTTGTATAGCAGACAGTGAGCTTTGCAGTATTTGTTTCTGAGATTAGAGGTTCAGTGATGTGTTTTGAGGTTTGAAACCGCGTAGTCTGTTGGAAGTGTACCGAGGTTTCGGAGCATACTGCCGCCGTCTTCAGGGTAGATGAAAATGCAGGCAGTATAAATTAGGGCACGAGTACTGAAGGAAGATACCTAGACTGTTACGTCTGACGGAAAATCCGAAAGACATTCAATGACGCTAATCATCATTCCATACACAGTGTAGTCGTTTCAGTACTGGTTTGCATTTAAATACGTATTCTTCTTTATTGCAGTGCGTGATGTATGTTGTTAGAAAGTTTACACGAATTCCTTCTGTCGAACGTTCCGGCACCAAATAATTCAGAGCAGATCGGATGGCGATTTCAAACGAGCTGTATCGTGTATAGGTTGGACAGAATTAAACAGAATTTGTCACGGCGTTCAGAATCTGACATAGAAGAAGGCAGGTATTGAGAAAAAACGTTTTTAACCTTTTAAAGCCTAGCGGTAACTTTACGTACCGACAGGTTTAACATCAAAAAATTCTACGTGGTGCCCACATTGCGTTTATGTGTTTTGTACGGATCTCAGAACAAACAGCAACTTTTGCCTTATAAAACATTAAGAGATCGGTTTTTATAACCGAAGTGGAGAGTGTTTACAGCGCGGTACGCACTGAGTCCTTATATAAAACAGATACGCTTCATCTTTAAAGGGTTAATAGCCTTTGCATAATCGTGAAATGCGCCTGTGGGCTTCAACGTGTCCGTCTCTCCGTCTGCATATATCAGCTCGCCTCCAACTGCACGGATTTTCGTGAAATTTGAATATTTTGTACTTTTATGGAAATGCATTGAACATGTACAAATCTGGTTAAAATCACACAAAAATATCGGGCTCTTTATATCATCATCCTGAGCTGTGGAGTGTTAGGCGTAGTGCCTGTTCTTTATCCCTCGAGATGAATCTGGTCCTTCCATCTTTTCCTTGGGCGTCCTATGCTTCTCTTCCCCTGTGGCCTATATCTCAGTGCCTGTTTCGGTATCCTGCCTGTGTCCATTCTCTCCAAATGTTGTAGCCACTCTCGTTGGTACTGTTTTATTTCCAGAACAGTGTTCTGCACTCCAAGTTTCTCCCTGACTGATTGATTTCTTTCCGTATCTAACTTAGTAATTCCTAACAAATGTCTTAAAAATTTCATTTATGCTGCTTCCAGTCTTTGTTCATCTTTACATGAAAATCCAACTACTTTTTTATTGTTACCGGTGAAGGAAGTTGACCGTAACGACTTTGACAGCAACACGTAGCACAAAACTTAAAAACGGTCGCAGTATTGTATTTCCATTGTTGACGTGTTGACAGTGACGTGTGTGGGTCAGGAGGAACACCTGCTTGATGTCCCGCGGTTACAATGCTTATCTCAACAAAGATACTAAGAACGCATTGTTGGCTTTCAGTTGCAACACGTTAAATATTTGTTTCTCGTTTCGGTGCAGAAGTTTTTGAGCCACATTTTCGATTTCTTACGCGAAGTTGCCGACAGGTTCTTTTATATGTGCAGTGCCTGTGTTGTTTTAAGATGTCCTTTCTGGCGTTGTGTAAAATGTTCTAAAATGACATACATTTAGAGACATTTCGCGCATGAAATATTTATACTATCTGTTATTGGTTAACTTTTGGCTGATATCAAACATAAACCTGTGACGCTGAGTGACGTTCATCTACACATTTCTCAAGGGAACACAGCGGTCCGCACGAAATAAAGGACACGTGCTTGAAAACTGCAGCTTGATATGACCCAATTTATTAGTAGTTATTAGCAGTTAGGCACACGGTCTAAAACTAGTTTTGTTTGTGGTGTTAAGTTGAAGTTTGTACTTGCCGCAGGTAAAGGGTAACGGTTTGCTGTCTAAATAATTAAACAACTTACAAAGTAATTAATGTGGGCAACCGACGTATTTGAAAAGGAAGAATTAAGTAAGGAATCGATGTTAGTAAATAACTAATGAGAGATGCAGTAACTTCCTTAAGTGTAACTTATATCTAAAATTATTGTTGTTTGTCTGAAATTGAGTTCATTTAATTTTAATATTATCTTTACATCTCCGACTTGTCTCCAAAGTGATTTATTTCCTTGGTAATCTCCTACTAGAATAATGTGTGAACTTCTCAGGTGCATGTAAGGCGACGTAAAGGGAACTAATTTAGTCCCAGGTAATACCGAATTTTAGAGTGTTTTTGGCATTTGTGCACTAGGTCCTATTTTTACTCCACTAAAAATATGAAAGAATGACAAAGAGGTTTCTGTATATATCGTATCTGTAAACGTAAGGTATACTAAAAATTTTTGTACGAAGTAAATCTGTATCCATGACGTGGGAAATGTATGTAGCACGCACTGAGTAAATGACAAATTTGTAGAAAATTTTCGCCATGGTATCTACAAAGGATGATGCAACTTCATGTAGACATCATGAGCTCACATAAGGGCAGTCGTGTTTCCGGATACAGGAAGTGAGTGAGTGAGTGAGTGAGTGAGTGAGTGAGTGAGTGAATGAGTGAGTGAGAGTGAATGAGTGAGTGAGTGAATGAATGAGTGGGTGAATGAGTGAATGAGTGATTGAGTGAGTGAGTGAGTGAGTGAGTGAGTGAGTGAGTGAGTGAGTGTTGTATTGCTAATTTCTACCATCAGCATGAGAATTATTCTCCAAGAATTCAGTTTCGTCACACTGAATTTTACTGGATCTAAAAATTATTCCCCCAAGATGTCTAGTAAGGCATGTGTAAAACTGATCATTTTTATAAGGTGTGGCCGTTTTATTTCATGCCTCATTACAACCTACGTTTTGTGTGTAAAAGTAGCTTATTTTAAGAAATTTCGGGCATTTTAATCCTTTAAATATTTAAACTTATTCCCATCCATGTGAATGTTTGCAGTAATTAGTCTGGCAGAAGTTAAAGTGCGTGGGTTGTTCACCCCTTAAACGGCTAAGTGGACAAGAGACGCCTTGCTAGCCCTGTAACACTGCATTTCGTCCGGGGTTAGAGGATGGCGTTCTGTTACGTGCAATTAATATACTCCTGTATGCGTTACTGTATGTGGACACAAAACTTCTTCTCAGAAACTGAAGGTAAATAAAGGGGTGACTCGTCGACAGAGAGACATGCCATCGCACTTCCAAGCACGCGAATCCGTACTCATTTATTAACAGAAGAAGTGAGACAGTAAAATAAGGTGAATATAACAACGTTTTATAGATTCAAAGCTGATATTCTGTAAGAGTGTGTATTCCCTTTTTCCAGTTACCTATGTTTTTTGCGTGTACTATTAATTTCTGTAATTACCTCAGTGTGTTATTTAATGTACTCGGCAAATCGATATCAAGTAAATAACAGTGTAATTTTTCACAAAATTGTGCATTTATTATACATCCAGATGTTGATAATTTCTGGTACCCTAATTTGTGTAATTTATATGTGAGCGTGCGTTTATAATTTTATGAGATACAGTCTGTTAAATAAGTAGGTTTACACATTGACTCATACACTCTACTAAAGAAAGAGGTAGAGGTCTCTGCGTCGGGCTGATCAGTCGTCCAGAGGAGTCATACGAATTCTGTTTTGTGTAACTGCGTGTGATCGTGAAGCCTCGACAATGAGGAGGACGCCCTGGCCCGCTGGGGGCTGTTGTGCCATGAGAAAAAAATGATAATTAGATATTAATTTTCAGTCATATCAGTTATTGTACCCGACCCACATTCTGTAAATGCTCAATAATATTGTACATAGGGATCTGTTTGGAGTAAACCAGTATATTGTTTCAGGAAAATGAGTAGAAATTAGGACAAAATGTATGCTGAGGAAAGGAATCAGTAATACAACAGTGTGGCCATGAAACTGAAACTTTACTGTGTGTATGAGAAAATTATGCTGTTCTTCTTCGCTGGCCTTATTTTTCCTGCCTTTTATCGAGGCACTAGGAAATCATTAATTTTTTTTTTGGGTTTGTTTTCCATTCCCTGTGTAAGCAAAACCGTGTCTGTTCTTGCTTTTATCTTGAGCTCCAGGTCGTCACAATAATATTTAATACGCTTGCATCAAATATTTTGTCCAGTAAACAGGTAAAATTTTGAAATTGTCTTGTTTAATATCGCTAGGGAAAACTTTCTCCTTTTGCCTTTTTTTTCTGTAAAATTAATACAGAAAAGAAAGAAACTTTTATGAGTTGACACTGAATTAATGTAATTGAAAATAATAAATAATAATTACGCCTTCTACTTTTTTTCTGACCTACTGACATTCAACGTTTTCTTTCCTAAACGCTGAGGAGTTAAAGAAATTCGCAAATGGGTTGCCGCACCATTTCTCGATATTTATTTATTTATTTATCTACTTATTTATTTATCTGTTAGACTATATAATATCTAATGATCCACCGGCAGTAAGTAATGAACTGGGAAGAGTGTCGAAGGATATAGTCGTGTCCTAAATTGCGGTAATATCCTGTGATTTTGTCTTAACTGGCTGAACAAGTAACGAAATATCTCAGTCACGGTAACGGTTTGCAGCAGGGGTTCGAACCGGCCATTTCTTCTTTGTAAGGCACAAACGTTACGGCATGAACAAGTCAGTAAGAAACATGCGGGGATGTTTTATATTCGTTTCCTTTGTTCGTCCATTTCAATGCATCTAAGTGGAATCTGGCTTCGCGTACGCCAACTTGGTTTCCATGGAGACGCGACAAGTCCTTCTGCTGTCCGTGTCGTGAAACCTTCACATTACTCACACCGTCCCTCTGAGCTAAGCACTCTCTCTTCTTACTCTCTTTATCACTTGGCAATACTTCTCTTCTCTCTTAAAAATATGCAACTCTTTTTCCTAACGTTTCGCGAAGCTATAATAAAAATCCTTACGGTATGTGGCGGTAACTGTCGGTCATTTAACGACGCTGTTCAGACGATACAGATCATACGACGAATGTAATTTGAATGTCATCAGTAATAAGGATTGGGAATCAGTCTGTCGTGGCCTATTTACTGAACTTTCGGTAGGACAAATGTCTTCTTACTGAAGCATGCAGCATTTCGGATTTTGGCATCACTTGTGCTAAATTAAAACAGACAGAAACTAAAAGACTATATAAGATGATATGCCTTTATGTTAGTACGTTTTTGGAAATGCTGCCTAATCTAGCTTCAGTGTTCATTTTCTTAACTGACTGTATCTATACAGCTAAACATCCCTTTTTTTTTTCATTTCTGAAACCGGTTGCTGTTCTGTCCCTTTCAATATCCATTCTCTTCTAATCTCTTTTATTTTATTTCGTCCCATTCCAGTGTAATATATTCTTCTATTATTTCCCCGTTTCCACTTTATTCTGTGTATTCTGCCTCTCCTTTTTTATCACGTATATCTCGCCCATTTCATTACAGTTTCTTTAAGCCTACATTTTATTCTGTTCTGCTTTGTTATTATATCTTCCGTTCTGTTATTTGAAAGTGGGACGCGATATCCCGTCAGAGGTCCCAGTTGACATCCTGCTTACTTACAAAGGCAAAACGGCTAATCCTTACACTTTGTCCAATTGCTTTAGATGTCTAAAGTTTTTATGACATGTTTGTGTGGACCTATGATTTTCTGATGCCGTTTGTATAGGAGCCTCCTGTCTCCAGTTAACTGCCATAATTTATTCATATAATGAAATATGAAGTACGTTGAAAGATGGAAGTACAAAGCTGGCATTCACCACAGTTTTCTCGATACCTTACTATGAATTATAAAACCACTTCCTTCATAACTCTCGTTTACCCACCTGTATTTTGTGTGCAGAGTAAGGGAAATAGAATGAAGAGGATGGATTCAATAGAATAAGTGGGGCCTGTCTTTATGGCCCTTGAGACAGTGTATTTAGAAGGCGATGTAAATGAACGAATTGAGCTAAAGGACAATAATACGTTCGCCTGACATTTATTCTGCCTTTTTCAAAGAATAAATAAATCTAACAAAAATGACATAACGAAAAAAAGTAAATGGGTAAAGAAAAGAAACTACGAAATGTAAGGACTGATATATAAAGTGTAGTAGAAAACCTATGAGACATTAAGCTTAATGTGGCCCAAATTTATGTGAATAGGACAGAGTGACGACGGACAACGGCACCTTAATTTTATGGCAGTGTTCGTAACAGGTGCGCGTCATAAAGCAGTGGGTTATTAAATGGAAAAGCATGGTTACAGTGAAGGCTGTAGCTTTCAAAACGTAACTAATGAAGCACGAAAATTACACAGAAATGTTACATTCATAACGGAACTATAAGCTTATTATACTTAGAATATACTTCCTACCGTTCGGCATTTCTGTTACTTATCTCGTAACCTAAATATTATAGAAAAGTTGCAATTCCATGTAAGATTTCTGCTTTTTTCAGAATTGACGCGTTATACTTTGGCAGATAGGAACCAAATTTGCGAGGGAACTGCTCTTTCAATCCTCAAACCTCACAATTCTTACGGCAGGGCAATAAATTTTTCGCCTCAAAGCAACTTCAGACTAAAATATATATATCGAGTAACGACGTAGCGTAAAAACCTCTTACATTGCAATGTAATTGCGACTTTGCATGAAAACACGTCACGATATTGTATTTCTAAATCCATGCTAAATGAAACACAGAAGGGTGCTTTTAACATTGCAGTTATGAAAAATAATTTGATGTGAATGTACTGTCCATCCTGCTTGCTTCTTTCAACTCGTCTAGATTATTCTGCAGCTAACCTTTTAAAGCCTAGCGGTAACTTTACATACCACTAGGTTTAACATTAAAAAATTCTACGTGGTGCCCACATTGCGTTTATGTGTTTTGTACGGATCTCAGAACAAACAGTAACTTTTGCCTTATAAAACATTAAGAGATTGGTTTTTATAACCGAAGTGGAGAGTGTTTACAGCGCGGTACGCACTGAGTCCTTATATAAAACAGATTACGTTCCGCCTTTAAAGGGTTGAGAGTGACGTCGCATTCTTCGACCTGGCATGTAGGAAGGTGCTTACACACACACAGAGGACTTCCTCTTACTTTAGAATTACATACATGACTAATTCCCAAGTTATAATTCCCGTTTATCTGTTATTTATCTTGTATGACAGTTGAATATATTTAAGTTGACACTTCACAGACTCTTCCTGTACAAGAATATGCCTCTCCCATTACTTTTGAAGCAATAAACATGGCTGCATTGTCGTCCCTTCTGAATACGAAAATGGCTTCATCTTGACCCAAATACATAAGCAATACGAAACAGTGCTGGGGTAAAGTGTGCATTTAGATCAGACTTTGAGCCGCTTTGGTAGTCTTAAAAGTTTGTCGGAAAATTTTCTCAAGCTAACATTTAATTTCATTCAGAAGTTCAGCTTGTTCCCTTTACATATGACTTTGGAGTTTGCTTGGTAAGGTGCACTAATTTCTCATTTCCTGATGACAAAGCAAAGAACTAGCCACTGGATAATTTATTTTGTTTTTGTCAAATAAAATCCAAACTTTATGTAGTTGTCACCCCATTTCCCGTCTTACACAACCATTCGTTTACTTTTCACTACTACGGTTACGGACGAAGAAGCTGGGGGCTTTTTTTTGCTTGCAACTTTTTCTGCACAGGAATTTTCGTCGTCGTCAGGAACGGTATTACCATCATGTTGTATTTCATCAATTTCAGCAACGTACCGACTTCGTTAATCTTTTAAAGCCTAGCGGTAACTTTACATACCACCAGGTTTAACATTAAACAATTCTACGTGGTGCCCACATTGCGTTTACGTATTTTGTACGGATCTCAGAACAAACAGCAACTTTTGCCTTAAAAACATTAAGAGACTGGTTTTTATAACCGAAGTGGAGAGTGTTTACAGCGCGGTACGCACTGAGTCCTTATATAAAACAGATACGCTTCGTCTTTAAAGGGTTACATTCTCCGTTATACTCGCCATAAGTCATTTATTTACACTTTCCTTTCCTGTGGCACAACAGCCCAACTTGGGCCAAGGCCTCCTGCCTTTGGAGGTTGCTAGATCACACTCAGACACACCACACTCGGTAAGACTCCTCTGGATGATTGATCAGTCCGTTGCAGAAACCACTACCTAACAACACACAAACACTTACAAGAGACAAACATCCATGCCGCCGGTGGGATTCGAACCCACGATCCCAGTAAGCGCTCTGCCGGAGGTATACGCCTTAGACGGCGCGGCCACTGGGATCAGCCAGTTCTTTATACTAGCCGTCATTAAAATGGGTCAACAGGCAACTCAATATGTAATAGAATGGTGTATCTTTCAATATTAACACATCTGTGCTTATTTACTGTAATATTCCTGTAAGTTGGTCATTCTCAGGATAAAGGTAAAGCAGGCCCTCAGGGTTCCAGGAGGTCGAGGCTCCCAGATTTCAAGACAATCGGCATTTGAAGGTGGCAGGTTGTCAGCCATAAGCACCGGCCGCCTTTACCCCCCAGGAAATATTCCTGGTACTCATTTCCTTTAGAGGCTGAGTCGATCCCAGGGCCACAGTGCGGCCGACAGGATTATGCCAATGGAAAATCCACTGACACCATCGGGAATCGAACCCGCGCAGTGCCTCAACCAACTGCGTCACCGCGTGCCCCTGGTCATTCTCAGGATCTGTATTCCTAATACGCAACCCTTATTTTATCTGACAAATCTCGTTTTCACGTCTCTTTGCCACCCCGCCATGCGTGTGGCCATTGGCTGAGTTGGCTACGTTAATGCAACAAGCGGCCTGAGGGGTGTTGAACGATATTTGTCAAATAAAATAATGATTCTATGTAATGCAAGACTATTTAACCAAGCTTATATTTACATTATGTTTAATATCACTTCATTTTGGCATTCGACAGCACAGGCTATAGTAACTGTCTATTATGTAAGCAATAGGTTGACACATCATTGATGCAAAAGGACAGCCTGTTTTTCTCTAGCGCACACGTACAGCTAACGTCGATCCACTGCATAAAAGAGACGGCGCTATACCGCAGACCCGTATGCAGTAAAGTTTAAACAGTACAAATATGTTCAAACACGCTTATAGCGTTTGATTCCCTTCGCAGCACGTGGTGTGTATGGGGGGCACAAAATATGGGTCAGACTACATTTTCCCTTCACCCCTGCAGGTTACTTAGATTACCTCAAGTACCTGTTGCAAGTCACTGATATTGACTGATAGTCACAGGTAGTCACTGAGGTGAGCATTCTTATTGCTGTGGGTTCGAGCCCAGCCGGTCACTTTTTCTTGCTATTCTGACTTAGAAGCTCGCAAGTGGCAGTCCTAAATCTCATTTTAAAGATTTTGTGTAGAAACGCCTCAATTTTCGTATTTGTGTCCATTTTATTGGCTAGAAGGTTTTTGATCTTAGACTAACGATTCCAAGTAAAACATAAATATTTTTGGCCGTTGAGGGTCCAAATCGTGGGGCCTTTCCTGTTATAACCCGACCACTGTGTTGCCATACGAGAGGGCTTAGGTTAGACCTTAGGCTTCTCTGTGTCATATATGTCTCCCTCCGTCCTTGCGGGAGGGGCTTAGCTTAGACGTCTGGCCAGTCTGTCTCTGTTACAGCTTGCCCCTTTGTTGTCAAAACAGGAGTTCGGTTATAACAACAAGTCAGATCAAAATCGTGAACCGAACAGTGCAATATATGTAAAGAAAGAGACTATATGGCGTTGTACTGCTTATGCCCGTAGCCGAAATACACTGCTCACTTCGAAGTGATTTCTATATTTCGCACCGTTTGTCAGAAGGAATTCTGAAATAATGGTATGTACTTCCATGCATCAACACATCCTTATTCACGTTTCACGCTTTATATCTCAGTCAGTGACAGGCTACGGGCTAGACCAACGGTTCCCAACCTTCTATGTGTGTGACCCTAAAGTAGCAAATGGTGTGTGACCCGTGATCCTACCATGGAAACGGCAGTAGTCAAGTGATATTTAAGATAAATGAACTAATACTAATGCCTTTTCTTGAACACTTCATAACGTGGCCACTTATTTAAAAAATGATAAATTTTTAACGTTCATTGTCAAATCCCATAGTTTTTGGACAATATTAAATGCACAAAACATGGGCGTATCTTTATTTAAATAGCTCACTTATATGGTGGTTATGTTGTACCGTACAATAACAAAGTGTGTTCATTAGTTATATAAAGTGTAATTGCTCCAGTATCTTTAAAATTAATAAACACAGCTTCAATAATTACATTCTCTGAATCATTGTGGTTGAATTTAGATAGAAATTATTATTTTTTCGTGATTATCGAGTTCTCCATAAAACCCTCTAGAAACCTTACGTCAGAACCCCTGCGAGTCTGATGTGGGTCGTGACCTGAGGTTGGGAACCACTGGGCTAGGCGAACCCAAGGACATGACGCCACATTATCTGTCTCTGTGAGCGACCGAATCACGTATCAGTCTTGTGGCCGCAGTTATTTATGTAGAAGACAGACGGCCGCAGAATGACTGACCAATCTGACTTGTGTGCCGCCGACATCTGTATTAACACAGAACTTCAGGTTCGCGTCGTACGTGCAGACCAACAGTGGTTAGGCGACGGAGTAACTTTATGAAGCCACTGGCGTATGAAGGCTGTGACCAATGCAGGAATTTCGGCTGCGAAAATGTCGTAGGGAAATGATGAAACAGGCAGACACTGCAGATAGCCTGTGTTACGTAACCGGTACGAGTTACTTTTTTTTATCGTGGGTCCTGTATTATATCAAAATATAGTTAGTGTCTCGGTGTTTTCCGAACAGTCATTTCCAAGCGTTCGAACAATGCTTTTCAGGATCCACTAAACAGATCGTACTTTACATGTATGCGTACATGAGCCGCATAATTTATTCAATAGACGTTTGTGGATGTGGAACAAAGCCGTGTGCACCTGTTAGCTGCAACAGAACTATGTTTCTTTAGACAATTGCCATACCCATACTCTGAGATGACAGTAGAAACATTTTATAAAAAAAGACTAATTTAATTGTAACCTAAACGAAGCAACGGCACTGGGCTTAAACTGTGACTACAAATGGGGGGGTGTTACTGGAGTTGTTACTGTACACATGCAGACGGCGCCACAGATGTTACACTTAATGTTAGACAGGCTCCGAATCTCATACTGGAATTAGAAAAATTCTAAAGAAACTGTCATCAAATGGACACCAAGATTTCCTTTCTAATCTTTCGAAATTAATCACTTCCACTCGTTCGGCCGTTCGAATATACAGTTGAATTCTGTTATAACGTTATAAAAGGGACCGAATATATTGTGTCGTCATAACCGAGCGGTATAATGTTATGGTTAACAGTGAGGAGTTAATTGGTACTGCAGAATGTCTAACTCTGTTGGCGAGGTGTCGTATATACCGATGTCGTTATAACCGGGTTCTACTGTATATAATTTACGCAGTTACAATATCGCTTTTAAATTCTTTTTTCTCGTGGCTCAACAGCCGTACTCAGTCCCAGGCCGCCATATTGTTGAGATTTCGAGATCACACGCAGACACACCGTATTCGGTAGGTCTTCTCTGGTCAAAGGATCGGCCCGTGGCAGATACCTCTACCTCACAACTCCCACGACATTCGCAAGAGACAGACATCTATGCCCCCGGCGGAATTCGAACCCACAATCCCACTAAACGAGCAGCCGCAAGCCTAGGCTTTGACCGCGCGGCCTCTGGGATCGGCGTCGCTGTTAAGTAATAAGAAATAATTTCCTTGACAGAATTGAGGGACACAAAGGTGTTCACAGTACGTGCCGAATAGAAATATATTCAATACAAAACCGTGAACCAATAAGTATCCGTGAAACAAAACATATATTTGATATAGGGAGCCTAATACAGTTACATGTTTCGGCTCTTAATTAAGCCATTATTATGCTGTAAAAAATTTGTTTCGTTTCGTTTCGTAGTCCTTACCTCTTCTACCTACTCACAGTAGGTGTCGAGGTTGTTTATTTTCACGTGATCACACTCAGACACACACCACAATCGGTAAGACGCCTCTGGACGAGGGATCGGCCCGTCGCAGAGACCTCTACCTCACAACACAAACACTTTGCAAGAGACAAACATCCATGCCCCCGGTGGGATTCGAACCCACGATCCCAGCAAGCTCTCGGCCGCAGACCCATGCCTTAGACCGCGTGACCACTGGGATCGGCACAAAAATTTGTAAGGTGCCTACACATATGTTGCAGTTTTTGGGTTCTTTATGTCATATATGCGTTTCGTTGGTGGATACGTACTGCTTCTGTATAAATTCAGCACAAGAGTAATGTTAACGCAACACTGTGACGATTAGAATATTTATCTCAGTTTGGTACTAATTGGCATAAATAAGAACTGCTTAAGTCAAAGTGCCTAACTCCTGTACCACAATTTCTATGACAGGGCATTCTGTGGGTGTTTCCTTGTGTGTATTTTATGTCTAAGTGGGCTGTATACAAGCGCCATCCTCACCACTGCGTGGGCGTGATGTCGTCAATGACAGACTGCTGGACGCCTTGTCCTGTGTCAAAACCAGGTGATCAGAGGGTCGTAATGGACGCCCAGACTCCCTATAGATCCCTTGCAACCTAGTCCAGCATAAAATAAAAATGCCATGGTGTTCAACACAGTTAAAACAAAAGGCCAGTGCTAAGTCTCTGTGCGTGTTTACAGAATTATTTTCCCAATTCGCCGCACATCCCTCATCTTCATTTGCCTTCAAGTTTCACATTCTGTGGAATTTTACTCGGAATTTTGTATTACTGCCTATTCACACACACACTTCAGTTTTGTCCGATGGCTGTGCCATCGCTGAGGCGGTTAGTCGCCGGTGTCTCACCACGGAGGCCCGTATTCGATCCCAGGCCAGTCCATATGGGATTTATTGTGGACAAAGTGGCACTGGGACAGGTTTTTCCCCGAGTACTTCGGTTCCACCCTATCAGTTTCATTCCACCGGTACCCATTACACGCAAAAACGAATAGTACAAGAATAGTCTTCATCATAGAGTTGCACTTTAACCCTTTAAAGACGAAGCGTATCTGTTTTATATAAGGACTCAGTGCGTACCGCGCTGTAAACACTCTCCACTTCGGTTATAAAAACCAATCTCTTAATGTTTTATAAGGCAAAAGTTGCTGTTTGTTCTGAGATCCGTACAAAACACATAAACGCAATGTGGGCACCACGTAGAATTTTTTAATGTTAAACCTGGCGGTACGTAAATTTACCGCTAGGCTTTAAAAGGTTAAATATTCAATGCCTACGAACGTATTAATTTAAAATTGCGTAATGAAGAGAAATTTCACAGAAAAATTTATTTAGCTTCCCTTTCAGGGCTCGTCGTCGTGTCTACGGATATAGCGTCGTAAAATGAAACGAAGTATTAAAAGTTACAGAATGGAATACGAAAATATGTCAGCAGTACCGTGCATTAATCGGAATTTAAGGACTGTTATGAATACAAGGAGCAACTAGATAAAAAAGGCTACGTGTCTTAATGTAATAATTTTAAATTAAGCCAGAATTGAAGCAGGAAGGTCATTTCGCGTAAAAAGGACAATTTTATATTTTCACACTGTAAACATAAATTATTTAATTTTTTGTAATTTTAGACATTTGTAAAATTGAGAAATACGTGAACAAAAATAAAAAAATAGAGCCATAACTACTGCAAAAGCGGTACAAATATTTGTTTTGGGGTACCCGTGTTTGTTATGCCAGAAGAGCTAGATGCGTGTCAGATATATGCAAGTAAATAAGCTGGACAAACAAATGTTACATTTGCATTAGATGGATTGAAAAGTAATACTTTGAAAACTGAATACTATATATGTATATGTACGTATGTATGTATTATATATGTATGTATGTATGTATGTACGGAAATATGTATGTATGTATGTATGTGTATATGTATGTATGTTACAACTTCCGGAAAGAGAAGCAAAGCTCCCGCAATGTCAGATACGGTGTACAGCGGCATGCAACATTACTGACACAAGGTGTATATCGTATCTTCAATATAATCGCTCGCCTGCTTGTCTCCTCTGTAGAGACATATTCAGTAACATTTCGCCTCGCTTATTCGTAAATTGAAGTGCATCTTCTTTGCCTTTCCCTACCTCACCTCCAGCTCGCAGTCCGTGTGTCTGGCCCTGGGCAAAGAAGCTCTTCTGATATGCTCTTTTTCAGCGGTGGCAGCCGAATGGAACGGAGTAATACTCCCCTTTTATAACGTGGAGATCAAAGAACCCCTTCAAATCGAGCCAGCCTTCTTACGCCCATAGATAGATACCTATATAGAGAGGAGAGGAGGTACTAGCAGGGGAAGGAGAGAGGAAAACACGTTACTGGCACTCCTGAAGGTGGGATGAGATTTTTACAACGCTGCTTTGTAAGAAATTGCTTCCAAGAATCTTCGCCCTCCTTGCGATCAGTTGTGTGGAGAATTTGCATATCAGCCTTTTCACTTAAACGTATAAACAATAGGTCCTGTTTATTAAGTTAAGTTTAGGTGGATAAATGACGGCTTCAGGACAACAAATGGGATGACTGGGGTAAAGAACAGTCAGGGCGTAGGTTGACACTGTGGGGCTTCATATTATTAATTAACCTTTTAAAGCCTAGCGGTAACTTTACATACGACCAGGTTTAACATTAAAAAATTCTACGTGGTGCCCACATTGCGTTTATGTGTTTTTTTTTTGGATCTCAAAAGAAACAGCGATTGCTTTCCCATACAGCATTAACAGATTGGTTTTTATAACCGAGACGGAGTGTTTACTGCGCGGTACGAACTAGCTCCTTATATATAAAACAGATATGCTTCGCCTTTAAAGGGTTAATATTAACCCTTTAAAGACGAAGCGTATCTGTTTTATATAAGGACTCAGTGCGTACCGTGCTGTAAACACTCTCCACTTCGGTTATGAAAACCAAACTCTTAATGTCTTATAAGGCAAAAGTTGCTGTTTGTTCTGAGATCCGTACAAAACACATAAACGCAATGTGGGCACCACGTAGAATTTTTTAATGTTAAACCTGGTCGTATGTAAAGTTACCGCTAGGCTTTAAGAGTTTAAAGTATTCTGGAATATGACGACTTGTCAACTGGCGATTAATCACCGATTTTTCAGAGGAGGTTGCTGCTTCCATCTTCAGAGTAGTCTTTTTCTTTGACTAACTTGGAAACGGAGGCAACAAGCTTTTCCGAAACGTCGTCAGCTAGTTAACAGTCGACACGTCGTCATATTCCAGAAGACTGTAAAATTCATCAACAAATCTTGCAAAACGTTATGACGCGAGGGCGATCATTTTGTGACTTCTCCAGAACTGTCTGCACGATTTTGGAAGTTTGTGCTTCATTTGACCCCTGTAATATGGTTTTGGCAACACTGGTTCTGGGCGGGTTAGCAAGTTTAAGAAATGTTGAGATGGTCGGAATTTTTTAAACGTGGTAGTTCTGCTTCTATAATTTTACCTGTTGTTCTGTATGGGTGTGAAACTTGGTCTGTCACACTGAGGGAGGAACAAAGATTGAGGGTGTTCGAGAATAGGGTGCTGAGGAGGATATTTGGGCCTAAGAGGGACGAGGCGACAGGCGAGTGGAGAAGACTACATAACGAGGAACTTAATGGCCTGTACTCATCACCAAATATTCTTCGGGTAATCAAATCGAGAAGAACGAGATGGGCGGGGCGTGTAGCACGTATGGGGAAAAAGAGAGGTGCATACAGGATTTTGGTAGGAGGAACTGAGAGAAGGCGACCACTTGGGAGACCCAGGCATAGATGGGCGGATAATATTAAAATGGTTCTTCAAGACGTGGGAAGAGAGGCATGAACTGGATTGAGCTGGCTCAGGATAGTGACAGGTGGCGGGCTGTTATGAATGCGGTAATTAACGTCCGTGTTCCATAAAATGCGGGTAATTTCTTGACTAGCTGAGAAACGGTTAGCTTCTCAAGAAGGCCTCTGCTCCATGCAGTTAGTTAGTTAGTTAGTTAGTTAGTTAGTTAGTTAGTTAGTTAGTTAGTTAGTTAGTTAGTTAGTTAGTTAGTTAGTCAGTCAGTCAGTCAGTCAGATAGTTCTGCTTAGCTATAAACCTGAGAAGACGAACGAACATGTATGGTGCTTTATAGAATGGAGTTTCCTCTTTAATTGCCAATTTTCCTTAAAATTCTCCTGCATACAAAATGCATATTGATGTCGAGGAAAGCGTGAAAAACTGTGACAGGTGCAGTAGATGTACTATAGGAAATTTGGAAAGATCATGGGACCGCAAATGAAAATAACGTTTCGTTTCGTAGTCCTTCCCTCTTTTACCTTCTCACAATAGGTGTCGAGGTTGTTTATTTTCACTTGATCACACTCAGACACACACCACAGTCGGTAGGACTCTTCGCAGAGACAGCACAAACATAACAGACAAACATCCATGCCCTCGGTGGGATTCGAACCCACGATCCCAGCAAGCGCTTTGCCGGAGACCCACGCCTTAGACCGTGCGGCCACTGGGATCGTCAAATAAAAGCAACAATGCACAAAATTCTCGCTAAATCAATTTCAGTATTTGTCATAGTTGGGGAAAGAAGATAATAATGCAAACGTTATGAATTCCTTTTGTAATCAGCGATAGGTGTAGTTCTGAAAGATGTTAAGGGATAATTGACGAGAGGAATTGAAGGCTGTGTAACAGTAATGAACAGACGACACGAACATGTTGAACGAATTACCTGGGATACAGACCATTAACATGGCAGTCATGTTCTCGTGTTTCTCTGGAAAGATAAAAAATATTACATCGTACAACAAGGTGGGAGGAAGAATTAATTTAGTCTCGGAATTGGACTTACAATGTAATCATACTTATGGAAGGACAGAGGAAGCAAGCGAAGAAAGAATAATATAGTGTATGTATATCGTTGTTTGTTTAGTGTTTTTTCTAAACTTATATACCCAACTCACTGTCCTTATAATTTCCATATCTTCTGCTTCAGTTGTTTCTTAACTCTTTTTCAGAAGTCTGTACCAAGTACCATAGTTTGCATAGTTTTAACAGGTTTTATTTAATGTAAGATATAAGTAACGTGGTTCCTAAATTCTTCATCTTATAACTGTGGTGGTAACGCTTCTGTACTCCGCGTTTCTTTCGCCTTCTAGGATTAATAAATATATTGAGTATTTTATCTTTCATTTCTAAATTCTTAAAACAGATTTCCCACTCGCTCTGATTATTTACCTTCCTTACAGTTTAATTGGTGTAATGTGTTACATTGAGTAAAATTACTCCCTGAATAAGACGATCAGTAATTATTCAAAAATGTGTCGGATTATTTTGATATTCTTTATTCCGTGCAATATAATGTGCTTCTTATAATTAAAACCCAACAATTGTGACGGATTAGGTCGTTGGGTGTCATGCATTATCGAACAGCGGATGCATTATTGATCCGTACAATTTATGTGGTATTGTTGTACAAAAAGTAATGTTAACATTGTTAATATGGGTGAACTAAGTAAGCCTAATAACTAACTAACCAAGGAACCAACTAACTAACTAACTAACTACATGGAGCAGAGGCCTTCTTGCGAAGCTAACAGGTTCTCAACTAGTCAAGAAATTACCCACATTTTATGGAACCGTAAGGTTCATTATCGGATATATAAGAGCCCGGCACCTGTCCCTGTACTGAGCCATATAAGCAGGCATAATATGTAAAGAATTTTGGAGGGAATGCAACTGTATTTGAACCATAGGAATATAAACGTGTGTTACTGGTAGCTGATATTAACCTTTTAAAGCCTATGGGTAACTTTACATACCACCAGGTTTAACATTAAAAAATTCTACGTGGTGCCCACATTGCGTTTATGTGTTTTGTACGGATCTCAGAACAAACAGCAACTTTTGCCTTATAAAACATTAAGAGATTGGTTTTTATAACCGAAGTGGATAGTGTTTACAGCGCGGTACGCACTGAGTCCTTATGTAAAACAGATACGCTTCGTCTTTAAAGGGTTAAATAGATAGGCTCTAAATGGTGGTTAGTGGCTATGAGTGACTCGACGTCGTATACAGTGGCGGAGATTCGTATTAATGACCCGAAAATAGGGACTATCTTACCAGATACCTTATATCCACAGCAGCGAATTAACAAAATTGAAGACGCTTTGGACAATTTGTGTTTGGAAGAGTGGTACAAAATATACGCCCCTCTGTTTATTGCACATTTGTCTGATTAAGTTAAGGCATCTTATTCAGATGTAACATCAGCTTATGAAAGGACCATATTGATTTAAAAAAACACTTCATTATTCAGCATCTTCAAATCCTAGGAACGTAGCGATTTTTTTTTGCCTTCGCTATTTGTCGTCGTTAGCGAGAACGGGGGAAAACTCAACATGTGATTTTTATTCTTTCTGCTAATGTTAGTTAATCCACTTAGTTAAAAACTAGGTTTAGAAGTTCACGTGAGAGGAGAGTAGGAGACAGCGGGTCGGAATAAATGTGAGCGGGCACTCAGAACAAATGTGAACGGGCACTCAACAGGAATCGCACAAACCACTGTTTCTAAAGACAGGTTTTCGCAACACTTAGGATGTTCTAGACAGCGAAGTGTCTGCTTACTGGCCTTTATAAATTAATTTACTTTCGTCTTTGTACATGCGGCCCGAAGATAGATTAAAAATATTTAAAACTACAGTCTCACCTGTTATTATGGACAGAAATAAACTTGTTTATCACTCTAAGAGGCATTATATTGCTTTTATAAATACTTTCGTTCCGTTTCGTAGTCCTTCCCTCTTCTACCTATTCATAGTAGGTGTCGAGGTTATTTATTTTCACTTGATCACACTCAAACACACACCACAGTCGGTATGACTCCTCTAGACGAGGGATCGGCCCGTCGTAAAGACATCTACCTGACAACACAAACAGTGTACAGGAGACAAACATCCATGCCCCTGGTGGGATTCGAACCCACGATCCCAGCAAGCGCTCGGCCGCAGACCTACGCCTTAGACCGCGCGGCCGCTGGGATCGACTGTAAAAACTTTCACAAAGGAGAATTAGGTAATAAATGACATGTACTTTACTGAATTTCGTAATTTACACCTGAAGCCCGCAAATATTTTAGTGGTAATTAAATCAAAGAAAATGAGGTGACTGGGATAGGTAGGATATTGCAATTTTTGTCAGAGTAAACACAACACTTTTCACGTGTACCGTTTATTATCTATACATAATGTTTCGGCGGCGTACGCTGTCCATCATCATGTAGAACTTGCTAGGTTATAAGAAGAAAAATATAGTTGCGGTGCGGTCTTCCACGTCAACATAGGGTTTCAGTCTGTCTCATCTTGTCAAGTCTTCAAATGTTGTTATAAACTACCGTGTGTGCTACATGTCCTGTCTATCCCACTATCGAACACATTTATTTAAAACTACATATCACGCAACGTATCGTTATGTTACTTTCTCCTGCACCTTGTTACACAATTTCTGTTGGATCCAAATATCCTCCTCAGCATTTTCATCTCAACAGCACATGCCCCTAGATAAGAGATCGCCTTGCACACCCATATAAAACAGCGCATAGTACTACATTATCCTATATTTTACTCTTTACATTTTTCGTTAAGAGACTGAATTTTATACTGTTACTGGTGCACATATTTTGTCTTGGTTCTTATTATTGTTTTAAGGAGCGAAGTCCGTGGCGATGGGAACCTGTCCTGTGTTGCCACAATACGGGCAGTCCTGATTGATGTTGCTAAATAACTAGGGGATTGTACACATTGCGTTCCGCATGGAAATTGTATGGTATGGTGGTGGGGATTTTCCTGGGGGGGGGGGGTAGAAGGTATTGGGAGAGGGAGAAAAATCCCTCGAGGGAATTAGGCTCCTGTCCGTTTAGGCCTATATATAGCACATAGGTATTCCCTCCACGTCTGAACTGCTCCATTGAATCCTGTCCAATTCTCTAGCCTTGGTTTATGTAGCTGGCACAGTGCTTGGCCAGAGAGAGAGAGTTGATACAGAAATGGGCATATTGTTAGTTTTGTGCCATGTGGAAAGCTTTTACGTTTTGTGAATCTGTGTGTGTGTGTGTGTGTGTGTGTGTGTCACGGAGGCTTTAAGCAGTAATTTTTTGCATGGAATAATTTAAAATATGCCGAAAAATATTTTTTGTACGTGTTAATGAATATTAACACTGAGCTAAACAGCCAGATTATCCAGCTATGCCCCCGTTGGCACGCCTGACCATCAAAGGTACTAAATCAAGGTTTTATCTCTGTCCGGATGTGTTGATGTACTCTGAGGCGCGGCTTGTTGCGGAATTGCGCGAGATTTATGTAGCACCTCCAAACCGGAGAATATGCTGGGTGTTTTGTTGGTCCAGTTTCATAAGGTGTGAATAGCGATGGTTCTGACAGTGTGCTATGCTGAAATAGTTTTAAATACTGGGCATAAAGAACTTCACAGCTTTCTGTTCGTAGTGTATATTTTATGATTTCATTAAATTATTATTTAAGGCGTTCTTTACAAGTTTGAAGAATCCTTACCTGAAGAAAATGTCCATCCGTCCGTCCGTCCGCCCGACCGACTACATGTTACGTGGTATCAGAGACGAAGCTGTTTGTGGGATTTTCAAGAACTTTATTTGCAGGGGTTCATTAAAAAGGGGTTGTAGAGAATTCGCCAATTTTATGAAAATCGTCTCAGTGACAGTTGTAATGTAGGCTGCTTAAGAGATTAAGAGATTTCTACCTCTACTTCCCATATTTCTTGACTGATCTTCGTTAGATTTAATACAAATCGTCATGTTTTTCTATCTTGCTGCAGATGCTGGAAGTTACTGCAAGTTTGTCTTATTCTGTTATTGGATAGGATTTTCGAAAGGGTCATGCCTCTTCATTCAGTTTATAATTCATTATTGCCCCCGCATCTGACGCACTAAAACCGGTGCGGTTAAATATAAGGTGCTAAATTTGACCAGTATCTATTCGTATCTTGGTCAGAACCTGCGTTGGCGCACTGAGGACCACCCGTACTGCTGACCGGTACCGGGCTACAGTGACAGGGGTAAAGCGGTCAAGTGCTGCTGACCACTCATCCCCATTAAGTGACGGGATCCGCAGTGTTTCTAACCTTATCTCCATGGTCAGTAAGTTATCACTGAATGATGCTTAGGTGTGTTTAAATTACTTTTGTGATGTATTAGAGGAGCAGAGTGACAATAACAAAGCATTACACCTGTCTAACACAGAATAAATATTTATATATTCTCTGGTTGCGTCATGGATACTTTTCCCATCTAAAGCATGCGAATTACTTAAATTCCGTCTTCCGCTATTCCATGATGCGTATTATTTCCTTTGTTTATATTTCGTCAAGTGGTGTAATATTTTACATTATTCATCTCCGTGCATTAACAATAACTTATAGTTAAAAAACCAACCAAATGCACTAATTACAGTACATAATTTATGCATTTTATTGGTTTTTTAATTATAAATTATAGTGTAAAAATTTTAAATTGTAAAGTAGTAGAATCCGACGGCGTGTAAAGTGCAATTTTGGTGAGGAACCTGACAGGGGTATTCTCAGGAAGCAAGGGTGAATGGTTGTGGAGGGGAAATATTAAAATTTGTCTCAAGAAATGCAGTGGGAGGGTGTGCAGTGGATTCGTCGGAGTAGAAACACATGGCGGGCTCTTCTGGATTTATTAATGAATTTTTGGGCGCCGACGAAAACGCGGGGGAATGTCTTAAGTAGCTGAGAGGTTATAAACTTCTGTAGAAGGACCTGTCTGCGTGCAGTTCTTTTATTTCAAAATTTTCTTGGGAACAGCAAGAAGAGGCGCAAATGTTGCTGTCAGAACGCCTCGTCTCTGGGGTCAAGATCAAACCTGTTACCTTGGGAATAAAAGGCAGGAGGGATGAACAACGGCAACCTTGTATCGGGTGTGTTTTCTGCAAGTATTTGGCTGGCTTGCTTATCTCCTTTGCTGAATGTAATCCTTGCCACATCAAGTCCTTTGCTTGCGCGTGATTGTTGTTTACTCTTTGGCGACGTACAAACTGATTGAAGGTTTGGAGATGTGGCTGTCGAGGAATCACCAGTAAATAAAGCCAACTCTTGCTTTCAGGTCTGGGCTACAGTACCGTTCAACTGAACTTGAAGAAGGCCTTTGCTAGCGTTAATTTCGCCAACTTCAAAGACATTTTCTGTGCATGTGTTTGAATTATTTGCTCTACGCTCATATAAATGGCACGTTAGAATAGTCACAGATCTAAAGCACTAAATTTAGTCGGATGTAATATATTTTTTTCAGTTTTTTGCGATGTAAATTTACATACGTAACTTCAGTACTGCCTTACGTCGGCCAGTTTTTGAGCAAATGTGAAAAACGAGGCAGTTTTACGCACATCTCGGCGTCTGGAGGAACTTAAGGCCATTCTTAGGCCAGCGTTGTTTTAACCTTTTAAAGCCTAGCGGTAACTTTACGTACCACCCGGTTTAACATTAAAATATTCTACGTGGTGCCCACATTGCGTTTATGTGTTTTGTACGGATCTCAGAACAAAGAGCAACTTTTGCCTTATAAAACATTAAGAGACTGGTTTTTATAACCGAAGTGGAGAGTGTTTACAGCGCGGTACGCACTGAGTCCTTATTTAAAACAGATACGCTTCGTCTTAAAAGGTTAATATACATGCCTAATTTGCTTAAAAAGAAGTTGCGGTGTTTGCTCAAATAATTTGGCAGTAGACAGCTCTAGGTAGTGTACTGATAGTGTTGAAGATTACATAACACGTTGTTCTGTATTGAGAACAACAAATAAGAGTTGGGTTAAAGGGGCGGACTCTTAACGGTAATGTTTCGTTTCGCAGTCCATACCTCTTCTACCTACTTGTTGACAGTAGGTGTCGAGGTTGCTTTTATTTTTACTTGATAACACTCAGACACACACCACAGTCGATAGGACTCCTCTGGACGGGGGATCGGCCAGTCACAAAGACCTCGATCTGAAAACACAAACACTGTACAAGAGACAATCATCCATGCCCCCCGGTGTGATTCGAACCCACGATCCCAGCAAGCGCTCGGCCGCAGACTTACGCATTAGACCGCGCGGTCACTGGGATCGGCTAACGGTAATGTAACGTTCTAAATCTGGGGAATCCCCTACATTCTTTCATTACACCTTTGTCGTAAATATGAAAATGACATGTGAATACAAAGCATAATTGTCGAGAGATGTACTGGAAGTTTAATCGATTTTAACGTCTCATTTTCGGATTACCTGCATGTATCACGTGCGATGCCCCACTTTATGTTTTTGTTTAATCGAACCAGACATCAGTCTGTCAAATTCTATTTAAATATTAAAGAGGTATGGCGTGCGGTATGTCATTACATTATAATCATAAAGGGATCAGGCCTTTTTTATGCAGCCTTGGTAGAGCGGTAAGCAAAGCCCAGGACATGAAGTTACACATGTTACATGTTACTTCTGTCGTCTGTGTGGGCGTAAATGTTATTGTATTAGTACCTTAGTAGTGACTGTACACCCAGCTTACTTTCATGACGTGGACCCTGAAATGGAGTCAGCTTAACCTTTTAAAGCCTAGCGGTAACTTTACATAACACCAGGTTTAACATTAAAAAATTCTACGTGGTGCCCACATTGCGTTTATGTGTTTTGTACGGATCTCAGAACAAACAACAACTTTTGCCTTATAAAACATTAAGAGATTGGTTTTTTATAACCGAAGTGGAGAGTGTTTACAGCGCGGTACGCACTGAGTCCTTATATAAATCAGATACGCTTCGTCTTTAAAGGGTTAAGCAATAGTTTCGTTCCAAACGTTCTCTGTGTCACATATCACAAAACGTTACATGTACCCCAACGCAGCCTAGTTTCTTTTCTTGGTCGGTCCAAGGCAAGTAATGACAATGACCGCCTCTTAAGAGTAATTATGAACTTTAAAAACAAAAATTATTTAATTTCATTATATTTGGATAGATTATTTAAAATTTATGGAGCGCAGAAAATCATGTTTTGTCACTTATAATATTCCTTTTGCCGCCCGTTTTTCCTTCCCGTGGACTCTTTCACCCGGGGCGGCTGAACCATTCGCCCCCCCCCGCCCCCTGCGTATCTCCAGCAGTAACGCCCCTGCTCCCAACCAGTGCTCAATACTTTTAAATTTTAACCATTTAAATCACTGTGGCGAATGAACTTACTAACTGTTTGGGCCGAACAAGTGATAATTTTTCTTGAAACGCTAATATGAAGCCTCTCGTGGAACAGATTTATCAACCCCGTTAACTGCCTCTTTTGTCAGTCGGAATTTAATGACATAAATATAGCACATTTTTTGCAGCTAAGAAGAGAGTCGTATGAACTCAACACAGCGGAGATTGCTTACCGAAATCACCTGTTTCTTACCGTGTTAACACTTTAAAGACGAAGCGTATCTGTTTTATATAAGGACTCAGTGCGTACCGCGCTGTAAACACTCTACACTTTGGTTATAAAAACCAGTCTCTTAATGTTTTATAAGGCAAAAGTTGCTGTTTGTTCTGAGATCCGTACAAAACACATAAACGCAATATGGGCACCACGTAGAATTTTTTAATGTTAAACCTGGTGGTAAGTAAAGTTACCGCTAGGCTTTAAAAGGTTAAACTTGCACTTGTTACTCCCTGCTTCGAAGAGTGGCTTGGCATATACCAAGACGTGTAATGTCGGAAGACTCTTCGTTGTTTGAACCGTATGCCGCATAAAGGTACCCTAGTCTCTGTGTGTGTGTGTGTGTGTGTGTGTGTGTGTGTGTGTATGTGTGTGTGTGTGTAAATTCGACAGTTAATGTTGTGTATGTTAGAATTCTCTGTTGGGATGTTCAAATACAATCGTACAAATTACACTAATTAAGGAGGAACTAACATATCTGTAGCAGAATATTCACCTTCAGTCCATAGAACACGGTTGCCCGGCCTCCTCAAACATATGTTACCTGTGTAAGGCCTTTGTAACTCTTCCGTGAATCAGCTTGATCCCCTTGAGAAGTTGGCACAGAAATAATACACCTGAAAGCACCTCCACGCCGCTGGTTTACTTTCTTGCAAGAGCATGGGGGGGGGGGAATGGAACTGACGGTAAGTGTGTTAGTCTCGTTTGAAAGCAAACAGTTGCGTCTCTTCCGTAAACACATCGAGTCCTTATTCCGCAGCGTCTGTTCGCATTTCTCCTCTCCATAACGTACTTTCTCAGCCAGTCCTTTAACATCATGTGGCACAAATTCTCGTCAAATTACAACATGCATGTATTGGCCTATGGTACCAATATTTAGAGGCGATAATTAAGCGTATGAGATCACTATAGTGTGTGTGTGTGTGTGTGTGTGTATCCACTTGCACCTTTTGAACCCATTTATCTAATTACACGAAACTTAGCATCTAAGTAGTCACACTGCATAATACAGTCAAACCCGGTTATAACGATATCGGTTTATACGACACCTCGCTTACAGCGTCAGATATTCTGTGGTACTAGTTAATTCCTCACTGTTAACCATAACATTATATTCTTTGGTTATAATAACAATCGTTTATTAGGAGAAAAAATATTTAGTCCCTTTCATGACGTTATAACCGAGTTCAGCAGTACTTTCTAATTTCCTGCTGTCAGTACCCTACTAGGTACAATATGTTAGCTGGGGGTAACGCTTCGGTCTGCTAAAGGTACCTGTAATGGTAGTCGTATGTAGGAGCAAATCTTCGAAAAATGTGTATAGGTTTATTGCCAACAGTAGAACAAGTGGTCACATAGCCTTTAGATTTAATAGTAATTATACGTGAGCTGTTACTGCTAAGTGCATGAAATTTATAGGAACGAAGAATATATGTTCTGGTTTTGATTCCCTACTCTGAAATTTGTTATCAGCAATCAAACACTTACTGGTTTTCCTCATAAACGCCTTTTGAAACTTTAAGTAACCCCCTAACCCTTTAAAGACGAAGCGTATCTGTTTTATATAAGAACTCAGTGCGTACCGCGCTGTAAACACTCTCCACTTCGCTTATAAAAACCAATCTCTTAGTGTTTTATAAGGCAAAAGATGCTGTTTGTTCTGAGATCCGTACAAAACACATAAACGCAATGTGGGCACCACGTAGAATTTTTTAATGTTGAACCTGGTCGTATGTAAAGTTACCGCTAGGCTTTAAAAGGTTAAAGACGAAACGTAATCTGTTTTATATAAAGACTCTGTACATACCGCGCAGCAAACACTTTCAACCTCGGTTATAAAAAACGAATGAGTTGCTGACGTTTACGGTAAAAGTTGCTGTTTGTTCCGAGATATGTACAAAATACATAAACGTAATTTGAGCACTATGGAGAATTACTGAATGTTGAGCCTGGTGGTACGTAAAGTTACCGCTAGGCTTTAAAATGTTAGGGCTAAGACGCATTCTTCCATACGTTACTGATTTCAGGGCTCATAATATTCCTGCCATTTTGCCTACTATAAACTAAAACGTGAGTATTACTTTGTACTGTACCTTGTTGTATATACGTCCAAAACAATATTTCAGGAGCGGCGTAGATTGATTGAGACGAACTCATTTTAGGGGCCCAGATCAGTAGGGTTACCAGTTTAGTTTGATTTTAAGAATTTCTCTGAATAAAAAGTGTTCTTATTTCACAAACTATTCTCGTGTTCAGAGTTGCATAAGCCAAACAGCATACAATTTTGTAACACATATTTCAAACACGCTTTACATCAACATACATTCCGTGCGTTAGTGTATGGTGTTTTTTCCGCCACTAACCGACTAAGAAAATGTAAAGGCTTATAGTAAAGACGGAAGGGAACTGCAACAACCTGTTTGTATCACACGCACTGACACACACACGCACTGACACACACACGCACGCACGCACACATATAAGTCTCCAAGAATGTCTTCTTTATTTGTTTATTTATGTTTATTGAATGATTTATTAATCTATTTGTCGATTGATTAATTTATTGACGGAGTGATTAATTGATCAATAGTCGGTTGATTGACTGATTGATTTGTCGGTCGGTTGGTTGGTTGGTCGGTCGGTCGGTCGGTTGGTTGGTTGGTTGGTTGGTTGGTCGGTTGGTTGGTTGGTTGGTCGGTCGGTCGGTCGGTTGGTTGGTTGGTTGGTCTGTCGGTTGGTTGGTTGGTCGGTCGGTCGGTTGGTTGGTTGGTCGGTCGGTTGGTTGGTTGGTTGGTTGGTTGGTTGGTCTGTCGGTTGGTTGGTTGGTTTGTTGGTTGGTCGGTCGGTCGGTCGGTTGGTTGGTTGGTTGGTTGGTTGGTTGGTCTGTCGGTTGGTTGGTTGGTTGGTTGGTTGGTTGGTTGGTTGGTTGGTCGGTCGGTCGGTTGGTTGGTTGGTCAGTTGGTTGGTTCGTTGGTCGGTTGGTTGGTCTGTCAGTTGGTCTGTCGGTCGGTCGGTCGGTTGCTTGGTTGGTTGGTTGATTGGTTGGTTACCTGGCTGAGTCTTGGCTTCACTAATGATATTGTTTCAAATGCGTATTTTATACCATCGAACGTAACGGGAAAGATAGTGAATATTGAAGACGTGTAAGAGGACAGCTGTACTTTGTTTCAAGTTTCTGTACCAGCGTACGCCTGCAGCAGCGCATAAACGTGAATCTTGTGGCTGGTTACAAGATGCGAGTACGTCCACAGTACGTCTCTAGCAGCTCCAGTACTTTATGTTAGTCCTTTGTATTAGGGTTTTGTTTTTCCGAGATTTGCTTCGTTGTGTGTTTGCAAGATGATGTGAAAGCGTTACTCACGTAGGTCTGTTCTAAAACAGACTGTTCTGATGTAATGAATGCACTTAAGTACTCCGTCTTCCTGCGACATCTCACCGCGGCTCTGGGTAGGCTGTTCCCAACGTTTAGAGCGAAACCACCGCCATTAATTTCACAGGCATTTTGATAAGACTGTACTATAGTCTCATTTTATACACAAGTTTTATTTCTTTATTCCCTCAGTTTATATGTTCTGTTTATTTTGCCCGGAACTCAAAGTGGCCTATAACGCGAAATTTTTACCTTTTTTGTCTTCCAGTTTTGTGTCATTTGATGGCTGTGCGCTTCTGAAAGCCATTAGACTCTCTGCGTCAGTTTATCTTCAAGCTACAAGTCTGCCACACTCTGGCTTTGTCTTATGGTCTTCAAAATTACTTCATACTTTTTCTGTCGGTGCCCTTTACTTGTCGCACAAAGTTAGTTTTGCTAGAAACTAAGCCGTACGCTATCATCGGCATTGCTTTTTCTTCTTCTTCTTTGAGCTTGCCTGCTCCACGTGTCGTTTACCTCTGAGACGAGGACAGACACGTGGAATATTTTTTCGTAACTGAACACTTATGTGAAGCTTAAAGGACGATAATGTATTTTTCTGTAACACTAAAGCTACATTCCGAATACAAAGTTAGCCAGGAACGGATCAAAATTTCGAAAGTGTGTATCATTTATTGTAATTATGAAAAAATTTAAAGTGAATTTCACCTTACGAAGTGTCAGAGGCCAAGCAGCACTTTAGGATGAAATTTGTGGCAATATGCTGATGTTTCGGTCTCCTCTCACCAGAGGTTATGCTAGGTGAATGTGGTGTGTTTATGGAGTGGTGACTAGGGAAAACCCAGAGGTACCTACTCAAAAAATAACCAATTGCGACGTTTCGCTTTATAAGTAAAAAATATTACTCTTCTGCATTTTAACTCGAGCCGCTACCATTAGGAGCTGTCTTTTTCTTTCGGAAGTATGAAACGGCCCAAATATTTCGTGGTGGGATATATATGTATATGAAACGGCCCAAATATTTCGTGGTGGGATATATATATATATATGAAACGGCCCAAATATTTCGTGGTGGGATATATATATATATATATATATATGAAACGGCCCAAATATTTCGTGGTGGGATATATATATATATATATATGAAACGGCCGAAATATTTCGTAGTGGGATATATATATATATGAATCGGCCAAAATATTTCGTGATGGGATATATATATATATGAAACGGCCCAAGTATTTCGTGGTGGGATATATATATATATATATCTTACGTAAAGTGGCCCATTGTTATATAAGCTCTGGTTTGCACATCCTGTTTTGAATTCATACCATAAGAGGAAATAACGCACAGATAGTCTTTCACAACTCAATACCTATAAATAATCGTTACTTATTACAACGTGTTTCGGCATCAGTAACGGCCATTATCAGGTAGAACAATTTTCAGGTTTTAATTTTAATGCTGTTTGTAAAGAATGGTATCCCATTTTATTCTCGACTCGCTGTTTGTAAAATAGTATTTTTCCACATGATGATTTTACACGGTAATACCTGATGGTGGCCGTTATTGAGAGAGATACATGCTGTACTACGTGACGATTAATTGTAAATATTTAGTTGTGAAGAACGATCTGTGTGTTATTTTCTCTATTGTTATTGTATGTCTCTAATGTTCTTTAATGAAAGTGAGCGGAGAATCACTGGCTTGAAAGAGGGGGGGGGGGGGGCTTGTAACAGCTTCAACGCTCAACTGTCCTTTAGTTGCCTTTCAGTAATACAAAAAACTGTACAATGGTAGAAAGAATGTTCTCTTTTCACATTGATTTCAAAGTTTTGAACCGCTCCGTTATCTTTCTAAGTTTCCAAAGGCAGTTTCTGGCTCAAAAAAAGTGAAACTCTCCATGTAATCTTTTGTATGGCTTCTTTGAAATTCTCTTCTTCTTTCCACATCTCCTATTGCCGTTCACTTTTACAGTTGTTACTTTTCTTCGTGTTCTTAAGCCAGTGGGGCAGAAATAGTGCTGTGAACGAAGTACTGCTACCGCCAAGATATCCAACTTAGAAGTTCACGAAAAACTTAATGCTATAGCTTTATGGTGAACTTAACATACGAAGGTTTCTTACTTCTGCATGTGTAACGTATATAAATGTATATAAATGGAGACATTATATAAAAATAATAGCCAGTTTTTACCTTTCAGCTTTCATGGCTTTGAACGTGAGCTTTCTCACATTCAGGAAAGTTAAAGATTCGACTTTGTGGTGTGGCAGATTTATTGATTGCATGTAGAAACAGATTACCTACAGAGACTTATATAAAATAAGTAACCCTTTTATATACTAAATTTACATGACTCACATTTGCTGATTTCATGTAACTACTTACCAGTTCGTATGATGCAAAATTTCTCCTTTTCTGATATCGTGAGTTGGGTAAAGAGAATTTTAATTAATGTTCCTCAAGCCCTCTCAATTGGCAGCATATTGGATTGGTCAGATACAATGGGATGTCACATGCGTGGGTTAAGCGAGATTTTATTTGTAAAATTCCAAATGTAGAATGATTTTTGTAGATCTGCGCATGTATAGGGATTCAATATTAAAGTTCATGCCTGATGTGAAAATTTGGAGGAGACTGAACTGGCTCAAGATGTGGACCAGTTACGGACTTCAGTGAACACAGTGATAAATCTTCAGCTTCCGTGAGAACAAAACATTCCTCGATAAATGTATTCACCCTTTAAAGACGGAACGTATCTGTTTTATATAAGGACTCAGTGCGTACCGCGCTGTAAACACTCTCCACTTCGGTTATAAAAACCAGTCTCTTAATGTTTTATAAGGCAAAAGTTGCTGTTTGTTCTGAGATCCGTACAAAACACATAAACGCAATGTGGGCACCACGTAGAATTTTTTAATGTTAAACCGGGTCGTATGTAAAGTTACCGCTAGGCTTTAAAAGGTTAACTCTAAATTCTGCGAATGAGCCTGTGGTCTCTGAAGTTCTAAATGTGTTACACTTTGAAGATTCAGCTACACCGTATTGACTGGTAACTGTGTAACATCCCAGAATACTTCAAACCACATCAACACTTATGCCAAGTCTTCATCTAGAATTACGCTTTCAAGAAAAGAACGGTGATGTTCAAGAATTTACGGGTTGATTGATAATTTTGAAATGAACGTAGAATAAAATATGACACGAATGAATGTTTTACATCACTTGTGTTTTTGCTTTTGGATAGGGTAAGAAGTTGTCACCAGATGTGATTATAATTCGTAGTACGACAGTTGAAAGTTTTAACGTGAAACCTAAGACGTCTCGACTGGTGTGGCCCGCATATAGTCTACAGTAAGGTTGAAGAGTTCAAACAGATTGTCATAACACTGTTATTTATAAAATGAATTCCTTCGTTTCCATATTATCCATCTTCATTTTAAACTTCGCTCGTCGTTTGCAATTCTCATTTGTATTATTTAGTATGTAGATTGTTAAATATCAATTTGTATGCACTTCCGTTGCCTAGCTTGTTACGTATTATGTAAAAATACTTTGTAATTGAGTTCTTATTCTAATCTTTCTAATCCCACAAAATGGAATTTGCAAAACTTACGAACGTTCAGTATGACTGAGCAATGCAGTCTTCATAAGAAGCTGTATAAAATTTAAAGGAGCCGTAGATTCTCTTTGTTTCATTTTGTTGTAGATTTTTCTATATCGGGGCATGCTTATCCATAATGATAATATTCCGTAATTTAGCCAATAAGATAATGCTGTGAATAGAGGCCTGCTATTAAATACAAGTTCGTATGTATATATAAGACGGTTGCTCTTAGCATTTTCCATTCAGCAAAAGAGGTGCAGCTCTTGCCTTCAAAGAAGCCTTCGTTCACGCAAGTATCTTTGACGGGCAGCCTCAGAGAAGATCAAGTTCCTCTGCCATCTCTTGACATATTGGGAAAATAATTTTTAGATTTCCACAAAATAATTTTGTAAGTTGTCATTTAGCTCTATAAAAAGTGTCATTTTTACTAAAAGAAATCAGCATGGGAAGTGTTAAATATCAGTTTCTTAGAAGAACATTTCAGAACTTCCATTTATGAGAAAAGTTTTATGCGTCAGGGAAAGAAAAATAACACTTTTCGAGGAGGAAAGGCGGCCATTAATCATGGAAACATTAAAAGTGTCTACAGTTGGAAAACCCCTGGTACTGGGAAGGATTAACGTGTGACTACAGATATTTGATTTGTCTACACACACCTGCACCTGTGTCAGGCGCGTAACGAACTCAACTCACAATGCTCTGAGAAAAAACTTTTAAAAGGGTGTAGGTTGATTGACATATTCCTAGTTATGAGTAACAGTTCTTAACAGGTATTTGCATACTGTTCAATAGTTTGGGTCCTGTAACGATAAAGAAAAGATGTACTATTAGTTACGGATTCGATTCTACAAAGTTTTCACCGTGCATTTTATTATTGCATAAAATCAAACACGCAACAAATGTAAAATAATATTCACCAACTAATGCACCAAAATACATACAATCTTTATTCGTGAAAACCTCCTACATGTTTCGACCCTGCTGGGTCGAAACATGTAGGAGGTTTTTACGAATAAAGATTGTATGTATTTTGGTACATTAGTTGGTGAATATTATTTTATATGATACAGTGCACGGACATGGAACACATTAAACCAACAAATGTCTTGTGAAGACCATGGTAGAAAATGCCCCTGATGATGATGTATAGACATCGAAACATGTCGGGCAATAAGATACAATATAATGTGAAAGTGTTTCTTCTTATATATAGTGCATTTTTTATGTTTGATTTTGTATACTATTAGTTAGGAAGTTCTGATAAAGTATTTATTTATTTTTCTTAAGAATTATAACTAAAATTAATTACCTTAAGCGCAGATATCTGTGACACTAGACGTTGGGTACGTGGCTGGCGAACGGGTTTAGATATCCAAACGGACAGCCTGCCTAGAAATTTCGTTAATAATTGATGGAAGTTGACCGTGATAGAAAAACGCCTTCGTAACGCGCAGACAAGGGTGGCATTTGCCTTTAATTAATTTCAGAAGACAGTGCCTAGCACTTTTCGGTCTTCGACACTGTACTATATCCTGTGAGACAAAAATTTTTCAGTTTACATCCTGCAAGTGATCAGTGTGGGCGCTTCCAGAAACCTATTTTGTTTAACCCTTTCAGGAAGGACTTTTTCTACATTGCGTGTAAAAGTACATTACGTGTCTTACAAAGAACACAGTTGTGTCCATTATAAAGCGAACTCATTATGCTGTGTACAGAAATAATTCGTTTTTGTGTTGACAAGTATCTTACCGTGATGTGATCCATACTGTCGCGTTTTTTTTGTGTGAAGTTACTAATAAGCATTATTCAGACATAATATTTAGTGTTAAAACAAAATTCCAGGTACATATATTGGCTTACATCAATCCAAAATATTGTCAAAATGTGTATAAAAGCCAGTGGTACTTAAAGTTTAAAACCTTTTGCCCATTTCAAACTTTTGGCGTCTTTGTACACCACACGAGATTTTTTTTCCCGAGCACAAACTGATAGCATGTTCACTTTGTTGCAATGAAATAGTGCTCTGTAAAGCTAGCTTAACCTACGTGTAAATAAAGAAAGGACTGGAATTTGTTAATGAGGTGTGACTGCGAAATTTTTACGACAGACTGCCTAATCCGCAAGAGAATGTTACCAAGCGCGTAGGGCTTATACACGTGACACCTGAAAACAGGACCATATGATGTACATACCTTAAATAAGTCCTTAGCTAAAACGTGTTTTTTTTCTTTTTTTTTTTTTTTTTTGTATTTGGGACGTTCCCGTTTCGAATCCTGAGTGGGATGTCAGCTATGCTCTCGTGGCTTTCCCCAGATACTACAGGCAAGTGTCGGAACAATTCAAACATTATGTAAACAAAATCACCAACTAATGCACTTTTTATTAACTATCACTTACTCCCGACACATGTTTCGGCGTCTAATGTCGCCATCATCAGGGGATACTTATCGTGAATAACACTGGACGTCCGTACGGTTTATAACAGAAGTCTTGAGTTAAGAAGTTCACATTAACACTTTCGGGATTATTGCTTCCAACAGTAGCATGTATACAAAAAACACATCACTGACACTGATAAAATGCTTTAACCTTTTAAAACCTAGCGGTAACTTTACGTACCACCAGGTTTAACATTAAAAAATTCTACGTGGTGCCCACATTGCGTTTATGTGTTTTGTACGGATCTCAGAACAAACAGCAACTTTTGCCTTATAAAACATTAAGAGATTGGTTTTTATAACAGAAGTGGAGAGTGTTTACAGCGCGGTACGCACTGAGTCCTTATATAAAACAGATACGCTTCATCTTTAAAGGGCTAAATATATTAAGTCATGTGTGAGTGATTTGTTTTTTATATACATGCTACTATTGGAACCAGTGTTCCCAAAAGTGTTAATGTGAACTGCTTAACTCAAGACTTCTCTTGCAAACCGTACGGACGTACATTGCTATTCACAGTAAGTATACCCTGAAGATGGCGACATTAGACGCCGAAACATGTGTCGGGAGTAAGTGGTATTTAATAAAAGGTGCATTGGTTGGTGATTTTGTTTGTGCATTGAAAAATGCACGGTGAAAACAATATAAAATTCAAAGATTAGTTCAAATCCTTTCCAATTTATTAAGAACCCCTTAAAGTCCAGTGATAAGTATATGTGTCGTCATGTTTTGGTACACTTTCTAGCCTACATGTAGCTTTACCAACTGGCCAAAGAAACATCTCCTTCAAGCGTCTAAAAATTTATGTTTTTGCGATCGGATATAAATGTACGTCTTGGTTGTTAATTCTACCCATAAAAATTAGCTATCTCTGGGTCACATTCCTGAGGAGCTGGTTTAAGATTAAATATTCGTATTGCTGGTGGGTCAATGTATCCAGGTTTATGGAGGATGATTTGGGGTAGCTTGGGAGAATAGGATGCTTTAGGGGAGACAAGAGAGGTAAAGGGGTGAAGGGGGAGACCGCCATATTTCAGCCTAAAGTGGAACAGTGGGAAGGGTGTCGCGAGCTGCAGTTGGAATCGATATTATCCGCACATTCTGCTGCCAGCGCGATCTTGCACGACAAACCACTACATGGCGACCATTGCACATCCCATTTCTTTCATATGTACCATTCTGTAATTGTTTTGCTTGTTGTGAGACCGCTGTGCCACTCTTTACCGCGTCTCATCATTTTCTCGCATACTTATTTGTCTGTGTCAATACACCTCAGCCGTTATGTATTTCCCTTATATACATCAACAGGAATATAAACCGATCTTTCTATTTCAGCTATTTTAGGAGCGTTGGCAAAACTGCGAAAAAAAATACTGTTAGCTTCGCCATGTTTGTCTGTCCGTCCGTCCCTGTGTCTGTCCGCATGGAAAAACTCGGCTCCCCCTACACTGATTTTCATGAAATTTTATATTTGAGAATGTTTTGAAGATTGTTGAAAAAATTAAATTGTCTTTAACCCTTTAAAGACGAAGTGTATCTGTTTTATATAAGGACTCAGTGCGTACCGCGCTGTAAACACTCTCCACTTCGGTTATAAAAACCAGTCTCTTAATGTTTTATAAGGCAAAAGTTGCTGTTTGTTCTGAGTTCCGTACAAAACACATAAACGCAATGTGGGCACCACGTAGAACTTTTTAATGTTAAACCTGGTGGTACGTAAAGTTACCGCTAGGCTTTAAAAGGTTAAAATCTGACAAGAATAACGGGCAGTTTACATGAAGACGTATGTACGTTTATGATATCTCGCTGAATTCTTCTCAGAATGAGAAATTCTTCAAGCAAGCGTTATACAGAAAATCAAAACACATATTTTATTTTCAAGAAATTTGTTTTTCAAAAATCCTGCTGTTTGTGAGATAATGTGGAAAAATATAGTAGACCCAGACAGACCACAGATGACAACATAATGTTGCGCAGAAAATATGCGCTTTATATGCCGGATAACTAAGGCACGCAGTCAACATATTTAATATTTACTGCTTTTCAGTGGCAACAATTGTTACGCGAAACCGGCTCAATGTTACATGTAAATTGCCGGTCTTGTTGCACTTTCTCGCCTTCAAGTAGACTGCAAGCCCATCTTGCAGTCTACTTCAGCCGCATATGCCCTTGCCTTTTATGCGGTCAGACTAAAAGCCGCTTCGAAACATGTCTGTATGTGTTTCTTTACGCGAACATTTTCTATACGTTCTTCCTGCGTGTGCTTAGGGCATAAACCCGTTTACATTTGCATCATCTTACACTGTCTCAGTTCTGAGTATCGGATGCTAATCGGAGCCATTTCGAGTGCAACGAAATATGCGCTGTGGGTGTTGCAGGCTACGAAATATTCATGAAGTACCAGCTTTGAATTTTGTTCGAGGAACTAGGATTTTTCTTGGATACGTCACGTTTCCTGTAACTTCAAAAAATGTCTAGGTTAACCGTTTAAAGGCGAAGCATATCTGTTTTATATAAGGACTCAGTGTGTACCGCGCAGTAAACACTCTCCACTTCGGTTATAAAAACCAATCTCTTAATGTTTTATAAGGCAAAAGTTGCTGTTTGTTCTGAGATCCGTAGAAAACACATAAACGCAATGTGGGCACCACGTAGAATTTTTTAATGTTAAACCTGGCCTATGTAAAGTTACCGCTAGGCTTTAAAAGGTTAAAGGACGCTTCGAAGTCCTAGGAAGATAGTGGGGGAGTAACATTGACACAATAAGTAACTCAGGAAACCTGGTTGTGGAGACAATGTACAGGCCGAAGGGCCACGGAGTCCAGAAAGAAAACTTTCTTCTTGGATTTCTTGACCTTTGAAGATGGAACCGATGGGTTGTCCCGAAACGTCGGTACAGGATTACCACTGTACGCTTTCTTAATATCCCAGAAGAGCGCAGAGCCCATGTACGTCGCGGTGGAAGCCTGTAATCACGCAAGGACTGAAACTGCTCAGAAAAGGACACATGTCGTGCTGTCATGACTCTGATAAGGCATGTTTGTTAGGGAGCTGAGTAACTTTCAGCTTCTCAAAAAATATCTTGCAACGAGAAATTGATTCGTTGGTTAGAGAGCTAATCAGTTATTGCAGGACGAAAATTACGTGCCCGTTTTAAGGGATCTAAATCTGGGCTCCTAAACCAACAGACACGACTCATCCATCCATGTAGCACCGCCCTCATTGACAGGAGGTCTGGCGCCTATCAGTACACTGTGGTCATCGCAAATATCCGACACGGAACAAACATTATGTATAATTCCAGTATTACTTCAAACAACACTCTACGTTGGATGTGGTTATGCCTTTGTACAGTCAATCACAAGAGGTGTGGTTACCGCAAAGGCTACCCCATCCCTGGATATCGGAAAGTTAGCACTATTGGCTAACCGTCCGGTCGATATGCCTTTGCCGGAATCGCAGTGTCACTGGCAAAGTTACTGCGTCTGTGAAAGGAAGTTGCATTAGTTTATCCATCAGCTGTCTTAATGCGTATTTATAGATTGGAAAAATAACACTCCCCTACTCGTTGGCACTTTTAATTTTTCCTGAAATTTCTAAGAATTTTAAACTTACACAATGGATTCTGTGTTTTCAAAAAATCTTCTTTCTCTCAAGTGGGAACAATGTCTAGCGATTTGGAATTCCTACCAAGCAGTTTTATACGGCGAGGGGGGGGGGGGGGAGTCTAAACTTTTTTTTTTCGGATGAACGTGGTCTGTTACGCCACCTTTCACGAATTTACTTCCCGGCTCGTGTTTCTTTGAGCTCAAGTCATGAACTCCACTGATATGATCGACTGTATTTTTGGCTTCGAAAATACAGACTCCTAGCTTCTTACGCTTTTATAATCTGTAACTTTACAACTTGTTTTCCACATGTTTTGTAAATAGAAAACAGTAAATCACCCAAGACTTGGGTATAATTTATTTAATATTACCTTTTGTATTAACCCATTTTTCTTCTGTCAAAATCCTGACATCAGTTCGGGATATTCCTTTGCTTGAATGTTTCTGTCTGGGTGCCTTATGGTCTGGTCTGTTTGAATCTTCTTGATTTCCAAGAGGCACATAAACCCACCGACCACGCCGAGGTAGCTATCTTGAGGACCAATTCCCCTTTACGCCGTCTCGTGATGTGTGACATATCGCTAACCCGTATAGTTCTTGGGCTGTAATCATGAGCCAGATAATACGTGTCCACCGTCTACCCTTAACCCCATCTTGAGCCTGGACAGCGTTTCACGATCACCCGTTGTTACTACAAGCAATTGTACTGCTGGGCTGTCAAAACCGAACTTAGTGCAAAACGCAGTGTCGTCCCGTCGTAGCCGTCCCATCAACCCTGGGACGTTCTGCACATAAATGTGCTGGATTCGCCATAAATATTCCTGATATTCATCTGTCCCAACTTAATTATTTATGGCCTGGATTTATGGGCCCGTCTGGAAATTTGATGTTTTCACGGCGACCATTGTCTGGATACCAAAGTTCGATTTACCGCAAAGTAGCCACCTACCAGACTATACGGTGTTATGATCGAGACGACCAAAATCTAAACCATCTGGTGCTCTGTGCGGTTCAGTAATTCTCTAAGCAGGTCTTCAAACTGAATTTCACGGCTCCAGCACTCAGCGGTATGAAATTGGCCTGACCGGTGGCGCCGACAGCTAACCAAAAGGCTAACGGCCGAGAGTTAACACGAACTGCGTATGGACGTCCCACAGCAAGTCTGACCCTATGCCGTCGACTTTCCAAGCATAAACCAAACACGAACTCTCCAGATATTAAACATATATGGGGTCATGTTTGTATAACGGCATGACTCCAGCACGAGACGTTTTGAAGAAGACGGAATCACTGAGAGTGCCAGCATTTAGATTGCTGCTGGGTTATGCAGTTTGTAACCACAAAAGGCGAAAGAACGTTCCATTAACCTTTTAAAGCCTAGCGGTAACTTTACATACGACCAGGTTTAACATTAAAAAATTCTTCGTGGTGCCCACATTGCGTTTATGTGTTTTGTACGGATCTCAGAACAAACAGCAACTTTTGCCTTATAAAACATTAAGAGACTGGTTTTTATAACCGAAGTGGAGAGTGTTTACAGCGCGGTACGCACTGAGTTCTTATATAAAACAGATACGCTTCGTCTTTAAAGGGTTAATTTTGAATTAAAACTGTTCGTTATGGCTGCTTGATAGGCCCACTTATTTCGTCTTAAATTTCTTTATATCCTGGGGCTCTAATTGTATTCCATCTGGTGCCGAGGTTAAGAATTAGTGGATTTATACCTACACTCACCATGTGCTTTCATGGCGCGCACAGGGACAACTTTACGTCTTATTTGTTTACCCATAAAGCATTAATCACATTGCGATCACATCGTTTCCTTCCACGTTTTATCATTTTATAACGTCTGGTGATACAAACGTTCGTCTAGATTCAGCAGTTCTCCTTTGCTGATTAACCCTTTAAAGACGAAGCTTATCTGTTTTATATAAGGACTCAGTGCGTACCGCGCTGTAAACACTCTCCACTTCGGTTATAAAAACCAGTCTCTTAATGTTTTATAAGGCAAAAGTTGCTGTTTGTTCTGAGATCCGTACAAAACACATAAACGCAATGTGGGCACCACGTAGAATGCTTTAACCCTTTAAAGACGAAGCGTATCTGTTTTATATAAGGACTCAGTGCGTACCGCGCTGTAAACACTCTCCACTTCGGTTATAAAAACCAATCTCTTAGTGTTTTGTAAGGCAAAAGTTGCTGTTTGTTCTGAGATCCGTACAAAACACATAAACGCAATGTGGGCACGACGTAGAATTTTTTAATGTTAAACCTGGTGGTACGTAAAGTTACCGCTAGGCTTTAAAAGGTTAATGAATTCAAAGGGAGGTTTCCACTCCTTTGCTTCCTTTAACTAATATTTCTTCGTGCCATATACTTTGGTGCAGCAGTAGACGCCTAATTTTTCTTTCGGATGTGCCGACTTCGTGTTTCGGCCGCAATATCTGTTGTCATTGCAGGTGTAGTCACACGCAAAGCCCCATGTATTACATTAATTCGGGCCCTGCCATGGCTCAGGCCGTTAGTCGCCGGCCTCTAACCCCTGAGGTCCGTGTTCTATCCCAGAACAGTCCTTAACGGAATTTATGCTCGACAAAGTGGCATTGGACAGGTTTTTCTCCGATTACTTCGGTTTTTTCGTTCAGTATCATTCCACCAATTCTCCACATTCATTTATTCATCTATATAATCTCAGGAATTCATAGCGTCGTTGAATATCACACATAAAAAGTAAACAAATTTTTCAGTGACGCGGGGGCTCATGTTCCAACTAAAACCCAGGACGGAGAGGTTATAAATGTAAATTACCCGGAAAAACCCGTACGATCATAGGGTGCACCGATGCAGGTAACGCATGAAGAATTAAAGGACCGTACAGCGCACCGAAACCGACATTGAATGGTTAATTAGGAAAAGACCGATGCCTTCCATATCCATTCTAATTCATGATTCACCAGTCATTCTAGTTTTCGTAACTCAGTTTGTAGCAATAGGAGCTGGGGAATGTGTGGGAGGGTAAATGGGTGGCAAAAACCTTATCATTACCGCAGGAACAAGTTGTCATAGTGTCGCATACAGATTGAAATAATATGCTGAAACAGCGGGACTGAACGCTTAGTGCTAATATTCTTATATAGAACGGTGTATTATAGTCAAAATCTGACGTTCACTGGTAATGTTCTATGTTATGGATTTCGGTGAATATTGCATATCGTACTCTACAAAAGCCCGCAGGATAATTGTGTGTTTTAAGAGTGGAGATAGCAGTCACATGACTCTTTGCATCGTTGTGGAAGAGTTGAAAACAGCGACAGCTCTCCGTAATATATAAAATATATTAGTTGAAAAGACTGACAACTCTCCGCAATATATAAAATATATGAGTTGAAAAGACTGACAACTCTCCGCAATATATAAAATACGTGAGTTGAAAACAGTAACAACTCTCCACACTATATAAGATATATGAGTTGAAAACAGCTACAACTCTTCACATTATATAAAATATATTAGTTGAAAAGAGCAACAACTCTCCGCAATATATAAAATATATTAGTTGAAAAGACTGACAACTCTCCGCAATATATAAAATATATGAGTTGAAAAGACTGACAACTCTCCGCAATATATAAAATACATGATTTGAAAACAGCGACAACTCTCCGTAATATATAAAATACATGAGTTGAAAACAGCGACAACTCTCCGTAATATATAAAATATATGAGTTGAAAACAGCTACAACTCTTCGCATTATATAAAATGTATGAGTTGAAAACAGCGACAGCTCTCCGCAATATATAAAATACATTACTGAGATATTTAATTATGACGATTTTCATAAAAAAAATGTGCGTGTGAAATGTTCCAAATTCAGTCATAGTTTTCGCAAACAAGTAATTGTCATCATTAATGTGTGTGTTTACTCCACGCTGCAGAGTTCCCACGAATTCAGCTGTGTGTAGTGACGTGATTCAGCCCGTACGTTGTACTACCCAGTGCAACACACATCATGCAGCCTCTACAATAGTAACACTATTTTGCTTGACATCCCAAGCCACTTTACATGCACTATTAGTTTCATAACATTTTTGTTTCTTTATTAAATGTATTTTTCTCTAAATAAACGGATATACCTTACTTTTTATTTATGCTACATCCTTTAAAACCATTATCTGTCCTTCTGACTTTAAGTTTTCATTACTTGCCTCCATTATTTAATATGTTAAAGTTTTGTTGTATACAAATTTGCACCTGTTTGTCTAATTTTCACGTTATTATTATCGAACTACCGAGCTGACTGGAAGTTTTTTGCATTTGCATCCGTATTGTCACTTTATAAAGGGATTTTTTCCTTTGTTTTCAAAACTTTCACTGCATTCTTTACTTCACAGTCGCTGAATGCACCTAAAGGACATCTAGTTTTTCTCTTTTTTTCTGAATCAGTCCAATTGGAGGCGTTCAGGCATTTTCGATGACTTCTGAATACAAATTCTTTGTTCGTGTCTATGAATCTTTCTATTGTATATCCACCAGGGAAACCAGTACTCATTTTTGTCTCTAACCAATTTTACCCTTTTTTAAGGATGAAGATTATACAGTCTACTAAACGCCGAAGTTAAATGGTGATAATATACGTAACATTTGAAAATTGCTAAGTACATATTTGGACACATATTGGGTTCAGGAAAACTAAGTTAAGGATATGATACAAGAACATAAGAAGAAAACCTACGCGTCAGTTCGCAAAGAGGAGGTTGTATGTTAACCTTTTAAAGCCTAGAGGTAACTTTACGTACCACCAGGTTTAACATTAAAAAATTCTACGTGGTGCCCACATTACGTTTATGTGTTTTGTACGGATCTCAGAACAAACAGCAACTTTTGCCTTATAAAACATTAAGAGACTGGTTTTCATAACCGAAGTGGAGAGCGTTTACAGCGCGGTACGCACGAAGTCCTTATATAAAACAGATACGCGTCGTCATTAAAAGTTTAATGTACATATTTGTCACACGTTTCACAATAATGAGACGCGTTCTAGAAATTGTTCTGAAATGCAATCCAGTAAAGCGACTAAATCGAAAGCTAAAAACCATATTGCAGAAAGAGGTGACATCTTGCATATGTAGGCTGTTTTTTAATGTTTGACCGATAAGCACCGGCCCAACGCTCCGCCCGACGCTCCAGCAGCGTTTGGTCGTACACCGCGTGTCGGGGAAGTATAACAGTCGATAACGGGAGCTATAAAATCGATCGCAGTGATAATAACCTTTAGAAAGTGTCATTAAAACTCAGGACAGCATCGGGCTGATGCTTATCGAACAAGTAGAAAAAAACACTCTGTAGTTTTAAATAATCAAGAGTAATTTTTAGACATTTTAGCTGCAAATGCCATTGAGAATCTAATTAATCAACCATATAAAAAATCTCTGTTGTTGAACGAAAGAACCAGCTGTCATAAGAAAGGAACAAATCTGCAAGAATTTTTTTACTGTAATAAAACTTCATAATAGACGTAATAGATAATAACGATAAGAAAGTAATGCAATGTGTAGATAGCAACAAATTCAGAAAAGTGCAGATTACACGCAAAGCATACAGGCATTTCCTTATATGAAAGGTGAAGTAGCATGACAGGCGTTTAAATGCCCGCACAGTACGTTGTCCATAATTGCTGGCATTCACACACCTGTCACATTCACCTCGTCATGGACGGGGAGGTCGATGGTGTAACTTAAGTAATAAAGGATAGGCAATGGACACGTAAACGCGATATTGAAACGCGTTCCCGTAACCACTGTTGCCGCGGAAAAGCACTAAGTATTGCATTTTTGAGTTTCTGTCTGTAGCCTTAGTTATCCAGCATGGAACATGCATGCGCCATATTATATTGTTGTGTTTGTCCTGTCTTTCTCTGCTATATTTTTTCCATATTTATCTCACAAACGGCACGATTTTCGGAAAAACTTTATTGAAAATAAAATATGCGTTTTGATTTTCTCTGTAACTTTTGACTGAAATATTTCTTCTTTTACGAAGAATTCGGCGATATTAATTTACACAAGTCTTCGTGTAGAGTACCCCTTATTACTATCGGAGTTTAATGAAACCTTAATTTTTTCGATGATTTGCGAAAAAATATTCAAATGTAAAATTTCATGAGAATTCATCCAGTGGGAGCCGAGTTATCCCATTCGGACGGACAGACAGATATGACGAATATTATAGCCTCTATTCTTAATTTTGCGAACTTGCCTGAAAGCGCTTGTAAATAAAATCGTTTGTCTACAACAAGATTCGAAAATGGTGTCCGTAAATCAGAATGTTTAGTGTGTAACAAATTACGGATAGATAACATAAATGCCAGATGTATGTTCAGCGGCACTGTTCAAACACATGGTACATCATAAAGTAGAGGTTTAAGGAACAAACCTTTACCTCTAAAGCATTTTCCTTAAACTAAATGTTGATACGCTACATGTATAAGAAAAACTACTGTATACTCTACGAAATGTGTTATGTTTTGTGTTTGTGAGTGACTTGGGGGGGGGGGCAGAAGTTCGAATATTATGGCAAATACCTTCCGACTCGATTTGGGTCATGTACGATGAATTACGTGAGGATGTCGCCTTATCGAGTGGTTGGCAATGGCTGAGAGGATCCACATGTACAGCTACCCACAGGCTATGTACGTGTTGATTAATTCTACAACACTAACATTAGTGCAAACATCAAGGGCAACCGATGCATTGTTAGAGGAAATTTGTGTCCTGTGATCCCACAGTTCACTGACCAAATTAAAACTGTTTACCCTGTTTCATATTTGTGTTAAGGAATGCGTTTATTTTGAAACAGGGCAAAAATGTCACATTTTGGTGAAAGGGAATACCAGTGTGTATGGCCCGGTTACCGCAACCTCGTTTTCTATGTAGTGTGTGTGTGTGTGTGTGTGTGTGTGTGTGTGTGTGTGTGCTGCAGGTGTGATTGATAGGCTAGTTGAAGTTGGAGGATGCTATGGAATGTACATAAATGTGGAAAAAACCAAGATGATGAGAATTTAAAGGCAAACATCCAGATTGTGATCGGTCAAAAACAACTGGAGACCGTGGAATATTTCAAGTACTTCGTACGCATGATAAAATTGATGCAAGTGGTACAAGTGAAATTAAATCCAGGATTGCCATGGCAAAGCAGCATTCCACAAGAAAAATGCTCTTTTCGCCAGCAAATTGGAGATAAATTTAAGGAAGAAACCAGTAAAGTGGTACATTTGGAGCACAGCTTTGTCTGACGCTGAAACATGGACACTTCGGAAAGTAGATCAGAAATACCTGGAAAGTTCTGAGATGTGGTGCTAGAGAAGGACGGCAAAGATCAGTTGGACCGATCATGTGAGAAATGAATAAGTGTTACGTAGAGTCAATGGGGAGATAAATATCACACAAACAATAAAAAGACGGAAGGCAACTGGATTGGTCACATCTTGCGTAGAAACTGCCTTCTAAAACACGTTATTGAAATAAAGATAGAGGGAAGGATAGAGGTGACGGAAAGACGAGGAAGAAGACGTAAACAGCTACTGAATGACCTTGAGGAAAAGAGAGGATACCATAAATTGAAAGAGGAAGCACTAAACCGCACTCTATGGAGAACTCGCTTTGGAGGAGGCTATTGACCTCTCGTAAGAGATGCTCCAGGATGGATGGATGGATGGATGGATGGATGGATGGATGAATGTATATTTATGTGTAAATTACGTTGTGCAAAGTTGTTGATTGTTCGACTGTGTATGTGTAACTGACTTATGTCTGTTCATTTCCGCCGCGTGTGCGGCAAAATAGTGTACGTTTTACATATGTTGTTATATTCATAAGTGTTACTTTGGTATTTAAGTATAACCCTACACTTCAGCATGGGTGATTACTTTCGGCCTACTGCATATGGCATTAGCTATTAATCCTTGGTGAGGAATTTTTTCATAGGGGTGAAATTTCTTTAGCAGTTCTACGATTTCAGAGTTTATTCATTGTAATCAACGTGTGTAAACTGTTGCTTTGTCACATTAATTGTAGAAAATTGTTTTAATATGAGTTTCTGTTTTGCTCTTCTTGTTCCTGTGTTTAGTATTTACTACAGGCGGTTCATTTAGTACATGCACGCATGCGCACTTTCTGTATGGAATATTACGGAATTCCATCACATTGAAGATATAAACAGATGGATGGATCGTATAAAGGGGTACATTATAGAAGAATGTGGTGGTTGCGGTGTTTTAGTGCTTATCTGCTGTCCTTGTTGACAATTTAACCTGTTTCTTTGAATGTTTTCTGTCGAAAATTGAGCTTCAGAAAAATCGCCCCATTCTACTTCCAAATTCACCTTCGTTCTGATCTCCACACCCGGTTCAAATTGCATCGTTAAGTAGCCTAACAATCAATCAATCAATCAATCAATCAGCAATCTGTGTGGCAGTTTTCTTTTCCCTCAATAACGCAGTCAGGCGTAAGAACACAAATATTATGTACAAAGCAGTGCTCCAGTTCGCATTTTTTATTTTGGACATCCCTTTCTTTTGTTTATATTACAAAGTATTTACCAGTCAGCATCAACACAATTATTTGTGATTTATTGCTATTAATATTTACTTTTACCATTCTGGGCAAAACCACGACATAATATGTAATGGAATTTTAACATACATAATACCACTCTGCTATGTACTAGACAGATGATACAACGAAACCAAGCACCAATATATAGACACTGTACACCAAGCAAGCAAAATTCCAGTGTCAGTTCCAAATGTGTCTAAAAAATAAGGAGACATAACTGCATTATTTTAGCTCTTACTTCATTGAAGCGGGCCGGGATAGCTCAGTCGGTATAGCGACTCGCTACGGGCTGGACGGTCCGGGGATCGAATCCCAGTGGGGGCGAGATTTTCCGCAGCCGTCCAGACCGGCCCTGGGGCCCACCCAGCCTCCTGTACAATGGGTACCGGGTCTCCTTCCCGGGGGTAAAGCGGCCGGGGCGTGGGGCTAGCCACCCCATCCCCTCCTCGTGCCGAGGCCCACGAAGGGATAGAGCTATACATCTACCCCCCCTCTTGGACCCTCACGCCCTGTTATAGGGTGCACCTTTACCTGCTTCATTGAAGCTTTGATATAGTTATCATTAGATATGCGTAACATGTGATTGCACACCACTCAGTAATCAAGCTGCATCCTTTGGGGACGACAAGAAACAAAGCACAAGAAACAAAAAACCCTCAGGAACCAATAAACTGCGCCTTTTCAACGTTGACACCACTTTGCTATTAACCTTTTAAAGCCTAGCGGTAACTTTACGTACCGCCAGGTTTAACATTACAAAATTCTACGTGGTGCCCACATTGCGTTTATGCGTTTTGTACGGATCTCAGAACAAACAGCAACTTTTGCCTTATAAAACTTTAAGAGATTGGTTTTTATAACCGAAGTGGAGAGTGTTTTTAGCGCGGTACGCGCTGAGTCCTTAAATAAAACATACGCTTCGTCTTTAAAGGGTTAAATTACTTAATTACTTAAATTACTTATCCTATGTTTTAATGATTTTAACATTTTATATTGACATGTGTGTTGTGAATCCAAAGATTGAGAGCTCATTCTAACCATAACAAAAATTAAGTTGCAATTGTGTTCACTTTAGTATATTCTAGTGGCCTGAAGGTGACCACTTAGTGGTCGAAACATGTAGCTGTCTAACTCGTCTGATTAAAAAGAAGTAGTAGTTTTGTTGATGGTGATTTGTAAATACATAGTACTCTATCTCTTTTCTGAGTTAATGTTTTAATATTGGCTGTTGGATGAAAAATAAGTTGTCAAACGGTTACCCGTCTCTTGTCTTGTATGACACACCAAGTCCTGTATTTTGAATGCAGTTAACCTTTAAAAGCTTACTGGTTACTTGATGCATCTTCACGTTTAACATACAAAAATCGTACATTCTGCCAATGCTGTATTTATGTTTTTTCGTATATGTCTCAGAACAAACAGCAGCTGTTTCCCTATATAACATAAACTGATTTGTTTTTATAACCGAGATAAAAAGTGCTTACTTGGCGGTACGAATTGGGTCTTTAAATATGAAATTTACGCTGCATCTGTAAAGGGCTAATAAGCCCTTCGAAAGATGACGATCACCAGCTCAAAGAAGTGACAAATTTGCTTATGATTTTACAGTCAATAACATTTTAGGTGCCGAGGAATCGGCTGTTATTTGATGAATTAGTGTCACTGCTGATTAGCAACTGTTACTGCGCTAAAGTGTGTATATTCTGTGGCCAACGCAAGGTTTTCTTCATTTCAGGTTGGTAGTAATATTAACCTTTTAAAGCTTAGCGGTAACTTTACATACCACCAGGCTTAACATTAAAAAATTCTACGTGGTGCCCACATTGCGTTTATGTGTTTTGTACGGATCTCAGAACAAACAGCAACTTTTGCCTTATAAAACATTAAAGAGATTGGTTTTTATAACCGAAGTGGAGAGTGTTTACAGCGCGGTACGCACTGAGTCCTTATATAAAACAGATAGGCTTCGTGTCTAAAGGGTTAATATTGACTAGAGTGTGGACGTATGTATTTGTGATGAGCAATGTAACGTAGTCTTAATGGTGACTGGTTCACAAGGTCATTACAACCCAGAGCCGTTTAATATGGTGTACCGGTGCGTTAGTGCATTAGTGTGTGGGTGATAGGAGTAATATTCTAGCACTATGAAGATCCGACACTAGTGGGACGCCTCTAGCAGATGCTGCTGTTCACGCGAGGCCACTTCCGCATTATAAACGTTCTCTGCGTATCTCCAATTTCAGAAGTCTATTCTGTTCTGCAATTTTTGTCCTGTTTACACCGAATAAGAAAATACTGGAACTGAATTGTGTTTACTTTAGGTTATATAGGCTAACGGTTAACGTTTAAGAAATGCGAATGCCAGTAATACAGGCAACGCTACTAGATTTGAGGTTCCAACAGGGGTGTTGCTGAGGATTCAGGTCTTCTGCGATGTTATGCCGTGTCGTTAGCTGAGTGATTACCGACGTTTCGAAGGAACCTAGTGTCGTAATCTTCAGGGGTAGAGCGGTCCAAGAAGAATAGCCAATAACCAGTAACCAATATGTGTTCTTCATGGATTGCTTGACCGTTGACGATGAGGTTTCTTGATCCCTTCGAAACGTCGGGAACTACCCAAATACCCTACGTCACATCACAGAAGATCACAGTCATCTATATAGGACACGTTAAGTTCACTGTTACGTGTAACAGTTCCTGTGGCTGCTGTGACTGCTGCTGGTATAGCAAATCATTTCATGTTCCACATTCCTGGTTAAATTTCTATACTCGAATTTTTATATCCGAGTTTCTTCTCAGCATTTTTGTTACATTATTATTATTATTATCATCATCATCATCATCATCATCATCATCATCCCCTTTATGCAGGGTATTCGCACTTATATACCTGAAACAAACCATGTTTCTAGGGTACACAGTGTCACAGTTATTCCGCGCATACTGTTAATTGTGCATATAGCGCTGTCTGCAATATTAATCTCTTTTGTGCTTCTACATTAGCACTTCCCGCAGTGTGTGTGCTGTGCCCAATACAGCTGTTTTCTGTAGTTCCTTGATATCGTGCTTTCCCGATATGATGCTCAAGTATTTTCTAAAGGATTTTGAAATGGTTCCAGTTGCTCCTATTATTACTGGCGTCACCTTTGTTTTTACATTCCACATGCGCTGTATTTCTATTATGAGGTCTTTATATTTTAGAATCTTCTCGGCTTCTTTCTTTATCACATTTCTGTCTCCCGTAATTGCTACATCAATTAGCATACATGTTCCTTTTTCATTACCCCGGATTATGATGTCTGGTTTATTGTTGGGGATGGTTCTGTCGGTTTGCAGTTGTTGATTCCATAATATGGTTACCTTGCCCACTCGACTTGTTTCTACTGACTTTGGTACATGTTCATACCAGAGTTCACTGTCTAATTTTACCCCCAGTTCCTTACATAATGTTGAAGTGCAGGTGAGCACACACTCTATCATGCCGCTTGATGTATTGTTCTTTTGCCAGTACTGGGCACGCTGACACAATGCGGTCTGCTGTCTCCTCAAATTGTTGACACAATCTGCATTTGCTATCTGTTTCTGTTTGCAATATTTTTGCTGCACGGTATTTTGTTTCCAGTGCTTGGTCCTGTGCTGCCACTGTTTCACCTTCAGTTTCTGCTTTCAGGTCTCCCTTTGACAGCCAGAGGAACGTGTCTTCCTCACTAATGAGCTGTTTATCAATGCTTCTAATGTACTGGCCATGCATTACTTTGTTTTCCCATTTTTCCTTTAAGGACTCTGCCAATCTTGCCTTTGTGTTTTGTATTCCATCTTGTTTCATGTCATTCTTATCGTTTGATTGGCTTAATTCATCTATGATCTTCGCTGCTGCTTTAACTGTTGAATTCACATGTGGTTGACTGCTGTCGAGGCTCCTTATAATACGAGTATTTACAAACTGGTCTTCTTTATGCCATTTGTTAAGATATTCTGCAATATTGCTTATCTCTGTTTTATATGCTGCTTCAATTTGTGACAGGCCTCTTCCTGCTCCTTTCCTCTTTACATACAGCCTCTCTAAATCAGCTTTAGGATGATGCATTTTGTACATGGTTAATATCTTCCTGGTTTTCCTATCAATTTTTTAAATTTCTTCTAATCTCCAATTAATTATATCAAAACTGTATCTTAATACTGGGACGGCTAATGTTCCAATTGCTGTAATTTTGTTTCTGGAATTTAATTCAGATTTCAGTATCATTCTTAGTCTCCTGGTGTATTCCTTGTTCAGTCGTTCTTTCATCTGCTGACGCTGTATGCCGTCACTTTCCTCAGTCCCAAGGTACTTGTATGTCTCTCCTTGTTCAAGCTCTTATATTTCTCTGTTGATGTCCACTACTAAATTTTGCGAGTGGACTAGTTTTCCTTTCTTAAATACAATCTTTGCACACTTGTCAAGCCCAAATTCCATGTGGATATCATCACTGAAGGTTGTGACCGTTTGTATCTGTTTCTGAAGCTCTTCTTCTGATTTGCCTAGCAACTTCAAATCATCCATGTTATATTATTATTATTATTATTATTATTATTATTATTATTATTATTATTTCTGACGGCAAAGTGTCTGTAATTCAGATTTTTTTGCAGCGATTTATTTGTTTGCGCTATAACCCAGTGTTAAGTTCAATGCGTTTTGCAATAACTACAAGAGAATATTTATAAAAATGCGTAATGCGTCTGGACACTTTTCTACGTTTGTTTTTAAAATTTTTGTCAATCTACAGGACTCCTGTTGTAGAAGAATAGACCCACCTATGTGAAATGCCTTTTTTTTCTCCCATCTTCTTGATGCTTTTACTGCACCGCATTAATATAGTGCATCCACTGGGAATGGGGAAAAATCCCTTCGAAAGCCCAATACATCACTGATAATATCGTAGTACCATATCGTACCGTACTGTACCATTATGTCATTTGGCGTCTCGATCTATATAGACTGATTTATTAGGGGGCAAAGGATGTTCACAAAGGCAGTTCCGAAACAATGCATCATATCACTGTTTAAATTTTGTGTTGAATTTATGTAGCGAAAAGTGGTGCGCCTGCGAGCATATGCATCAGTGCGTCTGAAACTTTGTAGTGACCAGAATACGGAATTGTGTTCTTTTGATTCAACTTTAACCTTTTGAATCCTAGCGGTAACTTTACGTACCACCAGGTTTAACATTAAAAAATTCTACGTGGTGCCCACATTGCGTTTATGTGTTTTGTACGGATCTCAGAACAAACAGCAACTTTTGCCTTATAAAACATTAAGAGATTGGTTTTTATAACCGAAGTGGAGAGTGTTTACAGCGCGGTACGCACTGATTCCTTGTATAAAACAGACACGCTTCGTCTTTAAAGGGTTAAAAGATTCTAACGACGGTGCATTGTAGTGTTAGCGGACTCAAGTGAAACTGCAGCGTTATTAACTATACGTTTCCACCTGAAGAAAAAAATAGGCCCAGATTTCGAAAAAAAGACTGCGGTGTAAAAACCCGAAGACGATGGACATTGTCAAAAGCACTACCGGACCTCATTTACTTTTCTAGATGTATGTTTTCAAAGTACATGACATTAACCCTTTAAAGACGAAGCGTATCTCTTTTATATAAGGACTCAGTGCGTACCGCGCTGTAAACACTCTCCACTTCGGTTATAAAAACCAATCTCTTAATGTTTTATAAGGCAAAAGTTGCTTTTTGTTCTGCGATCCGTACAAAACACATAAACGCAATGTGGGCTCCGGGTAGAATTTTTTAATGTTAAACCTGGTGGTACGTAAAGTTACCGCTAGGCTTTAAAAGGTTAATAAGAGTTTAAATTCCTTTTTATAGAAGCCCAACAAAAAACAAAAATTATTTCTATTCTGATACAAATAAATATGTGCCTTGTAATTAATACTAGAATTTTTAATGCCACTGTAGAAAACATGTTAATTGCCTATGGATGCTTTGCTTTAAAAGTTTCTCATATTTATTTTTATTTAAAAAGGTAACGTTCTTCCTGTCCACGACATCAAGTCGTATGGGGGGTGGGGGGAGTTAGAGGTGTAGCTCCAGTCATTCTTAAACTCGGCAGTGCATGGAGATGAGTGATTAACTTCTCTACCGACTGAATATAAAGCTAGGTGGGCCACAGGGCCGGCCTGGACGTTTTGGAGAAGTGAAAAATCTCTTACCCCCACCGGCATTCGAACCCCAGAACATCCAGCCCGCCTCGTGTTCGCTGTGCCAACTACACTACTACGGCCCTTTATGCGCTAATGGTTCTCCTATTTATATTGTTTTACAGTAAAACGACCGGCGACAACAATCGAGCAAGTTAACAACAGGATACATGGGCTGAAAGTATTATTAACTTCGGTATTTACAATTTATGTCTCCTGTTGTTAATCCGCTGCACCTATGTTGCCCCAGCTGGATTGTTGTACACGAGTAACGAGTGCCTTCAGGTTATTAACCCTTTAAAGACGAAGTGTGTCTGTTTTATATAAGGACTCAGTGCGTACCGCGCTGTAAACACTGTCCACTTCGGTTATAAAAACCAATCTCTTAATGTTTTATAAGGCAAAAGTTGCTGTTTGTTCTGAGATCCGTACAAAACACATAAACGCAATGTGGGCACCACGTAGAATATTTTAATGTTAAACCTGTTGGTACGTAAAGTTACCGCTAGGCTTTAAAAGGTTAAGACAACTTTAGGCCTTCTTGCTGCGCTTTACAAATCATCGTCACCCATCATTCAAAGCGAAACACGATCTTTTAGGCATAACGTTTCCTTGGTCGGTTGTCAAGTACGCAGTATTTTATGCACGCAGCCATTTCATTCCCGAATATCGCCATTTTATATTCTGGCCACGTCTTGGGTATCCTTTATATGGCGTGCAGGTTTGTCTCTTTGCTAGAAATGAACCGACTTCATTTTCCAGGAACGACCTTCTAATATGAACTTAACGTAACTGAAAACGAAATTTCCAGTGTTATATTCTTCGTCTTGAGTCATTTGAATATGGCATATACAATATGCTGTCTGTGGAGTCGAAAATAAGGAAGAAACTAGTGGTAGGGGGTGGAGGAAGAAGGAAAGAAATTATTCGTTATTATATATTGAAGAATCTATAAGAGGCAGGCATGAATAGAGAGTGGGAAGCAGTCAAGGGACGTAATGCCGAATGTATGAGTCGCATTCAGTAATGTTTAACAGCAGATTGTATTGTGTCGCACAGACGAACGTGATTCTCAGTGCAGACTGTAAGCCATTGAAGACTAAAATTAATCTGCATTATATATAAAGATTTAGTTCGTACCTCACAGAGAATAAACCGTGCTTAGTTATAAAAACAAGTTGCTTAATGTTGCATAGAGAGAGAGAGTGCTTCGTTGTTATAAAGAATCACACAGAACACATAAATATAGTCGAATCCGGTTATAACAACATCGATTTAAGAGACACATTCATACAACGTCACATGTTCTGTGATACCAATTAGTTCCTCACTATTAAACATAACATTGTACACCTCGGTTATAACAACACTCGTTTGTTTGGTTTGGTTTCGTTTCGTTTCGTTTCGTAGTCCTTTCCTCTTCTACCTACTCACAGTAGGTGTCGAGGTTGTTTATTTTCACTTGATCACACTCAGACACACACCACAGTCGGTAGGACTCCTCTGGACGAGGGATCGGCCTGACGCAGACACCTCTACCTGACAGCACAAGCACTGTACAAGATACAAACATCCATGCCCGCGGTGGGATTCGAACCCACTATCCCAGTAAGTGCTCGGACGCAGACCTACGCCTTAGACCGCGTGGCCACTCGTTTGTAACTACGCAAAATATGCAGTCCCTTTCATGACGTTATAACTGAGTTCGACTGCACATTGTGCGGACAAAATGTAGATTTGTTAGTCTCAAAAACTTGCTGGTACATATAGTTACCACTGGGGTTTAGAGTGTTGAAATACGTTGGGATTTTCAGCTCGGTGCTCCATTTTTCAGAGTGGTACTTGCACCGTTTGGTTTCTCAATATTTCCGTGCGTCATATTTTATCCTTTTATTCAAGTTGAATAATGATAAAGTATTGTCACAGGGGCGCATTCTCTCTTACAAGATTTGTTCAGCAATTTTTCACTTTTCTTTAGTGCTACGTTTTATACCACCGTACAAATGCGAGATATAAACTGGCCTGATGATGATGTACGCTGTAAAAGAAGGACTCATACACAGAGGTTCTTATATCGAACCCTGAAAGACATCGTTGCCCCTCTCCCTCCCCATAATCCCATTAGTGAGCCCCTCCTTTATGCATGTCACCTCGTCTTTCCATATTTCAGTTACTTCCATCACTAGCACAGACAGTGACACTTGTTCGTATCGTGTGCTGTGAAGGACACCGACGTCCTTGTAATTCTTTTATTTTGTTGTATCGTGATGGGTTTATGGGCTTTATCCATCGTCCGAAGAGTAAAATATTAAATATATTAAAAAATTAAAATCACAACGTTTCGGAAGCTGGCTCTGCTTCCGTCCTCAGGTGAATGGAGACAGAGCTAGCCTCCATCACTGTCCACTGGACAGTGATGGAGGCGAGCTCTGTATAAGGGGCCCAACAGAATAGGTGTTCCTCACTTCTCCCCCTCCATTCACCTGACGACGGAAGCAGAGCCAGCTTCCGAAACGTTGCGATCTTAATTTTTTAAATATTTTTAATATTTTACTCTTCGGAAGATGGATAAAGTTCATAAACCCATCACCACACAATATTATACACCATCGTCAAAACCTTTTAGAACTTTTATTTTGTCTTCAGCGGCGCCGCTATGAAGATCACGCAAAATTCTGAGGTGACAGGACTAGCCATATTTATTGTGTGTAACGTATTTATGGAAGTATGAGCGTAACGTATTAAGGAATTTGTTTGAACGCCTTCGTCTTTCTTAAAAGCAGCGAGAATTGTGTGTGAATGTGAAGAAATCCTTTGAGTAGAAGTAACTTATTCTTATATCTGTGGGAAGAAACACATGTTGACACCGCTATAAAAATTATGTATTTATTTTGTACAGCCTACTAATAATGTGTTTAGACTGTTACATTTCTTTTAACCCTTTAACCTTTTAGAGCCTAGCGGTAACTTTGCGTACCACCAGGTTTAACATTAAAAAATTCTACGTGGTGCCCACATTGCGTTTATGTGTTTTGTACGGATCTCAGAACAAACAGCAACTTTTGCCTTATAAAACATTAAGAGACTGGTTTTTATAACCGAAGTGGAGAGTTTACAGCGCGGTACGCACTGAGTCCTTATATAAAACAGAAACGCTTTTTCTGTAAAGGGTTAAAGACGAAATGCATTCTGTCTAATATAAAGACTCAGGGCGTACCGCGCAGTAAACACTGTCCACCTCAGTTTAAAAAACCAGTCATTAGAGGACGTGTCAGGTAAAAGTTGCAGTTTGTTCCCAGATCCGTACAAAATACATAAACGCGATGTGGGCACCACGTAGAATTTTTTAATGTTAAACCTGGTGGTACGTAAAGTTACCGCTAAGCTTTAAAAGGTTAATATAGTAATTGTGTAATAGTTGTTAATTCATGGTTCAGTAGTTTTACACGTTTTTATCTGTGTCTCTTTTCTTCCTTGCAGGTAAGTGTCAATGCATTTCCGCATTTCTTTGGATGGTGAGTGCCATTCATGTTACCCCGTATACCTTCTAATGGTAAGTGACATTCTGTTGAGTCCACTTTCGTTTGAGTGGTGTCAGTCCGTTTGAGTGGTGTCAGTCCGTTTGAGTGGCGTCAGTCCGTTTGAGTGGTGTCAGTCCGTTTGAGTGGTGTCAGTCCGTTTCATTAGTCCCACATACAAACCGTACTAACTTGGGGCATAACGCGGTTCAAAATATAGTACTTACTTTAAAATGAGTGTGGTCCTATTAAGACACTTACAGAACATTCAAATCTCCTGGGACGTTACGCCGTGTAGATTGGTGAATTTTTGCCGACGTTTCGAACGCTCGTACTGCCTTTATCTTCAGGGACCATCAGGCCGATGTTTTTAAGACTTCTTGACCGTGAAGATAGGGCACCATGGTCTTTCAAAACGTCGATAACCATCTGCCTGTCGACAAGGCGTCACATCCCAGAAAACTTGAGTCTTCAAAAAATTGCTGTTTTAACCTAAAATCTTGCAAAACCTTCCTATTTAAACAATAAGTATCATGAACCAGTAGTATTATAAGGGAATGAAGTTGCTTCTTTCAAAACTGCACTTGCGCAATAAAATTTGTTTTCATTACGCGTTTGTGTGTAATTCCAGCCAATTTTTGAGTAGAGTACTTCGACGTGTGACAAAGATTGTTTAATAGAATTGTGCCTAGCTTTTATAATTAGGTTTTTCCCAGTGATACGATTTCCCCTATGATTGTACATGAGGGTGCCATAAATTTTGAGTGCCATATTCTGACCTGTTACATTTTTAAATTAACCCCTTGAAGACGAAGCGTATCTGTTTTATATAAGGACTCAGTGCGTACCGCGCTGTAAACACTCTCCACTTCGGTTATAAAAACCAATCTCTTAATGTTTTATAAGGCAAAAGTTGCTGTTTGTTCTGAGATCCGTACAAAACACATAAACGCAATGTGGGCACCACGTAGAATTTTTTAATGTTAAACCTGGTCGTATGTAAAGTTACCGCTAGGCTTTAAAAGGTTAATATGATAAGATCAGAATCAGTGACAGAAAAATGCAGACTCGCCGTGGGTTTTCGGCACGTGTCACCCACTCTGGTGTTAAGAGGTTTGTGTCTTGACACGAAAACATGCGTCAGTATAGTCGAAAATATTTTTGCGTTTTAGCTTGTGTTTTGGGGCTTTATGTGACACCTGTGTTCATTTTGAAGGCTAGTTATTGCTTATTTAACCCTTTAAAGACGAAGCGTATTTGTTTTATATAAGGACTCAGTGCGTACCGCGCTGTAAACACTCTCCACTTCGGTTATAAAAACCAATCTCTTAATTTTTTATACGGCAAAAGTTGCTGTTTGTTCTGAGATCCGTACAAAACACATAAACGCAATGTGGGCACCACGTAGAATTTTTTAATGTTAAACCTGGTCGTATGTAACGTCACCGCTAGGCTTTAAAAGGTTAATTACCAAGTCGCGTGATGTAACTACTGATAATGAGTAAATAGGGTTATCTCCCTTAAGAGATTTATTTGTGATCTGATCTCATGTCTCGGCAACATTGTATTGGCCTGTTAAATCCTACAGCTAGTAGAACGTGATTATCCATACCTAAAATATTTTCCTAATTACTAACTAACTGACTAACTAGCTTGCTAGCTAGCTAACTTCAAAGACCTGAGTCCTTGAAAAGCTACTAGTCCTTGAAACTGGTCAAGAAATTCCCCGCATTTTATGGAAACTGAATATTCATTACCGCGTACACAATAATTCACCAATTTTTCCTCCCCTGAGTAAGATCAATTCAGTCCGTGCCTTCCCATACTATGTTTTAGATTGACTTTAATAATATCCTCGCTTCTAGACCTAGGTTAGATCTGCGCTCTTTTCGGATATTACGGAGCGTTGAGTGGTAGTTTTGTACCGACGTTTCGGGACAACCTATCGGTCCTAACTTCAAGCGTCAAGAATTCCGAGAATTCGTGGACTTGTTGACCGCGGAAGACTGGACCGATAGGTTGTTATGAAACGTCGGTACAAAACTACCACCTAGCGCTGCTTAAAATCCAAGAAGAGAGCAGATCTGATCTAGGTCGCGGCGGAAGCCTGAAGTGACGTTTTCCGAGTGGGTTCTTTCCTTCAGTTTCTAAAAGGTAAAGCAGTCCCATTACAGGCCTGGACAGGCCCTGAGGGTTCCAGGAGGTCGAGGCTCCCAGATTTCAAGACAGTCGGCACATGAAGGTGGTAAGGTTGTCAGCCATACGCACCGGCCGCGTTTACCCCCCAGGAAATATTCCTGGTACTCATTTCTGTTAGAGGCTGAATCGACCCCAGGGCCATAGTGCGACCGACAGGATTATGTCAATAAAAAAATCCACTGACACTATCGGGAATCGAACCCGCGACCTGCCGGTTTGTAGCGCCGTGCCTCAACCAACTGCGCCACCGCGTCCCCTTTTCTTCAGCTTCTGTACTCTGTAATTCTAGTAAGGACATAGCACAGTTCTGCGCTGAGATTAGAAAGCTTCCGTTGGTACTGTTTCGCAGGCACCTCGTACAAACTGAACAATGTTGTTGAGGGAGGGAATTCGTCACTGAATAAACACGCCTGAGGTGTTGGGGGGGGGGGGGGTACCACTGCTGAAGATACACAAGAAGGGGATTCTGGAAGAAAAATCATGTTATTCAATTTACGTTTCGAAGTTGCTTGGGTTGTAGATTACAATGCATGCATTCGTACATTTTCCTCCGAAATCTACCGTGCCTTTATCCTGTATCGGCATTAACGAAATGTGATTTTACTGAAGCACTCGAATGGGAGTAGTCCAGACCTTTGCAAGAGGATAGCTTAAAGAGAAGGTCTCGCGGTATTGGTGTGCACTTGGTGACTAGGAAAATGTGTTGGGAATTCATGATTGAACAGTCCAGTATACTTACCTTGGTATGCGAGAGAGTTTTACTTATGTAATCTTTGGTATCGATTATATGTGGTTTTATTTCATCTTTGTAGTTTAGGTTCTTTGAATAAAGACAGGTTGGTAGACCTGTTAGAGTTGGCGAACCTGTCAAGAAAGTAAGCAAGGTGTTTTATTTACTTTCCCGCACGACAAAATGTTCCAAAAATTTGGACAACAAGGTTGAAGACCTGGGAACGGACAGATACAGGGTGTCTTCCCCCCCTCCCCCCCCCCAGGTACTGGAGCTTTATTGAATAGAAAACCTTCATCCCCCGGGAAATCCCATTGCTCTACTCAGAGAAGTGATTTGAGGATAAAACTGCCCAATACTTGAATTTCCATCTTCCCAAGTAATGATTGGAAATTTACAGCGTGTACATAAAATGCTTGGACACCGTACTGGAATGAGATTCCCACACCAAAAAGAATGAAGAAGGTCATATAAACATGTGTCCGCAAATCAGTGGTTTTTGAGTTTAATTGAAATATTACATTCAACAGTAAACACCTTTAGATTTTTATTTTTTTGGACACTTAAAAAACCTGCTGTATTAAGCCGCCACTGAAAATAGAGAGACACTTTGCTAACGCGTTGTATATGCCTGTCAAACCGTTATATAATTAGTATATAAACATAGGCGTAATATTTTCTACTTTTATTTGCGTAATTTTTCGATCTTCTGACGTAACTTCGTTAAGCAAAATGCAACATGAAGGAACTTTTTTTTGTTTTCGTTATCAAATCGGTTATCGGTTTAACGATCCTACGCACTGATCTGCTTTTGTGCACAAGGGGAGTACAATGTTGCGTTGTATAAAACACATGGCACGAACAAACGAGGAGTTCAACTGTCGAATGCAGATCATGTTTAATCACGTGGTACAGTAACATACTTCCCCAGCAAGTAGGCAGGTTACGCAGTGAGTTCATCACAAGATGCCACGGCTTGCGGAGTGTGTAAACTCTGGTACGTTTCGATCGTGCCCTGCTTCCGTTCAATCGCTATCTGTTTCAGTAACATCATTTATATTAACCCTTTAAAGACGAAGCGTATCTGTTTTATATAAGGGCTCAGTGCGTACCGCGCTGTAAACACTCTCCACTTGGGTTATAAAAACCAATCTCTTAATGTTTTATAAGGCAAAAGTTGCTGTTTGTTCTGAGATCCGTACAAAACACATAAACGCAATGTGGGCACCACGTAGAATTTTTTAATGTTAAACCTGGTCGTATGTAAAGTTACCGCTAGGCTTTAATAGGTTAACAACATTTACATCTTGTGTTTATTTCACGTGTTATCTCTAAGCTTACTTTTGTTGCGTATTTCTTGTACTGCCAAAGTTCACGCAAAGTTATATATGTTTTCTGTTTCAATAAGTTAAAATAAAAAAGTCATATAATGAAATTATATTTCGTGCAACTGAAAAGGCGTACTTTGCTGTTCCGACGTTTCGGAGGATCGTGGTGCCTCTATCTTCAGAGTGATCGAATCAGGTTTAGGCGGATTGTGAAGTGATTGTTCATGTGATTATATAGAAGGTGTTCAAGGATTTTAATCAATCAGAAATAAGGAAAGGGCAAATGGTATCAATTGGCTCGATGAAAGATCTATATTTTCTTTCCCTTCCCACAGCTCTGATTGGCCAAAATCTTTGCAATATTGCTTTGAAATCGACAAATTTCGTCCTGCCAGTCACTTCAGCATACACCTGAACCAACATCAGTCAGCCAAAATATGGAGATAGCATATCCGTCCTAAACGTCACGCGGTGTAAAAAGCCGAAATACCGTTATTTTAGAAATACCATATAGCCAGTTGGATCTATTCGGTGTTGTGTTCTAAGCGTGTTGTTTAATGACGCTGTTAGTTGCTAAGTGTTAAGTACTGTCAGTGTTACAGGAGTGAATGAAGGCAGTGCGTTGGTGGAATAAACTTGACACAATTGACTGGAGATAAGTAAAGTACTTGAAGTCTGTCTGTGTCCCTTTGCCCGTCATAAATCCCACATGGACTGATCTCAGCAGGAACCCGGCCCTCCGCGTTAAGAACACCTCCCAACGACGCTGCGGAACAAGTTTCATAATTCCGATGTAAGTGATGACGCTGATTTCCGTGTTCTTCCATTTTGCTTACAGTTTGCTTTAAAGATGCTGTTTCACATATATTTATGTATTGTTGTCTCCTTTACTCGCTGTTGGCTTCAAATTTTCTCCATAGTGACTTTTTTCCCTGTACACTAAAAGTCTGTTCTTTGCTCAGGCTGAGATAAAGTTTTATGTCCATATAAAACTATAAGTAATACTATTTTGTATGCATTGGTTTTTGTTTCACGTAGAATATGGGAATAAAAGTGATTGTGTACTAAACGGTAACTGCTAATGTATATCGGAATATTTTTTAAAAACAGCGAAGTTTAAATGTTAGATATTATTAGGCACGTGTCTGTAGAAACGTGGCTGAGGAGGGACTGATAATTCTGTGGACAGAGACGAGTTTGGTACACGTGGCTTCCACTAACAATTCTTTTTGAAATTCCTTCGATTTAATGTTTCTTTGCTTTTGTTTGATCCCCCTTTTTTTTGTACCAAGCCCTCAAGTAATGTGGGCATATAGAAGGAGTTGAAAATTAATTGTAATTTCCAAGGTCATCAGTGGATAGGCGGCAGTGAAAACATCTAGCCTCGGACATTCCCTTCGTAACAAATGCCCAGTGTTTCGGCTCGCTAGAAGGCGGCGTCTCTCAAAACCACTGTGGGTAAAATAGTGGTGATATATAGGGTATACACAAAAGAATGGTGCGGTTTCAAAAGTTAACAAGAAATTTATTTCTCACCTTACACGGGCACAACGTACACCGTCAGCAGCGGCAACTGTCCAAGTTTCTCATGCGCTACCAGCAGTTCGCTTCTCGTGCTTACTGCGGGGCTGCGGGGCCAGTTTCCAAGATGGCGTCGCAGCAGGAGAAGGCGTTCTGTGTGCTCCGTTTTGAGGTATCCAGATCTGTGATTACAGTGCAGCGTGAGTTGCTTTCTTTGGGGGTTCGTTAAAGACAGCGTTTACGTACCACCATTGCCCATGTCCCTCAAGGAACTTCGTGATCGGATAACGCATGCACTGCAGACCATTACAGCGGACATGCTACACCGAGTCTGGGATGAATTTGATTACCGTGCGGATGTGTGTCGGGTGACTCAGGGTGCACACATTGAAGGATTGTGATTAACGCATGAGAAACTTGGACAGGTGCCGCTGCTGACGGTGTACGTTGTGCCCGTGTAAGGTGAGAAATAAATTTCTTGTTAAATTTTGAAACCGCACTATTCTTTTGTGTATACCCTGTATATAGTGAAAACACAAGTTTGTGTCTTTTCTAGGAATTTATCCGTAATCCTATGGTTAATGGCCAGTAGCTTTACCACTAGAACACATAAAAAGGACGGATAAGATATTTGACACTTAAGTGGGTTGCTCACTCTAATGCATGTGTTTTTGTCCATGTTGCGGTTTTGAATATTGCACCAAACACGTGCTTGTCATACTGACGTGAGCTGGCGTACCTAACCGATAAGTATCCTCTGTTGGTTCGTAGAATAGTCGGTGCTCATTAATAAGCACGCATGCAGAAACTTTGGAAGCTTTATTTTGAATGCACGTGACAACAGAAAGGAAAACTTTGATGGTTAATGGGTTTATGGTTGCTTAAATTGGCTGGATTATTCGCTACAGTGAATGCTTTGAACCAGCGTTCTGTGAAGCAAAGTGCATGTTTCACACTGGAGTCCCTGTCTGAAACAGTTGACTGACACGTTACGTGTTAGAGACTAGCGAACACAATGAAGTACGGTGAATGGGAGGGACGTTTTTTCAGTGCAAAGCATTTAGTGCGAACAGAAAACTAATTCTTAGCCTCAAAGAAGACCGCTTAATTACACATTCAAACAAGGGAAGCATTTCGTCTTAACCTTGTCTTTCGACTCAAAATATTGTCTAAAGTTAGTATGTCTGTCAAAGCACGTTGCAACATTGTTGTAACCTGGGGTACGCACTGCCAGTAAACGTACTGTATGAAATGTAATTCCCTCGATCTCGAGATTTTTACAGCGGTGTGGTTGAGAACCCTGTTTTTCTGGGATATGACGCCGTGTTACTGCGTAATCAGTTCCCATGTTTGAAACGTAGTGCCTGCAACTTCAAGGCTGTAGGTGTCCGACTTGTCTCGGACATCTAGGCCCCTTCTAAACGGCAGGAACCCTTCACCCAGTGACGCATTGCCAGCGTAACGGAATCCTAAATTCTGTTTTAATGTCCTTGCTTGCAATGATTACTTTGACTTAAACAATTACCTTTACGACACCGATATTGTAATAAAAGTATGTTTCATGTTTGTATAGTTACGTAACGTGTAACGCAATTTTCTTCGCGTTTTCAAGTGATTCTCCGCTTACTGCGTGTAAGGATGGGTCTCTAAACCGCAGGCCGCCAGGTTTTATTTTGCGCCCTGCGGTCACATTTGTAAACTGTGTATGTATTATACAAATCACACGATAATTTAGGCCTTTGGGTATACCACTTATATACTTCCACGTGCGGCCCGCAAACCAGCCCACAATAATGGTTGCGGCTGTTTGCCATAAAAGGTCTGAAGGCCTATGGTCGGTCGGATGTAAAACGTCCAGAAGATGTTGTCACTTGTCTGGCTTAACACTTATGGTCCAGTTCCCGTATCTTGATACTTTGAAGGTATTTAAGAAATGCGGAGAAGGTGGGGTAGGTATTCACCTGGCCAGTGTATATGGCTCAGCAAATACCACCAGTTTTGTTTTTAGTGATGAAGGGCCCCGCAGCAGACGCTACGGACGCACCGCAGCCTCGAGGCTTCTTGTGCAACCCTGTGATGAAGATGACAATGATGATTATTATTTTTTATCCGTTTCCTAGTAATAGAGCATAGGTGGAATGAAATTGACAGGGGAAAACCGAAGTACTCGGGGAAAAACCTGTCCCAGTGCCACTTTGCCCACCACAAATCCCACATGGACTGACCCGGGATCGAACCCGGGCTTCCGCGTTGGGAGGCCGGCGGATAACCGTCTGAGCCATGGCACGGCCAATACCACCAGTTCAAAAACTATTTATCACTTACATTAGAGTGACTGTGCCTGCTCCTAATGTTGTAGTGGCCGATGTATTTGGGACTGGTACTGTTCACTGATATCTCCTGCCATAAAGCAGCTACTGTCTCCAGACCATGCCCCTCCCTCTCCTTTCGTCTTTCCCCACTTCCTCACCCCCGCAAGTTTCAAGATACGGGAACCGGACTGTACTAAGCCCAAAGGAACGGAAGCTACCGACAAAAATATTTTTTCGTTGCATAGGTGGACGTATATAGACGAATTAAGAACTAGAATGGTAAATCTCTTGTAAATTTCGATGTGCATTTAATAGTTCTGACTCTTGTATTGGACATTTTGCATTCATTGATTCATTGTACACAACAGATGATACAGCATACTTTATGAAACATCCGTTGATATATTTGAATTAAAGACAAACTTGGATCGGCTTGGGTATGCTCCATTTTTTTCGTACAAAAGTACAAATGCATAACTTTATATGCGTCGAGGAAGAACTGACAGTAATGGAATCTGACACGCCCCCTCCCCCCCCTCTGCAGTGAGGTAGTGAGATGTGCCCAGCTAAACCTCCCGACTCCTCACTATCCCTTTCTCCCGTCCATCCACTGAAATAATTACGTTGAACCATACATTAAAATATATATTCTCTCCAAATTGAATTCCGGTTTGTGCCACTGTCTAGATTTACCCCCTTAAAAGCCTGCCTCTGAAACATGCATGCTGTGTATAATTGCTTTTAGGGTGGGATGAAATGATAGCTTTGCTGCACGGTATGTATTTTCGTACATACAGAAGCTTCTGTGTCAGTCGTAGAATTCAGTCCGGCTGTCACTTTGAGGTTGGAGTAGATATATTGGCACTAAACAAATAAGGCCAGAAGTACGTACCGTTTCGGGCCCACGTAAATTATCGTTCGTCGAACGAAACGTCTTGACGCAGTAATATGGATAGAGTAAACCATCGAGGGGCAAGACGGATTGCACGTGTGGTACCAGCGGAGAGAATGAAGTCACTTGTCATATTTGTATTTCATTTTTCTGAGCTGTCGGAAGGTACGAATGGGAAACTGTCTTTTTTTCGGCCTTTATTTTCCTATGGATGATATGAAACAAAGCGAGAGCTAGTGAGAATGTAAAGAAAATTTAAAAACATGGGCTTTCGTTAATTATTCCCTTCGCCAAGTATTATTAAAATAATAAAGTGAGATAGGCTGTACGTGCAGTATACATAGATTTGGTGCAGAAGTTTAGTCTGCAAATTGGAAGGGTTGAGACTTAGATGCGAGGATAATATTAAAAATGAAGTGAAGTACGTGGAGTGTGGAGCGGAGTGGATTGGACTGGCTGGCCCACGGTATGGACCACTCAAGAAGAGAGGCTGCCGGGCTGCAGCCCCCCTCCCACACAATCGAAATTTTAAAAACTTGTATTTTTAGACGCAATGATAGGGCTATTAAACGTTTTACCATTCAGCCGAAATCAACCGCTGAAATCGGCTTATGACTAGTACATTAGAATTTTAAAAATTAAAAACCGTAGGATGTCTTATATAAAATTAAAACAAAAACAAAAGACATAGTGGGTTGAATTAGGTGAGTCATGGAACATTTAATGACACTTGTTTGTACGTAATTGCAGTTGCAAGCAGTGTTATGTTACCGTTATACTTAACGAAATCATTTTTATAAAGTAATTTTTTAAAATCAAACATAAATTACACACAGCCCCTGGATCAGCCCCCCCCCACCCCACCCCCGCACCGCCGAACCCGATGAAAAACTCTGAGTTCGCACCTGAAGACACGTTAATCTTTCTTCAACGCGTGTTACGACAAGACGCAGGGTTTGAGTGTGTAGCAGTTCATACCCTGCGTAGTATTTCATTTCCTGCTGCAGAAAAAATTATGCAGCGTTTCTGTATGTCTAAAGCGTGGCTACGTGGAACGCTTCGGATTAAGGAAGGTAAACTTAAAACTGTCAAATTCTGAAGCACAAACCTTCAGCTCAATCGTGATTGATGATCACGAAGATTGACGTCCATGCGTGGACCTGAGGATAGCATCGGAACGGGGTATGAGTGCGGGAAAGTTGTCTTTGGAGTACACTCTTCAGAACTTTGTGCGCCGTTCTGAGAGACTAATGGAGACGAATGTAATGGCTGTTTATACGCTGTAAGACGGCGAAGAACTCGAGAAGTTGAGCAAGTACATTGTGAGTTCATCCACGAGTGTAATCCTGAAAACACAAAGAACTGTGCGTGACGCAAACCAAGAAGTCAAAATGAAGCTGTTGTCTAGTTAGGAGCATATAAGTGAGTGTTCCTGAGTAACAAGTTAAAATAATTGATAGAAATTACTAATTTTAACTGAAATAAAGTAAGATACAAATCTATTCTTTCTCAAAGAAGCGATCAGTCACAGCCAACTTTTCCTTTAGTTCTTTTATTTTTGAGCTACGAAGGTGTGGCTTTGTGAATCCACCATCAGGCGGTACGTATACAAGAACAAGCTAACTGTACACAGTTGGAGCGAAAGGCCTTCTCCTTTACAAATACAGATAAACAATTTTTATACAATATAAAAGAATATAATAAAAGTTTAAAAATAGTACAATTACAAAATGAAGTGTAAGGTAAATAAAATTGTGAAGAGTGGAGCGTCGACCGTGAGATGCAAATGGTTGTTAAACTGTGCTGCGGTAGCGTCAGTACTGCACAGTGTTGGATTTTATACGTTCTTGTTTTCACCATCGATAGGTATTAGCTTCCCAGGAATGCTTCTCTATAAAATTGCAAGTAATAATTTTTCTTCACAGAATCTATATTAATGTATCGTTAAAATTTATAGCGAGCGTCACAATACTGATAGACCATACAAAAAGACTAATCACCAACAAATGCACAAAGAGAGCTTTGTCGTCACTCTTAACACACTCCTACATGTTTCGACCCTGCTGGGTCATCTTCAGGGAGAACTTTTCGTTACCGTTACACTAGGGTTGCACTTTACAGTTGAGTGAGAATGTGAACCCTCTGCGGTCCGGCGGACCGCGGAGAGTTCACGCCTCCAAAAACAACGCAGTACACAGTGAACAGCACATTCTCACTCAACTGTAAAATGCAACCTTAGTGTAACGATAACAAAAAGTTCTCCCTGAAGATGACCCAGCAGGGTCGAAACATGTAGGAGTGTGTCAAGATTGATGATAAAACTCTCTTTGTGCTTTTGTTGGTGATTAGTGTTTTTGTATGATATAGTGCATGGACATGGAACACATTAAGACTGGTAGACAATGTTTGTACATTTTTAGGCGCCGATACATAAAAAAAGTCTACGCATTCTTTGGGAAAAAGAAAAACTGAAGACTCGTATAGAAAACATTCCTGGGAAGCTAATACCTATCGATGGTGAAAACAAGAACGTATAAAATCCAACACTGTGCAGTACTGACGCTACCGCAGCACAGTTTAACAACCATTTGCATCTCACGGTCGCCGCTCCACTCTTCACAATTTTATTTACCTTACACTTCATTTTGTATTTGTACTATTTTTAAACTTTTATTATATTCTTTTATATTGTATAAAAATTGTTTATCTGTATTTGTAAAGGAGAAGGCCTTTCGCTCCAACTGTGTACAGTTAGCTTGTTCTTGTATACGTACCGCCTGATGGTGGATTCACAAAGCCACACCTTCGTAGCTCAAAAATAAAAGAACTAAAGGAAAAGTTGGCTGTGACTGATCGCTTCTTTGAGAAAGAATATATTTGTATCTTGCACTCAAACGCCAACTGGAATGATGAACATTAAGTTTGCAATGAAGTAAAAAGGTAAAACTATTCTTTTGCAAACGATGAATGCATGTAGAAGCAGTGGAGGTACTGATTCACTCATTCTTAACCTCTGCACCAGGTACAAGTAAGTGGGTTTCTTTGCTTGTTTCTCGTTTTTCTTTCTTGATTATCACATTTTCCATTATTTCTCATTCCAGTGGTTTAAACCAAAATATGTGACTTGACTCAGAGTAGCCTCCTATCTGTATACTATGCACTGCACCAAGTAGTTTTGTCTGTTACACTCTTCCGTTTCGTTTCACGATCCAATTACTTATTGCTGCACCCAAACAAAATATGCAGGCCTATCGCTATTAGAACTTTGGAGCGTGGAGCTAGTAAAAGTAATTTGTTGTCGTTTGTATTTCACTAAATTGGGTGTATTTTGCATTCATTTTTCATACTTTCATACTGTGCATTGTTTTGATTGGATGCTGAAATTATTTTTGTTAACTGAACAATAAACAATAGGAGGTAAAATCAGGTACTACGTAAATTAAATGAAATCAAGACCAGTTTGCAGATGAGTTGCCATTTTAGTAAAGCAAATACGTGTGGAGAGTAATCATAATATGACTGTGAAATCTGACAATTTCGCACGGCTATACACTTGATTTTAATTTTATGTCACGTTTGTTTATTGTCGTGCATTAAATCATTATTAACACTCACATTACACCCCGGCATCTGTTCTGGGCACAGAAGTGCTTTAAATGTGGCTGAAAAATTCCCATATTGTTAACGAATATGTTTGTATTTAAGTAAAGAATCGTTATTTCTTTCATATATTACTGCTGGTTTTGTCTCCTTAATAGTAAAAAACTAGCACGTAAATAGATCGGTAATTTTGCTGTGTTTTGCTTATAAATAATCATGCCCCTTGCTCTGGGTTAAAACGTAACATGTAAGAACTGTATAGTGTTAGCACCATGTGTTTTACAGTATATAAGTATACTATATATTACTTTTATTTATATTTTGTAACATATGTGGGCCGATCCCAGTGGCCGCGCCGTCTAAGGCGTGGGTCTATGGCCGAGCGCTTGCTGGGATCGTGGTTTCGAATCCCACTGGAGGCATGGATGTTTGTCTCTTGTGAGTATTTATATTGTCACGTAGGGGCCTCTGCGACTGGTCGATCCCTCGTCCAGCGGAGTCCTACCGACTGTGGTGTGTGTCTCAGTGTCATCAAGTGAAATACAAACCATCTACACCTGCTGTGAACAAGTAGGTAGAAGAGGGAAGGACTACGAAACTTACAGGAGTCTCAAGACAAGGTTCTCTGGAAAATCTTTTGATGTAAGAAGCTTGGGCTAAATATGAACATATAAGAAGAAACTTTGTAAATTTTGTGGACTGTCTAGCATTGTTACAGCGATGAAATACGAGACAGTAAGCTGGGTTAGTCATGTAGTTGGGATACGGAGTGAAGAATGAACATACAGGGTGTTTCGCGACTTGTGGACATTACTGCATGAGGTGATTTCCTAGGTCTTTGTGATCAAAAAAGTTCACATAAACATGTGTCCGATTTTGGACGGTTACGGAGTTATGGGAATTTTTTAATTCCCGTACACGCCTTCGTGTGAACCGCGTCTTACGGAACGAGCTGGCGGGTGACGGTACTCAACTAGGTGGCTTATCGTTTGCGTTGCAAGCATTATTTTTTCCACCTGGCTCGCCCACCCAGCTATAGACAGTCCAGTTCCCGTATCACGACACTCGGAAGGCATTTAAGTAATGCGGGGAAGGTGGGGTGGGTGGGTATTCGCCTGGCCAGTGTATACTGAATGACTCAGCAACTGCTACGTGTTCAAAAACCCTTATCACTTACATTACAGTGACTGTGCCGGCTCTTAATATTCCCTACAGTATGGCGATAGTTTCGTAAGGGCGTGGGCGGTAGAAGCCACACACTATAGAGTGCCTGTTTGTTCGTACGTATTCTCATCTCGGTGCGTCGGTTATGTTCACGATGCCGGTTACATTTTCAGTTGCAGAGTACGCAGATACAACTCTCATGTGTGGGCAGATGAGAATCCCCACGCCACTGTGGAAAGCAACTTCCAACTACGTTTTAGTGTCAATGTGTGGTGTGCAGTTCTGGACGATCAGCTGACTGGTCCTTTCATCTTGGAAGGTCGTCCTACAGGAGAGGCGTACCTCCGATTTCTGCAGGAGGAATTGCCCCAACTTTTGGAAGATGTGCCTTTGAATAAACGAGGTCGTACATACTTCCAACATGGCGGAGCTGCTCCTCATTTTTCACGTGAAGTTAGAAATTTCTTGAACTATCATTTCCCTAGGCGATGGATCGGACGCGGCGGTCCCCTCAATTGGCCAGCCAGGTCTCCAGACTTAAGCCCACTGGATTATTGTGTATGGGGATTGATGAAAGAACTGGTTTACAGTGTGAAGGTGGGAACGCGAGATGCATTGCTTGGTCGTATTTTGGATGCCGCAGACCGCATCAGAAACAGCGGAAGCTGCAACGAGCAACTCGCGCAGTTCACAACCGAGCGGCAGCCTGTGTTGCGGCCGGCGGTGGCATTTTCGAAAACCAGCTTTAAGCACGGATCAATTCAAATTAAAGGTAATTTCACGAAGTTAACTTTACATTTGTACTTTAAATGTATCAGGTATTGTGCAGGTTTATTATTTTGTTCCGTTTATTGTGAATTATCCTTACCCTCTCTTCTAAGTTTCAAGCGGTCATAACTCCGTAACCGTCCAAACTCGGACACATATTTATATGAACTTTTTTGATCACAAAGACCTAGGAAATCACCTCCTGCAGTAATGTCCACAAGTCGTGAAACACCCTGTATATTGTGCTCCAGCGCTGTGTAAGCTTTACGGACGATAATGTTAGATGGAGTTTAACCCTTTACAGACGAAGCGTATCTGTTTTATATAAGGACTCAGTGCGTACCGCGCTGTAAACACTCTCCACTTCGGTTATAAAAACCAATCTCTTAATGTTTTATAAGGCAAAAGTTGCTGTTTGTTCTGAGATCCGTACAAAACACATAAACGCAATGTGGGCACCACGTAGAATTTTTTAATGTTAAACCTGGTCGTATGTAAAGTTACCGCTAGGCTTTAGAAGGTTAAGGCAACATGTTTTGAGGATTACAGGTGAATGACCGTGCTTCAGGTTCGTGTCTAATAAAGGAATTTAGTATTACTGATGTCTAACCATTGCGTTTTACTGGCGGAGTTAGTTGCTCTAACAAACGTCTGTTCTAATTGTGTAGGCAGTTTCTTTCCTGCAGAACTTCCAGTGCTGATCGTTATGGTTGTGAACCTGCGCTTCGTTTGTGGAGGGGCGGGGCCGTCTTGTCATTAGCGTGACATTAACGGTGTGTGTGTAGCTTTTTATTGGGCATTTTAAATTTAATTATGAAATAAATGCTACACACAATTAGGACTAACGAATTTGTACCACTGTGTGATATAAAAATATATATATAATATTTCTCGTTATGTGACTGTGGTGGTGCAATTTAGGTCTTTTGACAGATTTGTTGAAAGGATATAAAATACACTCTGTGAGCTCTAAATATGAGAGTAAAAATTTAATTAATATGTAATCGTATTACAGTCATGCTAGTGCGTTATTACAATAGCGTCAACACTGTACAAGCTGAGAACATAAAGTTTACATGTAATTAATTGTAATGTTTATAGACTCTCAGATTTTGATGAATTAGCGAGAATTTAATGGAAATTGCTAATACGCTGGCATTTGTTTTATTTTACATCATTAAGTAAATATTTGGGGGGCAGGCCGTGGCGCAGTTTGTTGAGGCACTGCACTACAAGCCGAGAAGGTCGTGGGTTCAATTCCCGATGGTGCCATTGGAATTTTTCAATCCTTCCAGCCGCAGTGTGGCCCTGGGGTCGACTCAGCCTCTAACAGATATGAGTAATGGAGGTAAAGGCGGCCGGTGCGTAGGATTTGCAACGTTACAAGCTTCATGTGCCGATTGTCTTTGAAATCTGGGAGCCTCAAATTCCGGGAGCCCTCAGGTCCTGTCCAGGCCTGTAATGGGATTGCTTTATCTACCTTTACGTAATTATTTGAAGCCATAACATGTCAGTCGGTATAGCGACTCTGTTACAAACTGCATGACTGAGGAATCGCGGGTCGATTCCCCATCAGGGTTACGATCAAAATGTCTTCTCCAAATATCAGTATCAGTTGTGGGATCCACTCAACGTTGTACTCGGTGGGTGCTGGGGGTTGTTAAAAGGCCAGCGGTGAAGGTGATCACTAAATCTAAGTACCAAGGTTACGGATGACTGCAGCTATGCTTTTATTCTCCCATATATTTTCATTGTCTGCACAAACACAGATCTACCTCGTACGAAGTACTTTATTTGTCGTATGTAGATGCAAGTAGAATATCTATCTGCACGTTTATCACTGACTTCCCTTAGCCTTTTAAAGCCTAGCGGTAATTTTACGTACCACCAGGTTTAACATTAAAAAATTCTACGTGGTGCCCACATTGCGTTTATGTGTTCTGTACGGATCTCAGAACAAACAGCAACTTTTGCCTTATAAAACATTAAGAGACTGGTTTTTATAACCGAAGTGGAGAGTGTTTACGGCGCGGTACGCACTGAGTCCTTATATGAAACAGATACGCTTCGTCTTTAAAGGGTCAATTTAATTTATGTGTGTGTGTGTTCATATAAAAGGAGAGGGGGCGTGGGGAGGTATTGTTTCGTTTCGTAGTCCTTAACTTCTTCTACCTACTCACAGCAGGTGTCGAGGTTGTTTATTTTCACTTGATCACACTGAGACACACACCACAGTCGGTAGGACTTCTCTGGACGAGGGATCAGTCTGTCGCCGAGACCTCTACCTGACAACATAAACACTCACAAAAGAGAGACATCCATGCCCCTGGTGGGATTGGAAACCACGATCACAGCAAGCGCTCGGCCGCAGACATACGCCGTAGACCGCGCGGCCACTGGGATCGAGGAGATATTGTTGAGTGAATTTTCTAGTACTGGAGCCTGAAGTACACAAACCGAGTGTAATGCGTCGAAGTAAAGAGGGTTAAACACTGGCGAAGAGGAAAATACTCTGATGATTATTTATTAATGGACTTTACTGAATGCCGTGATGAAACTTCTCCACGTACAATGTGTGTATTGTGCAGTGAAGTTTTGCAAACTATTTCTATGGCGCGTAGCAAGTTAAAGATAAGTTTGAATGAAAACAGCGAAAGTGAAGGTGATCATGTAGTTTCTTTTAACATATGTTAAAAAGCCTATCGGCAATGAAGACATAAATATGCACACAGAATTCAGATCTGGAAATGAAAATTCACTTACGGCTTCCATGAAGGTAAGTTACCGCATTGCACGTGAAGGTGAAGCACACACATTCCGGGGAAGGGGGGGGGGGAACTTGCTAAGCCCTGTGTTTTTGATTTGGCTGCATGTATGGTAGATGAGGAAGCTGCCAGGAAAATTCTGTTAGTGCTGTTATCTGACATTATGATTGCGCGATGATGGAGTTGGTTGAGGCACTGAGCTACAGGCCAGAAGATCGCGGGTTCGATTTCTCATGGGGTCTATTAGGATTTTTCATTGACTTCATCCTTTCGGGTCTGGGTCGACTCAGCCTCTAACAGAGATGAGTATCAGAGATATTTCCTGGTGGGGGTAAAGGCGAGCGGTGCTTAGGGCTGACAATTTTACCACCTTCGTGTGCCGAATGCCTAGAAATCTGGGAGTCTCAACCTCCTGGGTCCCTAAGGGCCTGTTTAGGCCTGTATAGGAATAGCTGTATTTTTTTATATAACAAGTCAGCGTTCTCAGAACATAAACTGCGGGGTTCTAAGCCCGATTGATAAAACGTGCCATTTTGCTTTAATATTTTACAGCCCATTGGTCAGTGTATGTACCACCACTTCTAAATGTGTGACCTATGAATTTTGTCCACATAGTGTGTTTATGTCTTTCATATGATTTTTACAGTAAATAGCGATTGTTTGCCTAGACAACATCAAATAGTTTGTCTTTGTGTTCTGTGTGTAGCACGAACTGAATTTTCTTATATAATGCGCATTAATTGACGCAAACTCTCGCGTCAGAGGGGGCTCCTCGAGATGGTATGAAAGTATCTTTCACAAGCACGCTAATATCTGTTAACGAACCCGTGAGCGTGTTTCGACATCACGATGCACTGGCTGGTTGGCCGTTAGTTGTAACCTGACTCTGACTTTAGTAGGTCTTCAAAGGGTTAATATAATGCCGACTGCATCGTGCATTATATTTTTACATCAATAATAATCAATCAATCAATTATTTATTTATCAAGTATTTATTAACTTGCAGGCTTAACAGCAAGAGTGCCTATTATAAAGCCAGCACAAAAACACAAATACAACATAAAAACAGCACAGATACACAAAACAAGCACTAAACAAACGAACAAACAAAAGAAAATAATCAATCAATCGTTATTTATTAACGTGCAAGCTTAACAGCAAAAATGCCTATTATAAAGCCTGCACGAAAAGAAACACAAACACAAAAACAGCACAAATACACAAACACTAAACAAACTAACAAATAGGCAATCAAAAGAATTCAGTATATATGTAAAATCACTGGGGCAAAACCCCTGCACTCTGAAGAAATACAAATAAGTTAATGTAAGAAATGTGAGAAGTGTCCAGTTTCAGCATAAAAACTGCTGTAATAATAATAATAATAATAATAATAATAATAATAATAATAATAATAATANAACTGCTGTAATAATAATAATAATAATAATAATAATAATAATAATAATAATAATAATATGCTTATATTGTGATTGTGAATTGGAAATTCTGGGGGAAGGAGATTTTTGAAGACAGTTTCGAAATTTTGTTCCAGAATTTTCCTGGATGTATTCCAGAAAGGCAGCATACGTACGATCACGGTTAGCCCACAGTCAGGAGAAGAGAACTTGAAATTTTTAAAAATGCAACAGCAGCAGTAACCACCCAGCCGCCATGCTGTATTCAATAATCACAAAATACCCACTTCTGAAATATCTTCTAGGATACCTATAGACGATTTTTATTGCAATCAGTTTACTCACTATCTTTTTTTTCATGTGCCGTTTTACAGATAGCAACACCATTTCATTACATTTACACCGCTTCTCTTGTTAGCTGTCTCATTACGGCTGCCATGATGCGCCATATACAGTACTTACATTATCGCACGACCGACCGTTGTGTGGCGCTGGCATCGTGTGTCTCTCCGCGCCAGTGAGGTTCGGTCTCGCAATAAAAGAGACAATATAGTCTACATAATTGTATCTTTCTAATAAACTTTGAACTGGTGAAGCGGTCGAGTACAGTGATAGTGTTCTGTTGATACGAACAGGGTGTAGCATTGTAGCCGTAATTTATGCTTAGGTAACAATAGCAACCATCTGTTCTGAACTGGCAGGAAAAGCGGGTATTAGGGTGGATTTCGGGGGGGGGGGGCGAAACTGCATCTGTTGCATACACATTAACCATTATATTGTGTTAGCTGCCTAAAATGATGTATTGGGAATAGATCTGAGCTCAAGGTGACCTGGTATGTGGGTCACATGGTGTACATCTTGAGATATATGTCATACTGTTTGAATCGTTTTGGATCTATGTATTTTTTTTTTTAACTAACCCTATTACCACGACCGATATAATGCATTTGGTTTGAACCCCTAAAATGTTACATTCAGTTTTAGGTTGGTACTGAATGTGATCAAAATGTTGACTCAGATCCGACAGACAATTCCGTGTCTGGTCTGTTTGAACGAAAGCGTAACAAGTCACTAACACTCTGAGGACTGGCTTTGATCTACATTATATGTAAGAATTCAGCCACCACTTGACAGTAAACACAGTCCGCCTCTGTTACAAGTACTATCCTGTTAATAGTACACAGGGGTCATCCCTGCTTTTTGTGTTGTGCGAAACACATGAATACAGCGCATAATAAAACGCAGTTTCTTGGTATTATTCAAATTGGTATTTATAGTTACCACTGCTCTTCAAAGTGCTAACGAAAATGTCGATTAACTTGCGTATTTATTGTTTTCGCTGATCCTATTGGCTGTACGGTCTAAGGTATGGGTCTGTGGCTGCTCGCTTGCTGAGATTGTCGGTTCGAATCCCGCCGGGGGCGTGTATGTCTGTCTGTTGTGAGTGTTGTGTGTTGTCTGGTGGAGGTTTCTGCGTTGGGCTGATCACTCGTCCAGAGGAGTCCTACTGAGTGTGGTGTGTCTGAGTGTGATCGTGAAGGGTCGATAATGAGAAGGCCCTGGCCCACTACGGGGCTGTTGCGCCATTGGAAATAAATATTTGCTGTGTTTAATTTCAAATTGTCGGACTGAATTCGACGTTATGTCAGAATATGATCTACATGAATTTCAAATTTCTTCCGACAATGTAGCCTTCAACCCCCGTCTAGTGCCGACGTTAAGAATGAGTGGAGCTATACCTGTGCTCCCTCCATATGACTTCATGGCGTGGACAGAGGGAACTTCATGTTTGACCTCTATACTCCGACAGTAAATCTCCAAGAATGGGCTCATTTCCGTGGTACAGGATTGTGTCTAGACACTAAATGTCAAAATGTAACAAAACGTGACAAACTGCATGGAACTGAATGATTGATAAATTTTCAATCAGTTGGCTAATAAAACTCCTCGCTTTGCAGAGTCCCTGAAGGTTCATTACCATATATCGTACACAGCGTCCGCCATGGAAGGAAAGTCCGCTTCATTCCGCCTATGCTTTTTGTCTAATATACATCGTACTATTCTCCCCCTCCCCCCGCGCCGCCCCGTTAATACAAGGTCCAGAATGCCCTTTTCCCTTCAGATATCCCGACCACAACTGTGTACTCATTTTTATCTCTCCTTGCGTTCTACATTCCTTGTCCATCACAAATTTAAATACATAAAAACATAGCAACATTTCTGTAAGAATGCAAGAACTTTTTCACGAATATTGACCCGTGTGAGCCGTTGAACCGGTCCCTTATGGTAGAATCATTACGTCAGGTGTCAGTTGCATTGCACTGTTAAAATATAGCTAAGGTTAGCTTCGAAGTTTTAGCACTGATTCGATCAATTCCTTGACAGTCGCAAATCAATTGTGCCCCCTCTCCCCCCCCCCCCGGTCCCCGCCTTGGAGTCCTTTCAGCCAGTGGCGTGTTCTGTTGCTGGAAAACTACGCAGAAGGCATTGAGGTGTTAGGAGCAGACCTGGAAGTTTCGTGGTTTAGGATCAAGTTGCTAAATTCCTTCAAAGCAAAAATTTTATTCCCATTATGTAAGTTGAATTTAGATGATAAAATTCAGCAATTTTCAGTGCTTGTGGTAGCACAAAATCCGACTACAGGAAATGAAGGTTAAAATTAGTATAATATTGAATTTCCTGTAGACAGCGCCTAGTCTATCTACTTGGCAGGCGGATGCGTGTTTGTGTGTGTCTTTGAGGTGTTACTTATGTAGCCTAATTCGCTTCTTCATGAGATGTTTGTATGAGTTTCGACACCTTTTTACTTAATTCCATCATGTTTGTTGCTTCAGCAGCAAATTCACAGTAACCTTAGTGGCAGAAATGTGGAATTTTGAAGTTGTGGAAAAGATGCACTATTGAGGACACGTGAACATATCTCAACTAGAGAACGTAGGTTCGTCTAGGCTTCTCTCAGAGCTGCTACGAACCTTGTAAGTAATACGAAAGACTTAGATTTAAGCAGTCGGTAACGAGGAACTGTATGATTCATGTTATTGGGATAATCAAATCAACGATAGTGAGATGGGCGGGACATGTGGCACGTATGGGGGAGAGGAAAGATGCATGCAGGATTTTGGTGGAAATGCTCAAGTAAATAGATAATTTGGAAGACATAGGCGTAGATGTGAGGATAATATTAAAATGGGTCTTTCAAAAATGGAATGGGGAGGCATTGACTTGATTGATCTGGCTCAGGTTAGGGAGAGGTATAGGGCTTTTGTGAATGCTGTAATGAACCTTCGGGTTGCATAAAATTCTGGGAATTTCTTGACTAGCTGAAGAACTGTTAGCTTCTCAGAAGGACTGTGCGCCATGGCGTTAGTTAGCTATTTATGTAATATGATATGTGACAGTGCTTTGTCTTGCTTTCCTACACAAAGCATCGTAAGCGCCCATTCACTTTGCATCTGTCCCCTTCAATATTATTATAGTTTATAGTACATATATGTATGTGTGTATAAGTTTTAGTAATTTCGGTTCCAGCAGTCCTCTTTGTGGTCCTTTAGTGTTAAGCCCAGTCCGTTGAAATTTTTATCATAGTATTACTGTTCCTAAAATGACAGCTGATGAGAATTCTTACGTTTTTTCCAATTTCCTTTTATGATATTCTCTTATTTTATTTCAAGCTGTATACATTTCTTAGCTGAAAGTCGCCGTCAGATAACCTGAAAGTGGATTTAAGTCACCGTTTTTGTGCGCCTGTGGCGCTAGTCCGTTAATACGTGTACAATCACACGAGTTAACTTGTTTGGTCAATTTTCGTGTACAAATCCCAGGATTAGAAAGATACGTTTTCGAACACTTTACAAGTTTATGGTATTCATAATTACTGTATTAGGATGGAAGAACGATATTTGTGTCTAACATTAGTATTGTTAGGCAAGAGAAATAATTTTAACCTTTTAAAGCCTAGCGGTAACTTTACATACCACCAGGTTTAACATAAAAAAATTCTACGTGGTGCCCACATTGCGTTTATGTGTTTTGTACGGATCTCAGAACAAACAGCAACTTTTGCCTTATAAAACATTAAGAGATTGGTTTTTATAACCGAAGTGGAGAGTGTTTACAGCGCGGTACGCACTGAGTTCTCATATAAAACAGATACGCTTCGTCTTTAAAGGGTTAAGAAAATTTCTAGATTTGCCGAAGAACTACTGGTATGTCAGGAAGCGCCCTCCTTCGTGGAGACAGTTCAGATTCATTTATTCAAAACTCGTGAGATTTTTTTTCCGGTTTTCCCCCTTATCGATTCTGCTCGTTATATTTGTAGTCTATATTTTTGTTATCAGGATTTGGAACCACAACGCGGTGCTGTAGTTTAGCTGTAGTTTAGCTGTACCCTCACTGATGAGATTCCACTCCGCCCGGCATTTCCATTTGAAATGCATGAGATGTATATGACTACGCATGAATAATGGTAACTAATATTCTCTACTGAGTGATACAACGTCTCTATATCTGTCTGTCTGTCTCTATGTCTGTCTGTGTGACTGGCTGACTGAATGTAAATGCTAATATTTTCATTCAAAACCAGTTCTTGATTTGCTTAATTCTTCGAACTCGTTTAGATATTTCGTTTCTTTTTTTGTTTTGAACCAACTTACGAGAAAGGCAAATCGGATTGAAAGTTCTAGCAGTGTTGAATATTAAGATATTCTGCTATATGATATCTCATATTGTTACTTATCTATCATGACATTACACTCCAAGAATCCTTAAAAGTTGAATACTTTTGTTATGACTGCCATCCGCTTGTGCTTTTAGTCTCAAGACTAATCTACACGCACGTTTATTATATATCGGATTGTTCTAGACAATCGGCGCATGAAGGTGGTAAGGTTGTCAGCCATACGCACTGGCCGCGTTTACCCCCCAGGAAATATTCCTGGTACTCATTTCTGTTAGAGGCTGAGTCGACCCCAGGGCCATAGTGCGACCGACAGGATTATGCCAATGAAAAAAATCCAGTGACACCATCGGGAATCGAACCCGCCACCTTCTGGTTTGTAGCGCAGTGCCTCAACCGACTGCGCCACCGCGACCCCCATCAATTTGATATACAGTAATAAAATATATACAGTAATAATATATACAGTAATATACAGTAATAAAATTTTTGTATAGGCAGGCCTTGGATTGTAATGAAACAATGGATGAAATTATTCTTTTGTTTTATATAACTTAAAAAACATGAATTCTTGCATGCTGAATTGGTATTGTCTGTTTAAGATTAAGTGACTGTGTTTGCCAGAGAAAAGTGAAAATATTCAAGCTTTCTGTTTCTTGCGACAGAAATCGTACAGAGCATGTTAGCTGCAGTGCTGCCTTCTGCTGTGTGTGTGATGAAAGACACATTTATGCTCCCATAAATGCTAGTAGAAAAATAAACAAAGCATGCTACTCAATAATATTTGTCCCAGACCTGTGTTTTAAGTTGTTAAATGCAAAATCATACGTGTGTGTAAATTTTACTTACAAAATCAAGCAGTACAAAACATAAGTCACAAACTGTTTACTTTTTTTGCCTAGATTTCCATCCGTACAGGTATTATCAGCATTATTTTTTATTTTTACTAACATAGCTTAAAATACCTATTATATTCACCATAAAATTGTCAGATATAATCTCAAAATCCCGCATCCTTTCCATATTGTTAATTAATGACTGAAATGCAACATGGTATATAAAAATGCTTACATAGTTTAGGATCTGTCAAGTCTACCAAATTCTACTTGCCTGGATGCAATGATTTGTTATTTAATGTTATTCAAAGGAGCTTCATATTTTTCCAAAGTCTGTTGCTGTAGTTTGTGTTAGGACAGTGTCGTCATTGCCGCTTCTCCACGTATTCGCGCGTCCGCCATGTTATTTTTGCTGATTTTAGGAAATTAAAATATATGCCCTTGGTACGTCCTACAATGGCACAGTGTTTGTACCAACTTTCATGAAACTTATCCAGTTAGTTCAGAAGTTTATACCAGAAACATGTCCAGCCACATACAGAGTATGTAAAGGTAAAGGTTAAAGGTCACCCTATAACAGGCCCTGAGGGCCCAAGATGGGGAGTAGAGGTATAGCTCTACGCGTTCGTGCGCCTCGGCACGAGGAGGGGATGAGGTGGCTAGCCTCACGCCCCGGTCGCTTTATCCCCGGGAAAGAGACCCGGTACCCATTTTACAGGAGGCTGGGTTGGCCCCAGGGCCGGTCTGGACGGCTGCGGAAAATCTCGCCCCCACCGGGATTCCATCCCCGGACCGTCCAGCCCGTAGCGAGTCGCTATACCGACTGAGCTATCCCGGTCCACATACAGAGTAGGTGTAACTTCGAAATCCTATTTATTCCTTTTCACGAAAGAAGATAATTCTAACAGCACGCCGCGTGCCCAGTAGTACAGCACTTGGGACCCCTCTGTCCAGTACATCTGCATTTCTGTCATGAGATTCATGTTTCTAAGCTGCCAGACGAAGCATACGACTGGTTTTGTACTCTTTTCTGCAGATAATTGTGGTTTTGTGTCTGAAACTGCTTTATTCGTCGCCCACTGGTAAAAGTGTTCAGTGATACAAAGATGAAAACTGTCATTTACTTTATTGTTCACCTCGTTAATTGTACATGGCGTTATCAGAATAGGTGTCATTAATTTAATGATAGCCTTGTTGTCTGTCCGATTGATTGATTTTAGATCTGGTGGAAAACTAATTAACTAATAAATTGGTTCATTGGCATGTAATTAATTTACTTACGCATGACAGAAAATCCGTCAGAATCTGCTGCTTATCAGGAAGTGGTGGTATTAAATCTGAAACACGTTTCGTCCAAGTGTGTACATCCCCCTTTATTCCTACGTGTGTTACGTATTGCACAGTGAAACTACATATTTGTCGTTATGTGTATCATATACTGCTTGAAAATAGTTATCGTGAGTTTGAATCCTAACTCAGGGCATGGATGTATATGTACGATCTTTCTGTGTTTGTGTTGTTCTGTGAAACAGTTTGACGCTATCCGTCCCGTTGTGTATAGAGAACGACATCAATAACGCTGCATATTCCGTCTAGCACAACCTGTTTTTATTACTATTTTTTCAAACACTGCGTGTTTGGGCCAAACCGATCATCATCAGGTGTTTGTTTATACAAAAAATTAAAAGTCAAGGTAAAAGTGTAAGGCGAATATTGCAAAAAAAAAATACATTTTAAACTTGAGCTCTAAGTTTTTGTATAAACAAACAACTGATGATGATCACCTTGACCGAAACATGTAGTGTTTGGAAAAATAATAATGAATTTCTGTTGTGTCAGAAGGAATATGTTGTTTTATTTACGTCTTGTGATGGATGGATGCCATTTGTCCCGCCCCTACCCTAATCACTGGACCGACTGTGTTATCCAGGCTCATTGAAAGTCGTTGGTTGCTTGGTTCGTTCGTTGGTCCGTCCGTCCGTCCGTTCGTTCGTTCGTTCGTTCGTTCGTAGTCCTTACCTCTTCTACCTACTCACAGTAGGTGTCGAAGTTGTTTATTTTCACTTGATCACACTCAGACACACACCACAATCGGTAGGACTACTCTGGACGAGGGATCGGCCCGTCGCAGAGACCTCTACCTGACAACACAAACACTATACAAGACAAACATCCATGCCCCCGGTGGGGTTCGAATCCACGATCCCAGCAAGCGCTCGGCCGCAGACCTACGCCTTAGACCGCGCGGCCACTGGGATCGGCGTCAGTGTAAGTCTCAAGACCTAAATATATATGCTTGATTGGCGTAGTGATTAGGCTATGAGGTGGACGATCGGGGGTTTGAATCACGACAGGGGCAAGAAATTTTTCTCATTTCCAAATTCTCGAGAAAAGCTGTGGAGCATATCCAGCCTTGTATTCATTCATAACAAGGGTTCTTTCCCAAGGGTAAAGCGGCCGGGGCGTGAAGTTGACTATTCCCCCCAGTGCCGAAGTTAAGAATCAGTGGAGCTATGCCTCTACCCCCCCATATGCCTTCATGGCACGGACAGGGGTAACTTTACCTTTTGTATTACAAAGCCTTCTGTAGACAGTATGTTATAAACAGAAAGGCAATAGGACCCGGATTATTGACAATATCCTAACACCGTCGTTTGCAGGACGGGTTGGCGTTTCACTACAATCACTCAATGCTTCAAGTGTCGCAAACAGGACAGAAAGGGGCCGCGTCGTAATAACTTGTTCTATCACACGAAAATAACAAAAATAATAATCATTGTTAGTTGAAGAGGGCCATGTGTTTGTAGAACATTCTGCGAATTACGACTTGGTATACTGCAAATAAATGTGTTAAACCGGTTGTATACCACCACTCACCATGCCTGTGATGGAGAGCGGGCAATAAAAAGTTAGGCAACATGTGCGCTTTATTGCTCTGCATGCAAGTTCAGTTTTGGCACTGACCCTCTGCCGTCATGCTCTACAGTTTGACGAATTACGTAGACTCTCTACAGTCTACATGAAAGTTGTATATGTCGTTAACTGTGTAAGAGCTGTATCACCGATGAACTTGCACGACGCAGTACAGTACAAATGTTTGTCCTCTCCAAATGGGGTCTTACGGCCAAAGCAGCAATTAGACACAAACACTGGCTCGCTGTAGTGCCGTGTGCTGTGTGAGTGTGTGTACAGTGCCGCCGGATGCAACCGTCTGAGCGCCAGGCCTGCTGCTGTAGGCACTAACTGCCCACACTGCCATAAACAGTGCCTTCAACGTGTGTTTGAATACTGTCAAGACTGACTGGTACGTACATAGAAACATACATACATACATACATACATACATACATACATACATACATACATACATACGTACATACGTACATACATACGTACATACATACATACATACGTACATACATACATACGTACATACATACATACATACGTACATACATAAATACATACATACATACATACATACGTACATACGTACATACATACATACATACGTACATACGTACATACGTACATACATACATACATACATACATACATACATACGTACATACATACATACATACATACGTACATACGTACATACATACATACGTACATACGTACATACATACATACGTACGTACATACGTACGTACATACATACATACGTACATACATACATACGTACATACATACATACATACATATATACATACATACGTACATACGTACATACATACATACATACGTACATACATACATACATACATACGTACATACATACATACATATGTACATACATACGTACATACATACATACATACATACATACATACATACATACATACATAACACACGCGCGCGCGCGTGCACATGCATGGCCGACCACACAATTACACAGTACCCGCCAGCCTTAAACTCCTAGTCATGTATGAATTTCCTAACAAGCAGTTCAGGTTGCTGTCGGTCAGTTTTAAAGCACAACATATGAAGCGGTCGGCCTGCGTAACTCCACCAGACACTCCGCCGCGTTCCCACATGTAGCATCCTCTGGGCCTGTATTTGTTCCTGTTATGAATCGCCAGCTTTGAATACTCACTGTTTTGACAGCATTCAAGCTGCACTGTGTTATCGCGCTGCTCTTTGACATACTATTAGGATAATGCATGTTTTGTGTTACATTCTCTCATGTTCATATCAACTGCTCATCGTACTCTGGTCCACAACGTACTCGTACAAACATCGAATCAGTATAGTCGGGTGCTGTAAAAGTTGGATATAATAGGAGATGAACTGAGAAAGTAGGTTTCCTGCGAGATTTGAGGTTCTCCCAGCCTTGTTGCTTAAGGACCAAGTCTTCTGAAATGTTACGCTGTGTCACCGTATATAAATGTTTCTCGACGTTTCGGCTAGAAACACTGAAATCTCCTGAAACGAGTCAATTTGTTATTGGACAGTGTCACAAGAAACTTTTTCGGTCTTCAGAAAATTCAGGCTTCCCTTTTTTGTCTTGTGAGTGGAAAGGACGAGGGTTTTGCGTTATTTTGTAAAGTATTTCATCATGGATGTTGCTAAAGTTCTTTTAACTACATTTTTCTCTGTTTTAATGGATTTTAAGCTCGATCTTTTAACCTTTTTCCTGCTAATAATGCCAGCACCACTAATGTGTAATATTTGGTGACCTACATTTGGCAACGCTGAAAGGAGCCTCTTTGTCTCTCTCTCTCTCTCTCTCTCTCACTGCACAATGTCTCAACACTGAATCAATCGTGAAAGACGTCCTGTGTCATATCTGTGTGCACACACTTACTCGGCTACCAACTAGGCCCTTAAACCAACTAGGCCCTTAAGGGCCTAGTTGGTAGCCGAGTGGTGCTGGCATTATTAGCAGCTCACCATATATTCCACATTAGCAGGATAAAGGTTAATGTGCTTAATAAAGAATATAAGGTACCCTACAGGAATGTAACTTTTTATTCGAAAATCCATAAAGAAGATACCAAATATAACACCTATAATTAGATAGCAGGATAATATGAAAGTATGTCTTAATGGAACCATCTCTGATGGTTGCGATATAAAATAACTGTTTTGAAAATGTAGTGAAGTCTGTGGTACGGTATATGAAGCAATACCACAGGGGTGGATTTACCTTACGGTTGAAGCTTGTGGTTTCAAGAAGGGTGGGTTTTTTTTAACATTTGATTGGCTTTTGCTTCCCAAGAATAACTGTACTCCGCAGAGTTATGTTACACAGTTTGAAAGTATATAAAATGTAATTCGGCCCTTTTCCTGAACAACGACGACTACGACGACGACGACGACGACGACGACAACAACAACAACAACAACAACAACAGCTGATGGAAATGAGATTTATAATGAAATTAAGAGAACAAATACTGGAAGACCCCATTATTGTATTTAAAAACTGTTTCCTTCCTTTTAATAACTTGCAGAGTAATAATGGCTTTGTCCATGTACAAGTATGCTAACCGATCCCAGTGACCGCGCGGTCTAAGGCGTAGGTCTGCGGCCGAGTGCTTGCTAGGGTGTTGGGTTCGAATCCCACCTGGGGCATGGATGTTTGTCTCTCGTACAGTGTTTGTGTTGTCAGGTAGAGGTCTCTGCGACGGGCCGATCCCTCGTCCAGAGGAGTCCTACCGACTATGGTGTGTGTCTGAGTGTGATCAAGTGAAAATAAACAACCTCGACGCCTGCTGTGAGTCGGTAGAAGAGGGAAGGACTACGAACCGAAACAAGTGTGCTAGTACGCGTGCTGTTACGGTAAAGATTACGTAAATATAGGTGTACGGGTGTTCTGATATTTGTACGGTAAGGTGTACACAGCCCATCCCAGTGGCTACGCGGTATAAGGCGTAGATCTACAGCCGCTTGCTTGCTGGGGTTGCGGGTTCGAATCCCGCCGGGGTGTGTTGTATGTTGTCACGTAGAAGTCTCTACGATGGACCGATCCCTCGTCGGGAGTGTCTGTGTGTCGTTAAGTGTCTTCAAGCGCAAAAAACAACAACAACACCAACAACAATCCTTTACATTTACAAAGAGTAGATAGACAAAGGTAACACTAATAAAGAAAGAAATAAAGGTGTCAGGTACGCTGTATTTTTAAAATCGTGAAACGTGTGAAGTTACTTTGAGTTGGACATTTACGTGAGGAAAGGGAATACCAGAAATTCGTGAGTAACTTTTGCACGTGTGCCATTTTGAAGAATCTGTTTGAATGGTCGAAACACACTTGGACCATAATATTAAAGTACATCGTGCTGACACTTTGTGAGCGTTGGAAATGTATGGAACTGGCTTGCCATCATGTCCAGTGGCTGTCATATTTGATAGCTTACGTAAAATATAGCAGTGATGACTAGGAGCGACACTATTAGCACGTGTCTGTAGACAGAGGTTGTTTCATCTTTACGTAGGTTTCCTCCAGATAGCGAAGAAGCTCGCCGCAGAGGCCACCACCTGCACAACACACAAAACAAACAAACACGAGAGACGAATATCCATGCCTCCAGTGGGATTCGAACTATATATCCCAGCAATCAAACGGTTTCATGCACACTCCTTAGGCCGCACAGCTTCCTGGATCCCTGCATACATACCAGTATGATTAATTATATGTAAATTAACCTTTTAAAGCCTAGCGGTAACTTTACATACGACCAGGTTTAACATTAAAAAATTCTACGTGGTGCCCACATTGCGTTTATGTGTTTTGTACGGATCTCAGAACAAACAGCAACTTTTGCCTTATAAAACATTAAGAGACTGGTTTTTATAACCGAAGTGCAGAGTGTTTACAGCGCGGTACGCACTGAGTCCTTATATAAAACAGAGTACATCCCGTCTTTAAAGAGTTAATAAAATAATAAATAAGTAAAGCCTCTGTATTTTGTTGTGTTCATATGTGCCTGTTTGTAAAAGGAATTTATAAAACGTGTAATACAAATTGAAAGCGCTAAGGAATTTTGAAAGCAAGTGGAAGTTTAATAGTATTTATGATTGATTTTAAATTGAATTGACCTAGCAACATTTAATCACGTACAAGGGAGCTGTAATGTTTCTGACGGATTTCTCAATACTCTACCAGAAACCGTCTGTGTAATGTACCTTTCACATTCGTAATTTCCGCTTTATTATATCCAGATTTATACAGAATTAATTAGGCATTGGATTTGTTCGAGCTGCAGACGATAGAGTTGAACAATTGTTAGAATTCAGCGTGAAAATTCAATTCTAAATCTTTCGAGAACTCCGTACCTTCTAGGACTGTGACCGAACAATTTCAAGAACGTGACGAAGCGTCACGTGCACGCAGCATAATGACAGTAAAACATTTGATATGCATTATTATTTGTGACTTACGTATGTCATGTCGCCGCGTTTTTACATGGTTATTCAAGATCTTGAAGCGTAATTCAATTTCAACAAACAAGTCTTCATTATTAAAAATGTAAAAAAAAAATGTAATATACAGGCGTGCGCTAAATATGGTGACAGAATTATAATCTAAGTTACATTTTATCGAGCCGGGTGACGTAGTTTGTATATTGACTGTACTAGGTGCTGGATAACCGACAATTGCCTTTCGTTTCCTAGCAGTGACAAGACTGTTTTTTCTTCTCCGAAACGTTCGAACTGGTTCTGTGGTCTATCCAGTCCCCTGTTCAATAGGTACCTTTGGATCAGTGCCTCGCGGTAAAGCGGCCGGAACGTGAAGCTATTTTCTCCCTGCTAAATGTATTTTAAATAATAAGGTAGTATGTGGGAAGGGCACGCTGTGGCGCAGTTGGTTGAGGCACGCGCTAGAAGCCGGAAGGCCATGGGGATTTTTCATTGACGTAATACTTCCCGCCGCCCTGTGGCCCTGGGTGCGACTCAGCCTCTAACAGAAATGAGTATCAGTGTTGTCACCTGGGGGGTAAAGGGGTCCGGTGCTTAGGGCTGACAACCTTACCACCTTCCGTTTCCGATTGTCTTCCAATCCGGGAGCCTCAACCTCCTGGATCCCTGAGGGTCAGTACAGGGATAGCTTAAGAATCTGGAAAATTGCAGACGCAGTGGATATTCTTGAAATGTGGAAGAAAGAAATATATTGCCTAAACTAAAGGGAGCGTGAATTTGTGGTAACTTGACTGTCCGTTAGGGGGCAGCGGTGGCGCAGTTGGTTGAGGCACTGCGCTACAAATCGGTAGGTCGCGGGTTCGATTCCCGGTGGTGCCATTGGATTTTTTCATTGGCATAATCCTTCCGGCCGCACTATGGCCCTGGGGTCGACTCGGCCTCTAACAGAAATGAGTACCAGCAATATTTTGTGGGGGGTAAAGGCGGCCGGTGCGTAGGGCTGGCAACCTTACCACTTTCATGTGCCCATTGTCTAGAAATCTGGGAGCCTCGACCTCCTGGAACCCTGTGGGCCTGCTCAGGCCTGTAATGGGACAGCTTTACCTTGACTGTCCTTTCAGACCTTGTTAACGTGTATAAAAAAGAAATTTGATTGCGTGACCAGGTGCAATTTTTCAGCTAGGAGGATGTGTTCCCGGTGCAGCTGTTACGTAAAGGTGCAAACGAGGTGCTAACAAGCGCCTGTAATGCTGTGTTAGGAAGGACAGTGTCCGCCCTCTCAACCTTTAGAATACCCGTGTTTAGTATTATTCGGAAAAGCAGACAATACAGAAAAGCTATCGACAAAATTGTTTAGTTTCACATTCGAATCTGTGACTTACGCAGTCAGGATATCGCCCGGTATAGTGATTACAGTATGGAATTTCGAGACAGGTGGCAGGAATTTCTTCTTTACCACCTGTCTATAACACGGCAGGCTTTAAATCGGCTGCAACGTGAAGCTAAAAACTCAATTCCGTGTGTCTTCATGGTATTCTTATCATGCGAAGGAATGTTTTATTACAGCAGTCTGTAAAACATGAAAAATATTCGGCCAAGCAAGTTATTGCCTGTGGCTTCTATTCAGAGGTGCCCCTTCGAATCTCGTTTCAAACATCGACTATCATAACAGAGGGATTTAATGTTTATCTGTCTCTTTCTAGGCGAATATCGGGCAAATGTCTTGAAGTGGACCGCAATCGATTTTTTACATATTTATTTATTTAGCAGGTTCTACAATGTTTCCACATCTTCCTGCGCCCATTTCACAATTATATTATCTTCTTCCTCCAGTTGCTTCTGTCATTCCAGTCTCCCTCCATTAATCCCTTTTCTCCCATCAGTTCTCTAATCCGTTCCACCCAGGTATGTTTAGGTCTACCTCGTTTTCTTCTCCCTGGTGGACGCCATTTCATAAATTCGGAAAAAGAAAATTGCTAAAAAGCCCATTGGAAATACTCTGGATAGATTTTTTACATATCCTTTCCAAATTCAATAAATAATAAATGAGAAAAATATTTCTAAACCCAGTCTCTGCATTACAGAAGGTCCTATTTGCAGCTGGGGCTCAAACTAATCTGGCTGTGACATTCGATGTGGTAGGTACAGTAGGATTAAATGGAAGGGAACTGTTTTTCTCTTGTATTATTTTGACATTTTTTGGGCTAAAATTCATCTCATGTAGACGCACGTACTCTTTGTGTATGACATGCAGTCATAGGGTAAGTCCCATAGTAACACGTGTCAGTTGACATGGACACAGCACAAAAACGTTGCAGCGTGTTGCACCCCACTGGGAAGACAGCCGCACTGTTTAATTTCTATTCGAAATGTGCAGTTCAGGGTCCTACGTACATACGTTTTGTCATTTTCGATGTGAAATTATTTATCATACAGTAATATAGTGGTTGTGAATGCTGATTCACGTCCCGTAATTGCGGGGTTCGAATCTCGACACCCAGACCAACTGTACATACTCTAGTGCGTCACTAAAGGTTCCTCATACCTTTGTGCTAAATATACAAAGAACCAGTAAGCATTTGAGATCTTCGATCTTATGGGATATTACACAGCGTCGTGTGGTAATTGTTTACCGACGTTTCGGGACAACGTATCGGTCCCATCTTTAAAGTTCAAGAATCCAAGCAGTTGGCCCTTCAAGATGGGACCGATACGTTGTTCAGAAACGTCGGTAAACAATTACCACACGACGCCGTGTAATATCCCAGAAGATCGCAGATCTCACCAATATCGCTGCGGAAGCCTGCAATTAACAATAAGTATTTGGTGTAGAAAACCCACAAACAGCTATAAAGTGTACAGCGTGATGATGGCTTTATTAACCCTTTAAAGACGAAGCGTATCTGTTTTATATAAGGACTCACTGCGTACCGCGCTGTAAACACTCTCCACTTCGGTTATAAAAACCAATCTCTTAATGTTTTATAAGGCAAAAGTTGCTGTTTGTTCTGAGATCCGTACAAAACACATAAACGCAATGTGGGCACCACGTAGAATTTTTTAATGTTAAACCTGGTGGTATGTAAAGTTACAGCCAGGCTTTAAAAGGTTAAAAGCCGAAACGTGTAGCTGTTGCAACTGTTCTACATCAAGTATATGTTTTGTTTGACAGGTACTTATTGGTTCTCTGTGTTATCTCTTTTGTTATACCAGTTCTGCTAGGAAGCTTAAGTTACCTTTTTAAAGATATTTCTTTTGCATGTTGCCCTTTTCATAAGCGAAAACCCATAATATTTTTAAAATTTTGAGCCGTGTAAAATTTTTTAAAATAAATCGACGAACAAGGTGTCGAATTTTAATGATTTCGAGTTCGAATCTAGATCAGCAGGGTGGTTACCCTGCCTAATACTTATATAACACCTTGAAATGTATCGCAGTCTTTCTTATTCGTCATTTCGTATTCATCACTCTGAGTAATTCAAATCCTTGACATTACATAACCAATTCAGTTGATAAAGCATCACTAAGTAAACCAAGAAACGTTCAGTGTAATACAGTTAGGTCACGGAAGTCAAGGAAGGTAACAGGAGGCTTCTCATACGTGTCGTACGTGGAAGCATGTGTAAGTAGACAGGGTAAAGCGATTGGAAGGCGAATATTCGGAGATGACGAAGATTTACTTAATGTGTAATGTTGGTTGGTAGGTAGGTGGAATTGATTCAGTGGCTATTTCTTTTAAGTTTATGTTTCAGTTATCAATTCGTTGATTCTTTAATTAATTCGTGAAGTGTGATTGAAAAGATGAAAGGAACTATGTGTATTCACACACACACACACACACACACACACACACACACACAGTCCGTTATCAGTCGGTTGATTAATTAATTAGTTAATTAACCTTTTAAAGCCTAGCGGTAACTTTACATACCACCTGGTTTAACATTAAAAAATTCTACGTGGTGCCCACATTGCGTTTATGTGTTTTGTACGGATCTCAGAACAAAGAGCAACTTTTGCCTTATAAAACATTAAGGGACTGGTTTTTATAACCGAAGTGGAGAGTGTTTACAGCACGGTACGCACTGAGTCCTTATATAAAACAGATACGCTTCGTCTTTAAAGGGTTAAGTGTGAAAAGATGGCAGAAATTCATATATATATATGAATTTCCCAATAACTTAGTGGGAATTATAGAAGGAAGCTTGTTCTCCCCATTCTAAAACGCAAAGTTATTTTATCTTAACTTTGCCATAATAAAGGAATAAGAATTTACGGCGAAAATAGATCTTCAACAGAAGTGTTCTTTAAATACAAACAAGCTTACAATTGTATCGAGCACAAGAGGATGTAAATAACACTACGGATGCAGTTCTTCATACACAAAGGAGTTACAAAAACAAAGATACCAAACATTTTGATGCAAAGAACTTTGTTCTGACTCCGATTATGTAGCCTGCGTGGCGCATGTGTCGCACATGATACACACCAGACAACCGCAGTCCATTGACACTAAAGCATTTGTGCCATCGTAGAATCGTGGCTTGTGTTGTGGTGTGAATAGTTAGGACACCATGGCTGGCAGCTTATGGTCTACCGTCCCTACAGTCCTGATGTCTCTCCCGTTGACTTCCATCTGTTTGGACCCCTTAAGAAGCAGCTGCTTCGCAACAGATTTTAGACAGACGCCGACGTGAAAGAAGCTGCCACTTTGTGGCTACAAGCACTTCACATCGGTTCTTTCTACACCCATACACAACAGTTTTTGCCGCGATGGGGCAATGCGGAAATACGTGGAGGTCCAATTTGTAACATCCGCTACCAGTGCGATATATATATATATATATATATCGGAAGCACAATAAAGTTCCTAACATGAGTGTTTTTACCCTATTTTTTAAAATTATGGTGTGTACGTTCAAAACCTTTATACATTCAGATCCAGTACTTATACATGGACGAAATGTCGGAGATAAAACACAGTGAACACGTGACTGAATAATGCATATTCTTTCCGGGCATATTTGACAGTGGGGCATATTTGACAGTGGGTAACATTGCAAACATAAGCATATGCCCCACGGCAGTATACGTCAATTATTGAATTACACTCTCATGTTAATTATGGGACTGTATGCTGATGTACGTTTCACATTAATTAACTTTTATTATAGAGTGTTGTAATTAATATCGACTGAAATACCTGGAAGGAACTGACGATCTCCGTACCTGCAGTGCCTCAGATCGTAACCTGTTACACATGACAAAGACATGCTGATGGGTCAAGGCTAGTCCGCCAGTACTGGCTGCGAGTAGCATTCCAGTAATTTGACATACAATTTTCTCTTTTTACTCCCACGCCAGAAATTTGAAAAGGTATTATTAGAATTGTTTTTAACCTTTTGAAGCCTAGCGGTAACTTTATATACCACCAGGTTCAACACTAAAACATTCTACGTGGTGCCCACATTGCGTTTATGTGTTTTGTACGGATCTCAGAACAAACAGCAACTTTTGCCTTTTAAAACATTAAGAGACTGGTTTTTATAACCGAAGTGGAGAGTGTTTACAGCGCGGTACGCACTGAGTCCTTATATAAAACAGATACGCTTCGTCTTTAAAGGGTTAATTTTCTTTCACAGAAACATAAGCATAGGCACTGTTCATTTATTTTCAAACAATTCAAAATTCTTGATTTTCTTTAATGGGATTTTAGATACGGAACACATACGGTCTCCACAAAAAAAGTTTGACAAACTAAAAACCAAAACATTGGAAGTCCAAAAGCCCATGGAACTTGGTAATCACTCGACGCTCTGCACACGCGATTAGTCTACAGACGAAAATCCCAAATACAACATTGATGGGAACAGTGAATGAGAAACCAACTAGTATACCAACTCTCGTCTTGTGGTCGACGACGATTCTATCCTTTATCTTATATACCTGCATACTTTTTACGCATATATTTTTTTATTTTATTAGCTTTGTCTCTTTTATTTACCTTGTGTAATACATATACAAATCTGTATATATTTTTAAACATATTGTAAAAGAGAAGGCCTTCCCTCTGTTATAGCATGTAGAGTTCTTATACTCATGATTTGTAATAAGGAGCCTGATGATGACCCAGTATAGGCCGAAACTTGTCGCTCAACTCCTAATAAAGAAAGTATAAAACAGTTGGCTGTTGACTGATTTTTATGTGAAAAATTCAATTAGGTTAGTAACGATGATTTTAATCATTTATTCACACTAGTAAAATCATTCCTAGGAATTCATTTTGGTAGCAACAAATACATGCTCAAAAAACTGTCAGCGCACACGACAACTGTTTTTTTTTTGGAGTAATAGTGTAGTCATCACACGGTTCGCGACATGTTTCGGCTTTTTATAGTTTATACACTTAGTACGAATTTTCAAATGTAAGGACCATGAGAATGTAGTGAAGTTGAAACCATGTAATGACTACAGTGGTAGTAACAGAAATGTTTGATGAGTGTGTGAATGTTACATTGATTGTAGTCATATTCCAGATCTGTTTATGTTAACCCTTTAAAACGAAGCGTATAAGGGCTCAGTGCGTACCGCGCTGTAAACACTCTCCACTTCGGCTATAAAAACCAATCTCTTAATGTTTTATAAGGCAAAAGTTGCTGTTTGTTCTGAGATCCACACAAAACACATAAACGCAATGTGGACACCACGTAGAATTTTTTAATTTTAAACCTGGTCGTATGTAAAGTTAGGGCTAGGCTTTAAAAGGTTAATGGCTAAACCAAAAGAGTTAAGTTTTGTCACTGTATAAGATTTCGTCATGCACGTGAAATAACGCCTTCCATTTTAATTAAAATTTGTGATTAATTACTATTTTAGTTTTCTTTTATGGCATGAAGGCGTTTTATTTCATCATATTTGTTTGTATAAATCTAACAAAATACTAGAATAAGCCAAAGTTCGGTAGTTTTAATGCCCAGACCGTCAGAGGACATACATAGGCCATATCTGCCGAACGTAATTACATACTGCAGTGCTTCCGAGAAATCGTTTCTCAGAATACTATATCACTAAAAATCTCTGTCTATTCTTCATCTCACCCATCCTAGCGAGGTGTCGCGTAGATTTCGCTACTCTTTAACAATAATAAATACCCACTGTCCTTCGTAGCCGCAATGACAAGCCGGTATAAGGGCCTGAATTATATCACGGAATAAAATATATGTAGTTGGCTTGCTCTTAGAAAATTAAGCCCCTGGTGTTTAATATGCGAGTGCATATATATATGTATGTATAAGTGAGACTCATTTTAAAGTCAGTGAATAATGAAACTAATAAATTCTTGTTATTATTAAGGAAAAAGTCTGCGTAAGTGCGTAATCTTTTCAGAAAAAAAAAGCCGACAAATTAAAATTTTTGCAGCAGTTTTTGTGGATGCGAATGCCATCTCTTTTTATGGTGAAGAACATAAATGTAGACTAAGACGAATGAAGTGGGTTTTGTGGTAATGATATTGGCAGAAACGCAGTTATTTTGGTATTAAATCGTAACAAAGGAACAGAAATTTAGTTCGGATAGAAGGGGGAAAAAAGCTGCACATATATATCTTCGGTGGGCAAGTGGCTAGGGAAGTGACCACTTCGAAATCCGGGGAGGTGCGATGGTCGAAATGAGATGTGTCATTGGAACTTGTTCCAGATATGTGGTTCGTTTAAGTCTGAATAGAAGGCGTGTGTGAAGAAGAATATTTGGCGTCGTCGTCGTCGTTGTTGCTGCTGCTGCCGCCGCCGCCGCCAACATTGAACACTCAGCATGATCACAGTTCAAAGCTGATTCTCATGGCCAGACAGTACCTAATTTGTCGCATTATTTTCCATCTGCTTTTCATTTATATTAGCTTTTCTGGCACCAACGTTGGTTTGGCAAATAATATCTGTTTTTTCTGTTTGTTGCAGGTAAGTGGCTTCCACATTCTGCTGTATTCGCCCTTATCCTAGTGCCATCTAATGGTAAGACTTAACAGACCCCTAACTGCAGTCTTGTAGAGTATGATGGCGAAGTAGTATTTAGGATTGTGTCTGAACATGCAGCTCACATTATACATTATCTAACAGCGCTTTGTTAGTTACATCTACTGACCGTTAGGGAACATTTTGTGTTTGTCGTGAAGGACCCTTGAGTAGTCAGTACGCTTTGCCGTACATTTGTGTGTGGCGAACCGACATTGAAGCTGAGAGTTTTATAAAACCAGCAATCTCGTGTTGCCAGGCTGCCAACATAAAATTTTCTTGACACTTTGACGACTTGTGAACCGATAAAAGATCGTAACCAATAAGACTAGCAATGCTCTTTTAACTTCACGTCAGTAACAGTATGAATTTACCTCGCGCGTACATTAAACCATTTTTAAATTTGCTCAACTGAAATTAATTTTACGTTCTTGTAAAGAGTATATTTTTCATACACACTCAAATATGCCATAAGTAAGTAATTAACTAATTACAGTGCACGTCCTTAGGCAGTTTGGTTTTGCTCGTGATAGAAAGTAATTCAAATTTTAGTGGAATGGCACAATGAATTTTATATTGTTTAATGTCAAATGCCGATTTTTAACGGAATTTGCTGAATTTCTTCCTTTTCCCACACGGGCGCTACTGTCGAGGAGTTCTTACTTCAAATCTGTGATTCATTACAAAGCACGTAATTTATTATGTGACGTGTTATACTTGGTGTACTAATTGCACGACATTTAACAAAACAAATTATATTTTCATTGATTTTTCAGCTGAATTATTGTCACATTTAACGAGGACTGCATTTCCATCGTAAATATATAGTTGGTTCCGCACAGCAGAATACAAGGGAATATGTTACATAATGTGCTGTAAATTGAGAAATTTTAACCTTTAACAATGTGGCATTCACTGACGAAAACTATTTTTTTAGTATAAACGTTGTCAGATTTAATAATTCAGACACTGTTTGCCTAAAAAGCCAAGAGGAGTTGACAGTGTTGACTGAAGCTAAGCACCAGATTCTATGATTGGCAGTGGAGGATTCAAGGTCACGCTTCTCGTTCGTGGCAAGAAAGTGGTTAATGATGTTCCTAGCTCAGGTCGTGTGTAAATCGGTGCAGGCTCAGGGTTTCAGAGGAACGTGTGCTCAGGAGAATACTCATACGTGGAATTCAGGAAGAATACACGAGGGAAAGATAGATAATTGCGTAAATGAGGGACTTCATATGCGAAGTTTAAAGTGATCCCAGAATGTTGCCGTCCTTCGTGTTGTGATGTATTGTGTTTTGGTAGAAATTTATAGACGTTTCGAATGAACCTCTTGTATCCATTATCATCGTAGATCCTAAAGGCAGATGCAGCAGTTATCTGCGAAATCTCTTTAAACTTCAAGCTAGCTGTAGTTCCGCATCCCACAAAAGTGTAATGCTTAGGAACTTAGAAATTTTGATGTCTACAAAAACCCTAATCACCAACAAATGCACAAAGAGAGTTTTATCATCAATTGTAACACACTCCTACATGTTTCGACCCTGCTCATTCATCTTCAGGGAGAACTTTTTGTTATCGTTACACTAAGGTTGCACTTTATAGTTGAGTGAGAATGTGCTGTTGACTGTGTACTGTGTTGTTTTTGGAGGCGTGAATTATCCGCGGTCCGGGCCTGCACTGCACTCAATTTTTACTACAATACCTTGATAGGACACAAATGGTTTCCCTCCAAATTTTTTTTCCAATTCGTGATCAACCAGTCATCTTCATATCCTTGTTTCTAGTTTCCGATTCGTTGTAAGGTTTTCCTTCATAGGAAATAATATTACCTTTGGTTTTCATTCTATATTCTACGTTCCTCAGATATTTTTATGCCACAAAGTTGCACGTTTAATCTAATTTAATTTATATAGCCCCCTTACTGCGTGTTACGAAGCCCCCTGAAGTGAAATAATTTTTAAAGACAGCCCAAAAATGTGATACTGTCGTTAGGTTACACGGAACACGATGGAAATCAGTCTGACATAGTAAAAATGTACGCTGTATTCTGCTTAACCTTTAAAGCCTAGCGGTAACTTTACATACGACCAGGTTTAACATTAAAAAACTCTACGTGGTGCCCACGTTGCGTTTATATGTTTTGTACGGATCTCAGAACAAACAGCAACTTTTGCCTTATAAAACATTAAGAGACCGATTTTTATAACTGAAGTGGAGAGTGTTTACAGCGCGGTACGCACTGAGTCCTTATATAAAACAGATACGCTTCGTCTTTAAAGGGTTAATTGGTCACTATTCTCTTAGGACGTGGCGGACCCACCCTGATATGCTGTAAAAGTACAGTACTGAGTTTAGGCAACTCGTGTGGTGGAGCGTAGTGGGCTCGGGTTGTAATGTCCGAAGCTCTTGGATGCAGAATTAACACACAGGCTGGCGGATAATGAAATTCTCATATGTTTTTGTCAGTACGCTGTGGGATGGACATGAACACTCTGACAGCGCGAGTGCTGAATACTGGGTTAATACAATTGTTAAGGTGTTAGCAGAACCACACCGTGATTATTTATGGCAAATGATACGACTGAGAGGATCTGCTGAAATCCCTCGAGGTTCTCACTATCATTTCCAAAATTTCATTGTAATTAACAAAATTGCTGAATTTGTATTTATGCTGTGTGTTGAAACCGACGTCAGTTGGAGGGTGAGTGCAAGCTCCGGAGAATTGCATTGTGAGATATGGTGTACTGTATTAACTTGCTGGAATTGCAAATTTTTATGGCTGCATATAGATCAAAAAATTTAAAACGCCACCAACACATTTTTGTTAAATGGGAAATTGAAGAGGGGGGGGGTCATACATTCCGCTTGGAATGTCGGTACCCTTGCACTTTTCTGTGCTACAAACAGTATACGTCACACTCAAAAGATCATCTAGTCTTTGTGCAATATCTTTGATGAATAATATCACTGGAAAGAAACATATGCTGCTGTTTTCTGAAACTCTAAGCAAGCATAATAGAGAATTAATTTACCACTTACCTTGAAACCAAAAGTAAATGCATTATTGGCCACAAGGTGAACATCTTGAAACGGAAAGGTGTAAATTTCCATATAATCTCACACGTAGTCAATTTGCAATGTAAATTTAACTTCGAATAACATTATATTTCTCCTTTTTATATTATGTAATTATGAAATCATATTACCGACAGTGTAGAGAAGACGCGGAAAATTCGAAATGTTAGCAATATGTATTTTTGCTGTAGCTTATATGAATGATACACAAAAATATCGATACAAGAGCGTGAGAGATTTGGACATACTGGTTTGTTTGGTGCCCTGAAAGCACCTCATGTAAGTGTACGTTATTTACAGTGAAATGTAGTATAGAAATTATCAACGTGCTTGGAGTTTAGGAATTTCAGATTCTATTCCTTTAAAACATGCATTCCTTTCGTATCCAGCGTAGGTCTGTGTTAGAGAAAGGACACTTGTGTTCTCATTCCTTATACAGGGTGTGTTGTTAAGTCTAATTCCACTTTTTTTCCACTTACGTAATAATTTAACCATAATCTACTAACTCTGCCACATAGCCTTAGATTTTTGCTGCTGCTGCTGCTGCTGCTAGGTATTATTTCACATATGTGAACATAAAGGCAAGAAAGTGAAATTAAATTTGTGAATAATGGATCATATGTTTTCTGTTGATGTGATAAGCGAGATGTGAAAGAATTCCATGTAAGCCAGTGTATAGAGTTTAACGGTATTAGGTTTTGACATTGGAGAACAGGATTACGTCAGAGCCCTCTGTGAGTGATTTCTGAACTTACGTTGTTCTAGGACTGAGCTGCAAGAGCAGGTGCAAAAGTGGGTAGGTCGAGATAAACCATCGTCAGAGGGATTGTAGCTGGAATGCCCCATTCAATGACGTTAAAAGTAGCGTGTGTTGTGCGTGCTATAAATGGGGCTTTGAACGCTGATTAGAACTAAAATGAAGCTTAAATTCCAGTGGAATGGGGATGGATGTAACTCTTTGTCTTTTTTTTAATAAATCGCATTTTTTCTTATTTTAAGAATGCATTACATTTTGAAACAATTGTTTGGGACTTGTAAAAAATTGTATTTGTATCTGATGAAGTGTATTGTATGTTCATTTGCATAATAATAATGCGAATTGTAATTTAGTTTTGCACGCCTCCCGTGTTTTAATCCTAAATAAATATCATAGAATTATGACGTAAATGTATACATTTAGAGTGTAATAACATATGTATTTATATGTGTGATGTAAATTTGAGATATAGGTTTCCTATATTTGGAAACCCCGCTGCTGTTTTTGCGGATTGTGAGCTGGAAAAAGCTGTGAACCACTTGTGCTAGTGCAGTACAAATAAGGAGCTGTTTGTCGTGTGAAATTCATGTGGCAAATTTCAAAGGTGGAAGTAAAATAAGTATATCTAATTTATCCCTTCAAAGACGAAGTTTATCTGTTTTATATAAGGACTCAGTGCGTACCGCGCTGTAAACACTCTCCAATTCGGTTATAAAAACCAGTCTCTTAATGTTTTATAAGACAAAAGTTGCTGTTTGTTCTGAGATCCGTACAAAACACATAAACGCAATGTGGGCAACACGTAGAATTTTTTAATGTTAAACGTGGTCGTGTGTAAAGTTATCGCTGGGCTTTAAAAGGTTAATATAATAGGAGAAAAATTTTTGAACATTAATTTCACTAAGTAATGATGAAATTTGTTGAAAGGAAAGGTTAGATGAAAAATGGGTGTCGCAGTAAATATGAGAGGACTAAGAACGTATTGTTGCTGCTGGGTGTATTCAAACGTGACGTCACACCGGTTGGCATAATTGTTACTGCAACATATCGGGGCCACTTGGCGTGGTTGTTTTATATATTCGGCAAGGCTAAATTAATGGGTGGAGACTTGATGATTTCACTATCCTGTCAAAAGGGGACTGATTTACAGGCCCCACAGCTATAATTCGAATTTGTGTCATGATGTAGGCTACCAACTAATTGATATTTAGATAATTCAGAATAGCTAAACAACCACACGCCCCTTCTGACCCTCAATTTCCAGCCAGTATGATCTCTGAGTGGAAACGCCTAATACGTAACGAGTCCCTCTACATACCCTCCCCCATACACAGACGTTTTAGTACCGGGGCTGAGTTGGAACGTTATCTAGAACTAAATTGAGCAATACGTGTTCACATTTATCATGAGGGCCATCCCTGTCGGCCCCAACCGTCAGTTGTTCATCACAGCTAAACTTTGGAAAACCTTGGAGTACGTGCTATTGGCGGTCAGGGACGTAGAAATGGACTACACGCGTTAAATTTATTATTCCCCACAGTTCAATTAAATGTTACTAGAATTCCAAGCGCTAAGATTGGGAAGAAGTGAAAACAGTACTGCCGGCCTCTACACTGACATGTACTTAAGTTGCGAAGTTCAGTGCGTGATTTTGAAACTCATATAAAATTGCCATATTAGTTTCTTGTAGTGTACGGTACCAGTTTTTCTAACCAGGAGACTGAGGTAGATAGGTTCAAATGTCCGTATTTATTTTGAGTACGGTTCAATTACAGATAATAGCCAGACCTATATTTATCACATAGATTGTATATTATAGATGTTTAATTTAAAATTGTTTATGATGTTTTTGTGTGCGTAATCACTCATTCAATATGCAAATATATACAATATTAGCACGCACCGATTTTACGTTTTTGTTGTTTAGTAAGTGAACCATATTTTTAAATAATTAGATTGCATTTTTATTAAGCACAGGTAGATATATATTTTATTCTTAAATCCATATACATGCAAATTTAAGTAGCCCCCATTCATATTTGAAGCGCAGATGGCCTGTAGGACGAAATATTTTAAATGATAATAAAATATATTGTGACAGTTGTGTGTATTTTTTGGTTAGGTATCATGTTCAGTGTCAAATTCTACGCGTTAGTACTGTTAGATAAAGAGGGCGGTATGGCCTACACTGGTCACGCGCTATGTGCTGTAAGTTATAACGTGCATGTAGGTGGTTGGGCGCACTGGAGGTAGCAGTTGTAGGTTAGCATTTAATTTAGTGAGTAGTAATATGAGGCAAGGATCCTACACTCTTGCGTTATATGCAGTGTGATTGGCTGGAAAAATTCGTGACAGATATCACTACCGCTGAGTTGTGGATTGCTTAGACACCCTGAGAAACTGAATCCTTTTTTCTGAAATCAATAAAATTAGGAGAGACATGTTACTGGATTTATTTATCATTTTCTTGAATTTCGAGTAGAGATAGATAAGTATACGCATGGTCCCTGGCGACATTGGCTACAAAGTCAGACAAAATAAGGCCTACCGTTTGTAACAAGTGTTTTTAATATCACACATGTAAAAACACTAATCACCAACAAATGCACAAAGAGAGTTTTATCATCAATCGTAACACACTCCTACATGTTTCGACCCTGCTGGGTCATCTTCAGGGAGAACTTTCCGTTACCGTTGCACTATAGTTGCACTTTACAGTTGAGTGAGAATGTGCTGTTGACTGTGTACTGCGTTGTTTTTTTTGGAGTTTACTGAGTTGTTTACAGTTGAGTGAGAATGTGAACCCTCCGCGGTGCGGGCCGGACAGCGGAGGGTTCACATTCTCACTCAACTATAAAATGCAACCTTAATGTAACGGTAACGGGAAGTTCTCCCTGAAGATGACCAAGCGGGGCCGAAACATGTAGGAGTGTGTTACGATTGATGATAAAACTCTCTTTGGTCATTTGTTGGTGATTAGTGTTTTTGTATGATATAGTGCACAGGCATGGAACACCTTAAATCACACATGTAAGTACAATTTATGTGTATTCATACGAAATGCAATTTTTGAATTGTATTTCTGTCTGGTTTTAAATGGGGATATTTGAGGTTCTCACAGCGGCGTGTTACGCCGCATCTACTGGTAAATACTTACCGAATACCATTTACCAGTCGACACGATGTCATCCCAGAAGACTTGAATCATTTAATTTGAAGTTTTTTTTTGTAAAAATTGTGTGGTAAAATTTTCACACTGACTGTACCATTCGCGTACGGAATATTTTAAAACTTTTCTAATTACAGCACATATTATTGAAGCTAATTCAATTTTGAATTCATGCAGTGCTGTTATATACAGTACTTTCTAACTGCCCATTTAATCATGTTTTTGGAATTTAAATTTCATGTAATATTCGACATTACTGACCCGAATACTTTTTTATTTCCACTCGATTAAGTACAGAAGAATTTACTCTTGCTTACTGCTGGTTGCATTTAGTTTAGATCTTCGACACTTTGACGAAAACTTGTGAGACCTCAAGCGTTGCATATAACAGCTCTTGTTCTCACTAGTTGCTTTGCTTTAAAACTCAACATCTTTTGCCTGTTCCGACTTTACTGGTGAAGATTCGTGTAACTGATGCTGAAGCATTTCAATAGAATCCTCAAAAGCAGGCAGAGTAATTTAATGAACTACAGACAAGAGAGCTGTTATCAAATTATAGCGTGTGTTCCCCTCGCCGCACTTTAATGCCATGTTGTAAAAAACGTCTATTTAAAGTATGTGTTATAAAGGACGTACCTTGCCTTGATTAAGTTGCTTATAGTTTTCTTTATGTTCTCCGTTATCAGTTTCAATATCTCTTTACTCTCACATACCTTCGACCTGAAAATTAAAAAAAAAAAAAACTTACTGCAGTAAATCTTCTTTTAAAGTTGGGTTTACATTTCTAAAAATCGCAACGCAGGGCGGAACAACGTAGAACGGGTCTTTTTTTCCATAATAAATAATTAGCCCTTTAAAGACGAAGTGTATCTGTTTTATATAAGGACTCAGTGCGTACCGCGCTGTAAACACTCTCCACTTCGGTTATAAAAACCAGTCTCTTAATGTTTTATAAGGCAAAAGTTGCTGTTTGTTCTGAGATCCGTACAAAACACGTAAACGCAATGTGGGCACCACGTAGAATTTTTTAATGTTAAACCTGGTAGTATGTAAAGTTACCGCTAGCCTTTAAAAGGTTAAACGTCAATTAATTAAAATAACCAAGAATATAAAGTTAAACCGAGTCCCGACAATGCTGCTGGAATAATTTATTACCAAATTTGTCTGCGTACAAGCGAAACAACCATCTTCGGGGAAACGTTAAGCAAGACTTTCCTTTACCTCGTTACCTCTTCTGCTGCGTAACCACGCCTATCAACAGACAAGATAGGCGATGTACGTATAACGTAACAATGGGGCGCGTTCGCGTAACCATTGTTTCAATGGAAAAGCAACAGTGCGTTTTGTATATATATGTTGTTGAACTGCATGTAACTGTCACCATATGAAAGTATTGTTGTACAACGATGCTTTTATGGCGAATATATATCGCCTGCAACAATAAAACTACTCAAGTCTTCATGTAAGGAGATAGATATTTTTGTCCAATTTTAACCAAATGTGGAGTATCTCGACAGATATTGTAAAAGGCCCCCAATATCAGATTTCACGGAAATCCGCCCATCGGGAGCCGCACTTGATATATATTCGGACCGGCAGACGGACAAAAAGACATGGCCAAGCTAATAAACGCTTTTCGCCCCTATGCAAACTCACCTAAAAGGGATACATGGGCCCATTGTTTTGGCCATATTTCCAGAAGTTACGTTCGAATTGTTACCGCCTGCACTTCATATTCGGGAGGTACTGATTTCGATCCTGGACTATTGTGATTAGTGTTTTTATTTTCCTTGTTTGCTGCTTTACAATAGGCCACGACGTGCTCCATCTCTGCTTCAGAGTTAGATATTTCGTAGTCTTTCCCTCTTCTACCAACTCACAGAAGGTGTCGAGGTTGTTTATTTTCACTTGATCACACTCAGACACACACCACAGTCAGTAGGACTCCTCTGGACGAGGGATCGGCCCGTGGCAGAGACCTCTACATGACAACACAAACACTGTACAAGAGACAAACGTCCATGCCCCCGGTGTGATTCGAACCCACGATCCCAGCAAGCGCTCGGCCGCAAACCTACGCCTTAGACCGCTCGGCCACTGGGATCTGCCAGTTCAGAGTTAGGTATATTCTAATATTGAACATTATATGAATGATCCACTTTCTTTGTTGTTTGTGCATAACCCCAAGAATAAATCACTGTTTATTAGATGTAGGATACCGTACTGTCATTTAACCTTTTAAAGCCTAGCCGTAACTTTACATACGATCAGGTTTAACATTAAAAAAATTCTACGCGGTGCCCACATTGCGTTTATGTGTTTTGTACGGATCTCAGAACAGACAGCAACTTTTGCCTTATAAAACATTAAGAGACTGGTTTTTATAACCGAAGTGGAGAGTGTTTACAGCGCGGTACGCACTGAGTCCTTATGTAAAACAGATACGCTTCGTCTTTAAAGCATACAAGATACATATCTTGTAAAAATTAAGGTGTAAGTAATGTATTATTAATTTAATACATGTAGTTGTACTGTGTTCTAGCATCGTTTAGTTTTATTCCACAGTTCTTTCATACATCTACAAATGGATATATAATTGCACACAGCATATTAGGCTGCTCGTGTTGCATTTGTTGCAATTACAGGAAATGGTGATATAATTTCAGTGGTTTGTTGGTATACTTGATTGAATGTATTAATGTTACATACGCACACATCCGTTACGTAATTATTGGTACAGTTCTCATAAAAGACCATTTAATTGGTGTGTAACTTTATTCCTGCATTTAATTAATGCCTCAGATTTCTTTCCATTCAGCTGCTGAAAAATACAACTCATTAAGGACGAAAGAAACCTCAATTATATTTGAAGTTCCAGTTCGTACCGCGCAGTAAACACTATTTAGGTTCTAAAAACTAATCAGTTGATGCTGTATAGGGAAATTACCCTGGTTTTTCTGAGAGTCATATAAAACGCATGAATACTCTGTGTGGGCAGAGTGTGGCAGCTTTAAATATTGCTTTCACGTGAAGTAACCATTAGGTTTTAATAAACGAAATCAGAACATCGTTATGTACTGTGGGAGATATTTTGCAGTTGCAGCACTGTCAATTAGCTTATGCGTCGTCAACAAAATTTCAAATTTGACTTTTACGCGTACTGATTGCTAATTCATTTAGAGTTCAATGTAATAAGTGTTCTCAAACACGGTACAGCATTTCGAGCGTCATCTTTACCCGTTGACCCGTTGTCAAGGGCGGATTCAGTAGGTGACACTATTTGTGACGTACCAAGTGCATATGTTTTGGAGTATTTCCATTTTTCCGTGTTTCTGTTGACAAATCTACCGCGTACGCTATTGGCAACCTTAGCAACTGACAGCTTAGTTATCTAAACACCTCTCCCCTCCACCACCCCCGCCCTCTTACTACACAAACAGTCACATATGGCCACAGCTTCCAGCCTGCATTGTACAGTAACTGGGCGACCGGGAAACAACAGGTTGAAGTACGTCAGCAGCCAGAATTCGGCCGCACAGCGTGTTATTTGACTTCGAAATAGCTTTGTTATATGAATGTTATACGAAGATACACTTCAGCTGACAAAATTTAAATAATAAAAATTACTTTTCACTCCGTCAACAAAATTTTATTAGTAAACAATTCTTTTTCTTTATTTGCTTTAGGTCTTTTCGTCCTTTCTTATGTTTTAATTACTCGTTTATTATTCTTCGTATTTGTCTTGTATTTGTTTAAATTGTTTTGTATGTTCTGCTCTCTATTTTGTGTGTTCTTTGTTTTTGTATTGTTTTGTGTATTATTTCTTTTGTGTATATAGTTGTTTCTTTTCTATTTGTGTGCAAATGTACGGACCACTGCCACCGGGTGGAAACCCAGTTGCAAGCAATAAATGTCGTATATCATATCATATCATATCATATCAATACTAGCTATATTTAGGATTTCTAGATAAGTATTGCTCAGGCTAACAACTATGAAAATATAAATTATAAAAGTAGATTAGAGTAACCGTATTAACAATCCGAAACATGCACAGACCTGTAAGGAACATGGATACGCATTGCGTAGCCTCGCATCGTTATGTGCGCACTGCACAGTCTTAATAAAATCAAACATCGTGGACAGGGATTTAAATAAAGCTATTAAATCGTGAGATAATCCAGAAAAACTGTTCTAAGTCTGTTATCCCTCGTGCAATTGTGCGATAATTGCAATGGCTGGCTATAAACATTTAAATATGGTGTATCTGTGTGTATTGTCCAGGTCTCAGGGACTGTAATTCCTCTATAACGCGTAAAGTTATTCGACCATAATCAGTAAATTGCAATCTTAACACCTTTTGACGGTATATTTGTAGGTATTAAAGGTACAGCCGATCACAGTGGCCGCGCGATCTAAGGCGTAGGTCTGCGGCCGGGCGCTCCCTGGGATCGTGGGTTCGAATCCCACCGGCGACATGGACGTTTGTTTTGTACAGTGTTTGTGTTGTCAGGTAGAGGTCTCTTGGACGGGCCGATCCCTCGTCCAGAGGAGTCCTATCGACTGTGGTATGTGTTTGAATGTGATCAAATGAAATCACAAAAACCCTCCACACCTGCTGTGAGCAAGCAGGTAGAAGAGGGAAGGGCTAAGAAGATTAAATGTAACGTTGTTCCACCAAAGTTTTAGAGCCTGTTGTATTTAGAATCTTTCTGTTACTGTCAGGTGTTTGGGGGCGGACAACAGTTCTTCATATTTCCCTTTAGATGCCTAGTACACAGAAGCGTATTCTTCCTGTAGATGCGCATCAAGCAAACCAGTACAAAACATCCTTTCACTGCACCCACGTCAAAAAATATATCTGCTTCGTACAAGACGATTTGCGCCCAAGACGGACACAGAAATATCAAAGTAAATTCTTAGCGCGTTTCACATCCCTTCCTGAAAGTGACGTGATTCTAAATCACCCGACTGTCTGCGTATTTGGCGCTTTGTAAGAAATTATTCTGATTGTGTTTTGTAGTGCGTCAGTGCTTAGAATGTTGTAGTCACAAAATGCAGTTTTGATTGTAATTGACAGTGCAATCCGTCACTTTGCATTGAGGCCTTAATAACTTTTTGCGTCATATTTATTTGAATAGCGTAAAATGGAAACGTGGTGGGAAGCCTTGAACGCTTTTTTTTTTACCAGGATGTCCGCACCTGTCATCCCGTAACATTTCAACGGTGTTTCATTAATTTTCATACTCGAGTTTGCTGTTAACTTTATGATTCAAATTTATTTACTTCGTACCGATCGATGGTAAAAATGATAAATGCGTACAAAATTTCAATCCGAACACTTGAGGCTAAGTGATCACTCAGAAGACTATAAGTAGATGATAATATTAAAAATAAGTCGTCATCATCATTCCCCAGTCTGTCTTACGACAGGTCCATGGCCTCTTCCAAAGTGAGTTCTCCACATTGTGCATCTAGTGCGTCCTCTTTCATTTTCCAGTATCCTCCCATTTCCTTAATATCAGGTAGCTGCTTACGTCTTCTTCCTCGTTTTCCCGTCACGTCTATCCTTCCTTCTAGCTTCTTTCAGTAACTTACTACTTTAGAAGTCAGTTCCTACGCATGATGTGACCGATTCCTTTAGCCTTCTTTTTGCTGCATTTAGGACAGCCCTTTCTTCTTTGACTGTGTGTAATTCTTCTTCATTATTTGCACTATCCTTCCTACTTATTTTCTCCGTCCTTCTGCAGCACCACAATTCAAAACGTAAAACTAAGTATAAATTGAGAATACCTTGTCTTGATTTGAATATTTTCCATATCGTTTTGGTAATTCAGTATCTGATATATTAACCAACTCCAACACCAGGTACACCAGATTTATTTCAATTTAAGGTTTGAGACTTAAAATTTCATTAGGCGGGGTCCAACATGTTTCGATGGGTAGCCTATCATCATCAGGGACACAAGACATGCCAAAAAAGAAGGAGAACATTTTGGCGGGCTAACATAATTAAGTTCAAAATTATATCGCTGTCGGCACGTAAAAGTGTTAAAACTGTTATTTTAGTCTAAGACACTTAACGGTGCTTGGTATAAATATTGGTTTATTATCTGCACGACAGTATTTTTTGTATTATAGTATTATTTATTTAAATATAATAATTGTAACAGTAAGTGATCTCCTAATATTTTGTCGAAATACGATTTTCCCTCTTCGCACAGCTGTCAGTTTCCTGTCTTAAAGTTTTGTATTCTAAGTGTATTCGATATGCAAGTCCTTCGTCTGTCCCCGGAAGGGAAGACTGAATGCTTTTACACCCTGTCATCTCTGTTCTTGTAAGAGTGACCTTCAGCTTTCAGTGTGTTTGCCCATTGTTCTCTCAGTACAAAATTGATCTTCGTGTGCGTTTGATCCTATGGGAAATCTCCTTTGACGCTAACATCAGGGCCTGAATCAGTTCTGGATGTGAGCTGAAGAACATTTCAAGTCATTCTGGCGTAGAGAAGAAATACCAAGCTCCTTTAGCCCAGCAGTATCTAGTTGTTATTGGCAGCCCGTTGGTTTCTTCCCAGATGTGGAATTTGTTGTCTGTTTAGTGACGTTATTAAGAAATCCTACTTTCACAATAAAAATAACAAAAATTTTAAACCTGGGAATGCCTGAATTCAGAATATTTTTTCTTCGTGTGTGTTATTTGTAAGCGTTTATACTAAAGATATGCAGAACTGTAATAGGCACTTTTTGTTTGGTGTGTCTGTAAGGTGTGGTGTCTCACATTAAGGGAAGAACAGAAATTTGGGACGTCTGAGAACAGGATGTTGAGCGAAATATTTGGTCTGAAGAGAGAGAGAGGCAGTGACAAGAGCCGTGCACTGAGGTATAATGAGGAACGGTCGTGTGAACGTGAGTGAGGCTTACACAACTATAGTAGAATTGCTCGAATTGTAGAAACGACCTGGGATACGGGGGCATACGTGGGATAATAATATTAAAGCAGAGCGTTACTGGATTATTTTGTGTCAGGATATGGAGCAGAGACGAACTTTTGTAAACAATTCAGTAAAATTTGTTTGTGTAAATGACAAATAATTTGTCTTCCAGCTGAACAAATATTAGCTTCTCAAATAGGAATCTGTTGGAACGATTTGGGTAGGTTGATTGGTTGGTTGGTTTCTTGATTAGTTGGTTGGTTTGTTGGTTGGTTGATTCTTTCGTTATTTCGTTCGTTCGTTTGTTGGTAGTATGTAGATGGGTGGTAGTAATGTACGTGTGTATATATGCATGCATGCATGCGTAGGTAGGTAGTTTGGTTGGTTGTTAGGCTGGCTGGCTGGCTGGCTGGCTGGCTGGCTGGCTGGTTGGTTGGTTGGTTGGTTGGTTGGTTGGTTGGTTGGTGATGTTTGCAATGCACAAATATATAAGCCCTCGGAAATCTCCCAGAATCGCCTAATTTGAACGTGGTAGCAACATAAAAAACCTTTCTTCTCTCGGTAACAACGAAATGTGCTCGCAATAAATCAGTGCCTTCACGTCACTCCCAACTCATGTCGATGCTGACGCAGCGTCATGACTCGAGAACCATTAGTAAGAAAGTATATTTCCACTTTATTGAAACAGCGCTTTCTCGGCGTCGGTGGTTTTGTTCTGTTACAACGGACGCTGCTTGCTGTTGTTTTCAAGCATATTGAAATTTTTCCCAAAATTTGCTCAAAGGTTCTGTGAAAACCCACAGATAAAATAATTAGCGGCTTCACAGCCCAGAATAGAACTTGCAGCTTCCTACTCATTAATAAACGCGCGGCTTATTGAGTTCTGTCTCAACCACAGCGCTGCAGGTCGCTGTTGAGACGTATCGGAGAGGCTGGCTGCGATATTGACGAAAATCTCAACCAAGCAAGAGTAAACTAGTTTCCATAATTACGTTATTATGAGATCGGTGACTAGTTTGTATTGGAAGGAATCAACCCATGGCGGTTTCAAATTGTGTTAGTTTATCATCTAAATATTGAGCTATGATACGAAGTATTGCCAAGAGGGAATATTAAGTCGATAAATTGGCGAGAACAACGTCTGAAATTTACCTTCACCTCTCTCAGTTTCCTCATCTCTATCTAAAATACGCGATCATTACAGAACGTTTTGCACGCCTTTTACTCTGTTACTGATCTTGGCTACATAGTGTTCCTGGAAGACTTGTATGTTATCTTGGCCGATGTTCCCCACTGTTCGTCCCAGTTCACCTCAAAGTAATGCTTACATTGCTTCAAAATAGGTCACAATTACATCTACTTCATACCCAATTTATCCTCCTATTACTCTGTGCGAAATGAAGAACTGTCTTGAAGCGAAACAAGTATCGTACCCTTCCTAACAGTTTGTTGTAACTACATTTTAGTGTTCCACTTAGCTTTTGATCAAGTTTCAGGCACTGCTGCACTCTGGACTCCTCCCACATGCTGTTCAAACCCACATATAGCTACAGTGGCTGTTAGTCCACTGTAGGATTGAAACAAGATGCCGAGTGAGTGTTGTTTGGCCATAACAAGGCATAGTACACGACTGGAATAAATAAGCACCAGTCAGTTTTTACTACAGAGAGAATATATTGATTTTGCATAAAAACTGCATTGTTGCAGTTTGTCGTTCCCTTTATCTTAGTGAACGTGTGTTCCAAATGTTCTTTAAAATCGTCATACGGTATCCCTCTATATATTCCAAGGTGTTCAATCAACATGATACCCAGCGTATATTTAGGACACCACTTCTTTATGTTTCAGAATCACGTATCTGAAAAAGACGTTCTTTTTTCTCTCGGACTTGCCATTAAGGATACGCGAAGCGTAAAAAAATTCAGAGAGAATTCTTTGATATTTGACCCTAGTCCATTATTTCAAGATGTTCAAAGCATCCCCTTACTGACTTATTACCTTACATGTACGTAATTAACTTCATCCCGTAATTCAATAGAGGGTTCGTGTAATATAAACAATTGTATGTGGAGTTATTAATTATGTCGCGGAATTACAGCAGCCAGTACATATTCGGACCATTTGGAACCCTGGCCACAGAGATTTGATTTTCCAAACTTCCTGTTTTTTCCTTATGTAATTAATTATTATATTCGCAGGAGTCCATAGAGAGCGTTAACAGATTGGCACTGTCTTAGGGATGAATAGTATAGACAAGTTCAATAAGGTAGTAGGCTTAAAATGGCTACACTTACGAACCAAATTATGTAACAAATAAAACGAAATATGAAAATATCAATGCAGAAGAAAGTTAAAGAAGAAATACGAGCACAGGGCGATGGGATGGTGAAACAGGGCTGCAGCAGAATGTATCACATTTTGTAAGTCAGCCTTGGAACTGGAGATAAAACATTTGCGTTCAAAACATCGCATCGCACGTTCAAGTTGCAACACACCGGAGGCTAAAGACATCGTTAGAGGAGGACTCAAGTGAAACAGCTTGATTTTAATTTTTCTTGGTTCGAATCTAAACCATATTCTTTTTACATTTGATTTTATTGCAGTATACGTGTCAGTGGTATGTGACTGCCATGCTGTTTTAACCTTTTAAAGCCCAGCGGTAACTTTACATACCACCAGGTTTAACATTAAAAAATTCTACGTGGTTCCCACATTGCGTTTATGTGTTTGATACGGATCTCAGAACAAACAGCAACTTTTGCCTTATAAAACATTAAGAGACTGGTTTTTATAACCGAAGTAGAGAGTGTTTACAGCGCGGTACGCACTGAGGCCTTATATAAAACAGATACGCTTCGTCTTTAAAGGGTTAATTGCCCACTCCTTGCACCAACTAACCATCCACGAATGTCTGGGAACAGATTCTGCTGCTGCCTGCCCTCCCAGAATCCCCTAAGGTCTTCACTTGCTTGGTATGCTAATTGAAGCAGCTGGGCCCATGATGTGAGGATGCCCGCTGTGCTGGGAATTACCAACTTCTAACCTTAAACTCAGATCCCGATTTGGTTCAGTGGGTAAGAGTCTGCTACCAGCTAGGCTGTTCGGAATGGGTTAGCAAAGTGACATGGATAGTTTCGGTGAGGCGCGTACAGGGAGTGGTATGGGTTTTAAGCTAAATCCTGTGATATCAAGACGCTGCAAGCAATGCTGGAGCTCTGTGTTGGGGGTTATAATGTTGTGGGGAGGGGTTGGGGGAGGTGCAGGGTGTGTTGGGTGGTTGTTGCTGCCGGAGAGTCCCTCGCCAGTCTATCGATCGTCCAGATTCGGGCGCGTCTAGCGGGACGCTTGCATGCTAGGTCCCGGATGCTGGGCAGGCAGGCAGACGATCAAGGCTGTGACGAAAATCCTCTTCCACAGCCCCTGAGACCGCGTAGACCTCGGCCTGCCTTCTGAGCCAAGTCCCGAATTCTGTCTGTTGGAGAAAGGAAAGTTTTAGCTAGAGCTTAAAGTTCTCTTTCCCGCCTCCCCTAAGCTTATTCCGTGCTTGAGTTGTTTCCCCACCCTTTCGAAAACACCCTTCCTCCAACTACCCCTCTTCCTTTCTTTATCCTTTCCAACTTCTCACACCCAGTGAATCTCCCCGTCCCCACAGCGCACACATACACAGAAAAAGCTTTTTGCAAGTCAACTACAGTAAATTTGTGCTGACTTACAAAAATCCAAATCCCTAGCAGTACTTTTCTCCCTCGCAGAGACGCCAATGTGCGCATGCGCTCCTCTATCGTTTATCCAATATTTTTTTTTTCATTCTTCAACGTAGTTACACTGGAGCAAGATACTGAGGGCATTGATTTCATCTCTGAACACTTTTCTTTCTCCCTCCGACACAAATACGTTGGTGGTTATGTCTATATTGTGTTCACTTTATTAAATCTATCCAGGCAGGTGCGGCATGCCTCTTTATATTTCCGAGTGGGTTCATATCATACCTGAGTGATGCAGCCAGGACGTATCTTTTAAGGCTGAGTAGTACTGTTTGTTAAGGTTAACTCCGTTAACCCTTTAAAGACGAAGCGTATCTGTTTTATATAAGGACTCGGTGCGTACCGCGCAGTAAACACTCTCCACTTCGGTTATAAAAACCAATCTCTTAATGTTTTATAAGGCAAAAGTTGCTGTTTGTTCTGAGATCCGTACAAAACACATAAACGCAATGTGGGCACCACATAGAATTTTTTAATGTTAAACCTGGTGGTACGTAAAGTTACCGCTAGGCATTATAAGGTTAATTTAACGACATCTTCTAACCCTTTGCCATACTTGATGAATGAATGATGAAACCTGTTCCGATGAGTTAGTTGTAAAGGTAAAGGTTCACCCTATAACACGCCCTGAGGGCCCAAGAGGGGGAGTAGAGGTATGGCTCTACCCTTTCGTGAGTCTCGGCACGAGGAGGGGATTGGGTGGCTAGCCCCACGCCCCGGCCGCTTTACCCCCGGGAGAGAGACCCGGTACCCATTGTACAGGAGGCTGGGTGGGCCCCAGGGCCGGTCTGGACGGCTGCGGAAAATCTCGCCCCCACTGGGATTCGATCCCCGGACCTTCCAGCCCGTAGCGAATCGCTATACCGAGATGAGTTAGTTGTGAGTGTAAATATACTGAGTTTAAATAGACATTCATTACTGCATAAGTTTGTAATAAGCTTATGTGCAGATTTTCTAAGAGACATCGGATGTTTATCTTGGAGTGTCGAAATTAAATTTTACGTATGGAAGCATAACTTCGCCAGTTATTTATTGTGGTTTTAAAACGTGGCCTGCACTTTCGAGAAGATAACGTTAACTATCAATGTCTGAAATCAAATTCTCAGTATGTTTGATTATATAAAATTTAGAATATAAAGCTTGTACCGGCCACGTGGCAATTAGTCGGCTGATTTTCTCAATAATGTCCACGCACAGAATTTCGTACATTACGTAAGATACGCTTAGTCGACAGGTACTAACCGTAATTGAACATTTTTCATTTTGGAGAATATATAAAGGAAATTACTGATAATTTGTTGTGACTGTAGAGTGACATAGAATGTTTAAAATGTGTTCACCTCTTTAGAGGTGGATATTACAAGTACGTCAGCAGTAAAGGGTGAAAATGAAAAGAGTGGGGTTTACAAACGGAGAAGAATGTGTTTGGATTTGTACATATATATATACACACACACACACATACACACATACAGTCGAACTCGGTTATAACGTCATGAAAGGGACTGAACATTTTGTGTCGCTTTAAACAGGCGTTGTTATAACCGAGGAGTATTAATATTGTGGTTAACAGTGAGGAATTAATTTGTACCACAGAATATCTGACACTATAGACGAGGTATCGTATTAAACGATGTCGTTATAACCGGGTTCTACTCTATTTATATGATACTGTTTAAAGTACACATGTGCACTGTTGTTCATTCGATTGATTGTTCACCTGAAAGAGACAGAAGACATTTTTGAATTGTGTATTATATATTTTACTCGTACAAGTGAAGCAGTTTTTCCAGCCTAGGATTTGTAACCGATTAAAACTTACTGCCTGCTATGACAGTAAGCACGTTTAGATTTTACCAAGCACACTGTAAGTTTCTTGGGGCGATGCCACCAAACAGTGATTATTTCCCAGTAGAGCATGATAATTTAGTCTTCCTATTGGACGCGGTGTGTGTGTAAGAACCGCGTTTGTATATGTCACATTAACGTCTGTGTTTTGTTTATGTGTTTTGTACAGATCTCAGAACAAACAGCAACTTTTGCCTTATAAAACATTAAGAGATTGGTTTTTATAACCGAAGTGGAGAGTGTTTACAGCGCGGTACGCACTGAGTCCTTATATAAAACAGATACGCTTCGTCTTTAAAGGGTTAACGTCTGTGTTCAAAGTGCTAAACATTTTAATCTGCACAATGTCAGCAGATGGCCCTAACAGGAACACTGCGTGGGTAGCGTTTTCATTATAACTTCCTGGGATATAGGAACAGCTTCATATTTGTCTATTGATCCGTGAGGCGTCTCATTTTATCAATAGAAGTCTCTGAATGCACAGCGAGGTACAGCGTGCTGTGTTCCTCGTTTACTTCCCAAGATAATTAATTTGCTTTCTGCTAATCAAAAATAATGATAATAGTAATTAATTAAATTTTCAGCGCCTCTCAAATTTCATACAGCAGTTGGTGTGTACAGATGGAACAACTTCAAAGCCCTTGTAGTTTGGCGATGTACTTTAGGGGCATTCGAGCTGTACCGCTGCAGTTTGTAACTCTCATGTGTACGTCACTATACCGATATTATTTTAACCCTTCAGTGACACTGAGGTTTGATGTCCAGCTACTTCCCAGGATGGCAAATGTAAAGTAAAGCAATCCAATTACAAGGCTGGATAGGATCTGGGGCTTCCAGGAGGTTGAGGCTCCCAGAATTTCAAGACAATCGGCACATGAAGGTGGTAAGGTTGTCAGTCCTACAAACTGGCTACCTTTATCCCCCAGGAAATATGTCTGGTACTCATTTCTGTTGGTGCCGCGGTGGCGCAGTTGGTTGAGGCACTGCGCTACAAACCGGCAGCCCGCGGGTTCGATTCCCGATGGTGTCATTGGAATTTTTCATTGACATAATCCTGTCGGCCACACTGTGGCCCTGGGGTCGACTCAGCCTCTAACAGAAATGAGTACCAGGAATATTTCCTGGGGTTAAAGGCGGCAGGTGCGTATGGCTGACAGCCTTACCACCTTCATGTACCGATTATCTAGAAATCTGGGAGCCTCGACCTCCTGGAACCCTCAGGGCCTGTCCAGGCCTGTAATGGGACTGCTTTACCTTTACCTTTTTACTCATTTCTGTTAGAGGCTGAGTCGACCCCAGGGCCACAGTGCGGCCGGAAGGATTTTGTCATTGAAAAATTCCAATGACACCATCGGGAATCGAACCCGTTAACCGCCTCAACCAACTGCACCACCGCATACCCCTCCCAGGATTGAGGGTGTTTTGGCCATTTAGTTTATCGAGACCGGGCAGCATATAAAGAATTAGATGCCCGTACAGGGCACCGAGGTCGACACTGAAGGGTTAGTAGACCCCTGTCGAAACCACACAGAACAATAATGTTTGTATGTTTTGTCGATGTTTCTTAGCATATTTAGTGATGTTGTTTCATCTGCCGGAATTAGCCTTAATGAATTGCCTGCGCGCGCGTGTGTAACACGGACAAATAATCATGAATGTTATAACTGATAGGTCAGACTTTCAAAGAGAATTACGTCATGCGTGGTTTGACGTTTCCACAGCGTTAATAATGAACATCAGAGTGTACTGGGGTGTGATCAGTGAGCAAGGCTTCATATCCCATAACACTGTAGTTGTCAGAGTTGTGTCATGTTGAGAAAAGTAGCAGCGTTTTCAGTCTTTATATTACGTTCGTGTTCATTAAACCGTTTTGGGCTGCTGCATCTTGATGACAGATGCACCACGATGTTTCGAAACGTCGATGACTTATTTATCCAGCGACACTACGTCACATCCGGGAATGCTGGAATATTCTTCTTAAAAAGTAAGATTTTAAAAATGTGTTTTATGTGACGGTTTGGTGTTTTATTCTGGGGGAAGTGTGGGTTTGAAAAGACACTGATGAAGATAAAGGTTTTGGGTTTATAGGCAGGAGGTCAACAGCACAACCAATAAAATTGTGTGAGAAGTGAGTCCAGAATTTTTACTCTTCATAGAATGTTAGAGTGATTGAATGGATGGCTTTTGGAAGGGGGAAACATGTAGCAGTCTTTGGGAAATGAGATACACGCAAAACTGAAAACCTCAGGATAACAGATGACTGTTGATATTTTAGGTAGAGAATATTATAATATTGAAATTGACTTTGACAAATTATGGTACGTAGATGTGGACATAATTCAATATTTTCAAAATCTGAATCCATTCGCAAATTCTTTGAACACTCTGCTGTACTTAAGCATACGCCATGTTGTGTCCAGTTATCTCCCAGGCTAATTTATTGACTCGGGTATCTGCGATTTTCTCTGCCAATATTTACAGGTTATTTACAAACGTGCATGGTGCCAATTTTTTGTCTATACCACGTCTATGGAAGCTTTTTACCTGCTTCGCTATACATTTCCAAGGAAAACTTCTTATGATGGAAATGATTTGTTATTTTGATGGTCCTTTGCTTTACCTGGTCGAGATTTGACTTCCTTATGTTATTGCCGATGCAGTCTTCTGGGATGTTATATCGTGTCGACTGGTACATAGTTACCGACGTTTTGGAGGCATTACGCTAATCCGAAATGTCAGTAACTGTCCAGCACTCGAGACAATGTGACATCCCAGGAAAATTTACTGTTCATTTATTCCGGTCTTTTGGTTTTGATATTTGTTCCCAAAATTAATTCCGCCCTTTAATTAGATTTGATACGGATTTCATCATAAGAGGTTAATCACTGTCTGTTTTGAGTCGCTGTCACGGTTTTGAACCCATTGTGGAATTTTTGTTCATGGTATACAATCAGGCTGAATTTGAACGGGACATATCCAAACGCCATATTGACAAATATGTAATATTTTTTACCCTAATTCACTTTTGCACAAAGAAAAAAATCTCTAGTTTTTCTTCTTTCATATATTTTTTTAAAGTTCAGTCGAAAACAGTTTGTGTTTGTACTTTCATTAGCAAGTATAGCACGTCGAATTAGAAGCTAGAATATGTTCCATCCATTAATTCTAACTTGGAAATGAAAGACATTTACCCATAATATGTCGCAACAAATTTCCGTTGCATCATGTTATGATCTCATTAAACTGTTCTGCGCTTTAAAATATTCGTTCGTTATGGAATACACCTTTATAAAATTAATGATAACAATGTGTTTACCTACGAGGCTAGTTATAATAATAGGGTCTATGAATATCATCAAAATGCAAATTGTTATGTAAACCAGAGTCAGTGAAACCCATTAGAGCCGCTATTGTTAAGGTTATGTCGGCACAAGTAACATTACAATATACGTGCTTTCCGATACTCCTTACACTCCATTATCGATTTTATGTTTCATCGCCTGCAGACTCTTTGATGTTACATGTCTGATGTCGAGAAGTATCAGCAGAAGTTGCTGAGAGGTGCGGTGGATTTGTGGCGGTGTTTTTAGCTTACGAGAAGCCTGTCAGGTCGCTGAGTGCAACAGAAAGCCACGTACGCGCAGTGCATCACAAACCTAAAGTCTCAAGCTTTTTGTACGACCATCGCAGAAACAGTATAAAAAGAATATACAGGCGTATGGAGGAGTAGAGTTACATTTCCACTTAGGCGTGAATACTAAATTGGCGTTAGTGTTCAGCATTAGGTCCCGGCCACTTTCCTCGTTTTAAATGGGGAATGGTATCCATTGAGTAGGCAGCTAGGTAGGTTGGAGACCACGCCTGGGCACTTTGGAAAAGAGAAAGATTTCTCATCTCTGCTGACAGTGTGGTATGGTGTGGCTGACTGACGGTACGAGTGGTTGGTGGACGGCCTGCCTTGTGCACCAGACTGCATAGGCTCCATTACTGATAGTGTCGTCGGGTGGAGGTTGGGGGGTAACGTACAGTCTATGGCTAAAGGTCCTGTCTGACTTGCTGGCGCGGGATAAGGAAGGGGCTTGTTTATATGTCTAGTAATAAAACTGGCATATTATTATGTACGAATGTACAACACTATATACAGTGTTCACCGATCCCAGTGGCCGCACGGTCTAAGGCGTGGGTTTGCGGCCGTTCGCTTGCTGGGATTGCGGGTTCGAATCACGCCGGAGGCATGGATGCCTGTCTCTTGTGAGTGTTGTGTGTTTTCAGGTAGAGGTCTCCGCGTTGGGCTGATCACTCGTCCAGGGGAGTCCTACCGACTGTGGTGTGTCTGAGTGTGATCGTGAAGCCTCGATAATGAGGAGACCCTGACCCACTAGGGGCTGTTGCGTCGTGTAAAAAACATACAGTGTTCAGTTTACATTCCCTATCTTAACATATCGGACCTCAGGTAAATGTAAATTTCACTCTTGGACAGACCATAAAAGCCCAGAGTGAAAGTAGAGGGAAAGGTCTACTGTGTCTTTGACCTCGGTGTTAGATAGGGGTAGGTAATTAACGCCACGTTCCGGCCATTTTGCCCCTGGTAATAGCCCCGTACATATTGTATGGGCCCCAGGGCCAGTCTGGAAAAGCACGGAAAATCTCGCCTCCACCGAGATTGGATCCCCGGACCGTCCAGCCCGTAGTGAGTCTCTATACTGACTGAGCTGTCTCGGTCCAGCCAAACCCCTCTCAAAATGGTTACAGCAGTGTTTAACGGCCTGCCTTTATTACTGACTGCCAGCAGAGCGATCATTGCGAAGGCGAAAACCATTACGGCGTCTCGTAATATTATTAAAATGGTGTACAGTGTGTCGTCTGGCTGGTCCTCCACATGCAGCAGTGTGAATCTCCCACATGCTATTTCTACGGGCATACGTAAAGCTTGAGTGCTGCGTGAACTGTTACTTACCTAGCTGGCTGTATCTGTGTGGTCTATTTCAGACTGACACGGCATTGTTTGGGCTACCTAAACACTACCAGCTTTTGTTTCCATGTCTTTATACTGTTCACAGAAGTATTTGAAAATTGTTAACCTATTACAGCAGATCGTCGTTTTTGCAGGGTTTACGCAATTTCACAATTGAACAATTATTCCTCGAGTGTTCGTCTGCTAACCAATTACTGTACAGTCAGTCCTTTGTTAGAGACGTTGGAGAACAGAGTGCTGGAGAGACTACTGGACACAGGAAACAGAAACCGAGAGGGTCTAGCAAAAAAACTGAATAATGGGGTACGGCTTCAGTAATATTTTCCATCAAATATTTTTCGAGATAACACTGAAGTGTGTTTGGACTTTTTCCATCGTCACTGATTACACAAACACGAAGTTTCGAAAGCAAACTGCTTTCGTCTTCAAGTCACCTGAAGACGAAAAAAAATTTGCTTTCGAAACGTCGTGTTTATGCAATCAATTAAGATGGAAAAATTCCAAATACACATCAGTGATATCTCGTACGTCACACCATTGTCTAAGAATTACAGTGTACAGTTAAATGTTACTCGATTGATCAAATGGAGGATGTAGAGTCGGGTGGTTATGCAGCCCACATGGAATAGATAAAAATATTCGTACAAAAACACTAATCACCAACAAATGCACAAAGAGAGTTTTATCATCAATTGTAACACACTCCTACATGTTTCGACCCTGCTGGGTCATCTTCAG
>BLKM01000606.1:1316737-1321737 GCA_013340265.1 Coptotermes formosanus
TGGTGGTGGTGGTGGTGGTGGTGGCGGTGGTTGTGGTGGTTGTGGTGGTGGTGGTGGTGGTGGTGGTGGTTGTGTTGGTGGTGGTGGTGGTGGTGGTGGTGGTGGTGGTGGTGGTGGTGGTGGTGGTGGTGGCGGCGGCGGTGGTTGTGGTGGTTGTGGTGGTGGTGGTGGTGGTGGTGGTGGTGGTGGTGGTGGTGGTGGTGGTGGTGGTAGTGGTAGTCAATTTAGCGACCCTCAAACAGTAGGGCTATTCGCCCAGCATTTGACACCAGACCCAAGACAGCAGCAAGAACATTTCGCCATCGCATCAACAGAGCGATGTGGATTTTTGCTCACCAATGAGGTATTCGATTCCGGATGATGACGTAAAAGTTTTTCTCCTGGGCCCGAAAGAGCAGTTTGAAATCATTAGTAAAGATGGCTGAGTGTGCATGCCGATATGTGATGTAGGAGAGGTGCGTGGGTCTGTCTGTTCTGGCCGAGAAGTAGTTTCAACTTATCAGGCGCGATTGTTTTACGTTTTGTGTGTGGGATTTTTAAAGGGGATTTAAACTTTTCCGAGAAAAATTATGGATCAGTCTGTAAGGCAATCTTTTACGGAAAAATATACGAATGTAATTAAATCACTTGAAATTGTATCCAAGTAACATAAAGGAATGTTAAACGTTGTGAAATCAGAGAAGATTAATCCTAGAACATCATAATAAAATGAAAAACAAAGAGGAAAAGAGAGATAAAGAAAGAAAGTTTGATATATTCCAGTAAATTATGGAATAAGACTGAGAAATAAAATTAAGCATGGAATATCAGAGAAATTTTTGCCATGAACACTTGCGAACATTATATTGTGAGTGCATGTAGATTTTCTGTCTAATCAGCATCCGGTTGCAACATAAAACGGGGCACGGAGTGTACATGGACGCTATAGATTAGCGCTAACAGCATGAAAGCGCTACAGGGGCAGAAAACTTTTTCAATTAAAATGATCAATCCGTTAAGCATCCAGGCACTCAGGTATGTAGCCATTAGCGCATCCTCTCACAGTCTTCTCTGATGATGAGTGAGCCCGCTGTTACGGCGACTGAGTCATCGCATCTTTGGACGAAGAAAAATTGTACTACAGAAAAAAGCTGTGGTGGAAAGTGTGCGTGTGTGTGTGTGTCAGGGGGACGGGGTGCTGTTGGTGGCGCTCTGGTGGGTTCACTCGCGCATGAACCCACAGGAAATTTCAGAAGTCCCTGTAAAGCTCGCATGGGTAACTCCTTATGGAAGGGGGAGAGACGCTGATGATTCCTATGTTTGAATATCATTCCATTGCCTTCTTTATTTCCCTTCTAATCGGGGAGGAAACAGACAAACCGAATAATGTGATAATATGCAAAATTTGTAAATGAAAACAAAAGCTAAGCCTCCATTTGTTAAAACTTAACCATTATCTTCATTTCATGTAAATATTCATATTTTTATCCATATTAAGTGACACATGAATACATACGGGTTCCATATTAATTATTCGACTCTTTCACATCTCCGAATTCGTATCTGCACTATATTTCCATTGTATTGTTGCGTGACAGGATTCAAAATCGTGTTCCATGCTTCGTTGCTTGTTTCGGCGAGAACTGCATCTAGCACATGAATGCCAGTGAGAGTTAAATTTCACTGGCGAACCGCAGGAAAGATTTTAAATCACATAAGAAAATTTACATATGTATTTACATATGTATTTAGCACAGGAAGTGTGACAAATACGTGTCGCACAACTTAAAGAGAAGTAATTCTTCATGCGGCGTAATTGGGTATTATTCACTTCGCCACAACACCCAGGTAACTCCGACGGCTACCCATGTTCCAGTCCAACGGCCCAGGGGCAAAGCGGCAGAAGCTTGAAACTAAATGCTGTCTGGAATCTAGTTTCGAGATTAACTGTGAAATTTTATCTACGTCTTTCCACCCCTCCCCCCTGTATATGTTTTACATACCGGCAATAAATTTGCTTATACTGTAGTCGTATTTCAGGTATATGTTTTATCTTTTTAATTTCTAATTTTTTTTTAATTTGAGTCGCACGACTTTTCGATCATGCTGTGTAACACATACACAGTGACCGAAAAGTCGCGCGACTTTAAAAAAATTAAAAATTAAAACATATCCCAATATATTTAAAATTGTCGTGGAGCTTGCACCGAACAATGTCGGATGTTTCCCACGTTCACGTTATTTAACGCTGTAGGGCGACCAGAATGTTCTCCATCACTCACACTACGTGTTTCACGAAAAAGGGCTACGAAACGAAATACTGTTAACTTATGTGGCACTTAAGACTTATCCTAAACCATAGTACTCCATTGAAGATCTATTTTAACAGTATTATCCTCATCTATTCCACGGTCTTCCAAGTGAGCTCTTTCCCGCAGTTATTCGCACCAAAATCCTGTATGTTCCTCTCAGCTTCCCCATACGTGACACATGTCCTGTCTATGTCATTTTCTCTCTCTTTTCCGGTATTTTCTAATTACATCCTATATTCATGTGGAGACGCAACCCTCTCTCGATCCGTATTTTTTTCATCGATTATTTTGAGGGTTTTCGTGTTCTTCCTTGTGCTCTCCGAACAGTACGCGGTAACGTTAGCACTCGGATGATTTTCTGTCCGACGCATTTACTTAATACTACTGTCGCTGCAGTATTCATTCAAATGTCATTAAGATTCCGCCCAATTTTTGCAATTTCACGTTCCTGTGTGGGGAGAAGCAGGGCTGTGGATTCGGAGTCGGAAGGAATTTTAGGTGGAGTCGGAGTCGGTAATTTTTACCGACTCCGACTCCGACCTCAGTCTAAAATCTTAACTAGATACTCCAACTCCAGAGCTCTGATAGCTACAGTAACCATTAGACTTCTACTTAAATATAGGTTATAAGTCTAAAAAGTAGCCTGATGATTCGCGCGGTGGTGATGAAACGTCTAATGGGTTTACCGTTATTAATGCACATTGAGCTTTTATGAAGGAGTCGGAGTTTTTGTGTACCGACTGCACAGCCCTGGGGAGAAGTGTCAGTAAGTCACGTGATTCTGTTAGCAGTGCTAATTACATGATGGTGCTGTTACATCTGTAATGGGAAAAAAGGATATGCAGACACTCGAATCAAGACATGATCTGTTTTTTCCTCCAAGAAGTGCTGAAAGGGCTTCGTGAGTAAATGAGTCTTCATCCGTTTCGAGTTATCGTATTTATCCACATGCGCAAGGCGGGGCTGCTGTCTGCAGAATTTCCGTCATATTCCTTTACATAAAAATCGCACGTGTTACAAATTTACTGTCTGTATTCGTTTAGCATATTGCCTTTGCCTGGTGCTGTTATTGAGCTGATATGGCGCTTTGAGCCCAGGGCAACTCTGTTCTTCTGTGCGCATTACTGAGAACTTCGTTTCGTTAGCATTATACATCCCAGTTTTTCTTATTCGGCTTCTTAGAATATTGAAGAATTATACACTGTTCTCTGATAAAAATAGTTGGCACGAAAATGAGTTGTGTCAGCCCTGGGAACATCGTCAGGGGTTGTTTATACATAAATTTATAAATACATACACTATCAAACCAAATAAAAATATTTAGTGTATCATACTCAAGTTTGTATTGACATAGAGTATAATAAATTTATAGACGAGTTTTAGCACGTATTATGTACAATCATAACCCATTTAAAGACGAAGATTAACCTGAATTATACTTAAATACTTCTTTTGTAGTGGGCAGTAAACATACTGCGTCTCGTTTAAAACAGTCAGTTGATGCTGTATAGGAAAATTATCGCTGTTTGTACTGAGAAGCATGCATAACATATAAATGCAATCCGTGGGCATGTATAGAATTTTGTAATGTTAAACTTGATAGCTCATAAAGTAACCAGTGGGTTTGCAAAATTCCCCAAGGGCCTTCAGTAGTTTACTGGGGGTTTCCAAAGTCGATCCGGATGGGGTGGCAAAAGAATACATCTTTCAGTTTTCGGCCAGCCTCTAATCTGCTCTTTATAAAAACGGGTATGTCTCTCTGTCTGCCTGCCTGCCTGCCTGCCTCTGCTACATATCTGTGTATCTAATCACAGAAATGACTTTACCTGTAATCCAATCGACAGATATTTAAAGTTCTCAGAAATTAAGACATATTTAGCAAATGCCACTGCATTATGAAATTATATTTATGCTCGCCTTGATGCTTTGAGTCTGTCTGAGGCAACTCTGGGTCTGTCACCGCCCTTTGTCCCCACGGTTCACTGACTTTGCTCTGGGGCACTGCGCTATCAATCGAGAGAAGTGTTTGAGGAAAATCATAACCGTGGATCGAAGCCCCCGAGGCAAGAGGGATATGTTACACACACATCAGCATGTGATTGATGTGCTAATGACAGATGAGGAGCAGCTGACTCGCGGGTTCTGGCCACTAGTTTGCGTGACATGTAACTGATTCACTAGTAATTAGGGCAGCGTTTTTATTTTCCAAATCAAAGTGTGCTTTAGCGCTCCAATTAATTTCAAACTTATGAATATTTACATGTCATGTGGTAACTATTATCTCCAGTACATTAACTGAGTCGTTATTTGTCGAACACAGAGTGGATAATCATGCAAGCGTGTATTATTCATACGAATTTCTGCTTACTTCACTTATTCACGTAAACTACTAATTAATCCTAAAATTTACGTTTCTGTATTTTAGGATCTTTCCAACATTCTTGTTGAATTGGGTTCCTGATTGTGAAAGACGCTTTGTCAACAGCAGGTAAAGGAGAGTGTGAATAAACAGCGTGATAAGTACGGAGCGTGGGTTTGTGACAATGTCAAGCACAGGCAAAACGTGATCTGGTTCAACTGTCATTCCTCAATGTGAGGAACTGAGGAAAACGACCATTTTTTTAAATCTTTGGGTCTCCCATCCCAGTGTGTGTGTGTGTGTGTGTGTGTGTGTGTGTGTTTGTGTCGACAAGCTCAACACAACTTATG